>VZSF01009937.1:0-81067 GCA_013398295.1 Chionis minor | reverse complement strand
AAATATATTAAATATATTTTATATATTAAATATATATATTTTATTTATAACAGTAAATACTTATTTGGGAAAGGGTCCAAGGTCGAAGGCAGGTTTGGGAGAGAGCAGTGGAATGCCGAATTCCAGGTGGGTCAGCAGTGAGGTGTTTGCCTGCGAGATGGGAGCCGCAGTCGGGCAGTCTGTGCCCTGATGATGTCAGTAGTTACACAGACTGGAGCAAGACCAGCAGGAGAAGCAGAGGCGTCCCACGGTAGCCAGCACTGGGATACCTATCTCTGCTTTCTGTGATGTGGGCTACGGCAGGGTGACAGCATGTTTCTAACATCGTAGGTGGGTGTCTGAGCTGTGGGGACATGAGCAGCTTCTTCTTAGGGAAGATGAAAACACTTTTTTTTTTATAGGTTTGAACTCTGTTCAGATGTGGGATAGGAACATATTTGTGGAGGGACAAGGAAGATTCACCCAGGCCTGCTCACACCCAGTAGTTAGGAAGATGAAGGGTGCTGGTCTGCAATTCAGGGCTGAAACGTCAAGCACAGCCCAGCTAATATGCAGTCTGTGGGCCCATGCAGATGAGTTAATTTGCGTTTATAGCCTTCCGGAGAATTTCCACGCACAGCTGCCTGACTGTAGTGTCCACCGGTCAAAGCAGGCTGCAGGACTGCCTTCCTTATGTGTGTGCTGGTCTGGTACGCTCTGCTCCGCTGTCAGGAGAGGGAGCGAGCTGTACCGGGGTGAGGTGGTAGCAATGCTGACAAAACCAGGCAAAATGAGGCACTACCGAGCGATAGAAAGGCTTATGCAGCCAAGTTGCTTTTGTTACTTTTGTGGGATGACCATCGGGTAAATCTGGCTGCTCCGGAGACAATCTCTGTTTTATTTAGAGCTGTGATTGGAGGAGAGCTGACAGCTTCAAAGCCACACTTTTGTCTGGAAAGTTTCTATGGGATCATATCTCATCGGTAACGAACAACAAGGAGTGATGCAGTCTGAAACATTTTGTGGATGTTGTCCCCACACTGTGCATGTATAACTGCAGGTTATACATGTGAAATATGGTATTACAGTTGAAGATCCCCATACTAAGCAATTCAAAATTAGAAGCATTGTAATGCATCATTCTGGACACCAGACAGCGAAATTTCCATGTTAATCCCTTCTGCATCACTGTGATAATTCAGTGGTTATTTAAAAAAAAATAAAATCCAAGAAGTTGTTCTGCACTTGAAGAACACAGAGCTGAGAAATCTTCCTTGGGCCTCTCGCTGGGGCTTACATTCAGAGAAAGAAAAGACAGCCCTCAAAGCCTTTTGTTTAGCTTGTGTTTAGTTTTTTCCTCTTATCTCTGGGTCTTGGTTTTTGTTTTTCTTGGGTTTTCTTTTGCTTTTTATTGAAAGAAAAAAGGATGAATCATGGTTCTTGGAAGCAGAAAACAGGCTGTTTGATTATCAGTGCTGGTAACGCTGGGTAGTGAAACTGTGTGGAGGAGAAGGTGGTTCTACTTCTGCTCGTCTTGCAGCTCCTAAATATGATCATAAACAGCTGAATTTGTGTCAGGCTTGCAACTCTGCTTGCAACGACACCCACCTCAGTTTGGGGTACACACTTTATCATGGGTGTGGGCTAAAAGGCATTTCTGGGAGGCACGATATTGAGATTGTTCCAGATCTTCTTGAGCGGCTGCTTCTGGCTGCTGAAGTGTGTGTGCACATGGAAGTGTGCTTTTGTCTATGCTCACGATCTGTTTACTTTCTTTCTAGGGCTCATCACAATAAAGGAAGCCCATGATATAGAAGCCAGACTTAATGAAGTGGAAAAGCTTCTGAAGACTATTATAAACATGCCCTGGAAGGTGAGTAAGCCAAGTTCCACATTTAGCCCAGCTTGGCTCCTCCTCGATGGTGACACACACTCTTATTGCAGATTAGAAAATGATGGGCTTTGCCAAACTCTAAATGAAGCACCAGTTTATTGAGTATCTAAGAGAAGTGCTGAGTGCCAGAACCGTGTAATGACATCTACGGGCTGTTGCCTGTAATACATCTTTCTGTCATACTATGACGGGGTTGAAAGGGAGAAGAGGGACAAGGCAAACTACTGGTAAAAATGGATGTCTGTTTCTTTTTCTCTTTTTAAGTATTCAAGATCTGAAGTCGTCCTCACATTCTTTGAGAGGTCTCCTTTGGACCAAGTTCTGAAAAATGACAATGTCCATAAGATTCAGCCAAGCTTTCAAAGTCCAGTTAAAATATCAGGTAAGAGTTGTTTGCTTCCTACATTTGACACAACAATTACAAAATTAAAATTACTTTCTTTGCTGTTCTCTGTATTCTTTCTCCCCAGTCTGCTTTATACTATAGAATATATAATTGGCCTTGACATGCTACTACGCAACATGTATTCAGGCAGCAAAGTGGTGAGTGAAATTGAAGGCTGGTAAATGCAAAGAAGTGGATGTGAGGAAAATGCAGTCCTCACTATCGTCATGCATGATAGTGCTGTTACCACTTAGGAACGAGATTCTGAGGCTATTGATGCAGTCCTATGAAAATGTAAGCCCAGTGCCAAGCAGTGAGCAAAACCAGCAGTGAGAATATTAGATATTACTAGGAAAGGAGGGGAGAACAGAACAAAGGAGCACTGCCCCATCTTGAATACAGTGTGCTGAATTCTGGGCTCTCTATCTCAGAAAGGATATAAGAGAATTCCTAAGCATACAAATAAAGGGCAAGGATTCAAATCGTTGAACAGCTTGTCTAAGAAAAAAGTTAAATAAAGAAGGACACTTCAACTTTGCGAAAAGATGACAGAGTGGGGATATGATGGAAGTCTACATAGCTGTGAAGAGAAGGAGGTAAATTACCCTGTACTTCTCATGAAACAAGAACTATAGTTTATCCAGTAATGTTGACAGACAACAGGCTTTAAACAAACAAAAGAGAGGTTATAATATTGTCTTGTTTCCATATGGAGCACAGTTAAGGAGTGGAATTCATTGTCTTAGGATATGGTGGAACTGAGAGCATAAATGACTTCAAAAAGGAATTAGACAAGCAAGTGGAAGGAAGTACATTGAGACCTTTCACAGGTGGAAACATAGGAAGTTTCTAAACCACAGATTGCTAGTGGGTAAAACAGAGAGCAGTATTACTCTATTCTTGCCTATTCTTTCAGCTTTTCCCCTCTGCATCTGCTACTGACAGTTGTTAAAAGGTTTGTGGACTTTTGGTGTGCCTGGCTTTGTATTTCTGTGCTGAAACGTTTCGTGTGAGCCTACTGGCAACTGCTGTTTTTGTGTTGCCAGAAGAGCTTGTCTCAGAGAGTGCAATAAAAGTGAAATACTATGTAGTCCTCCAAGGTGTATAAAGTATTTAGGTGTATTTAGCGTGAAACTGGTATCAGTTTTCTGAGGTACTAACAGTATATTGGTTAAGGGCCAGTCCACATGCTAAAGGTGTAAATGGTGTGTCTTAAGGATCAATCTTATAAGCAGGCTAGATTTTTCGTAATTGATCCTGAGCTCTGGTTCTAAGCAAACTAATCCTCTGTTAAATAATATTCTCTTAATGAAATGGTAAATGGTTTATGCACCCACCAATAGCTCTTTAGAAGCGTGTTGTGTAATACAGAGCCTCAGTGAGAAGCGTGGTGTTGCCAGCCCCTCTGGGCTGATGCCTTCTGGTAGGGCCCCCCGAGCCCAGGCTGGGGTGCAGCACAGGGCTTGTAAAGAAGAGCCCCCAGGGCTGTACTGCAAAGGGGGGGTTGTGACACAGGTCTGGCTTCCTGGGAGCAAGAAATGGGAGCCAACGTGTGTGTCTCATGCCCCATCTGTGGCTAGGGAGGTTTGGATGATGCCTTGAGCTGATGAGGAAACCTCAGGTAAAATTCCTCATGTGTATGTTCCCGACATTAGTCATCTTCCAAAGGCTGAACGTGATTACTCGCTTTGCTGCTGAGCGCCAGGACGTGTTCTCAGCACTGAGCCTTCCGAGCATATTCTCTGGTTTTGTCTGAAATACATTGCTACTCCATGAGACCGGAGCTGCAAAGTGGGTCCTAGGACCTGCCCATTATGAAATGAAGGATCCCCAAAGCATGTGCTATAAAAATGTTCCAAAGGGCGGTTGCTGTCAGTGATACCTTGTTCTTTTTCAAACAGGCGAATATCAAGAATAAATGTTTTTGGAATTGCACTGGTTAGAAACTGCAGCATCGCTCTGGCTTGGGGCTTTTGGCTGTTTGGAAGGGGTTTGTATAATTTTTGTGAGGGTGTGTACCCCATTAGGGCACACAGATTCTGCGTGTGCATGACTGAGTGTGTCACATAGTGGGTAGAGCAGAGAGATGGTCAAGATGAACCTAAATTCAGAGTGAGGGTGCCTGGATGATGGAGAGAGGCTGGCAGCAAAGGGAGCCCTCCTGCCAGCCTCTCCGTAGAGGAGCTGTGGAAACCACCTTAGCTGAATAATAACACTTTTCAGTTTAATTCTACATTAATTTTGGTAGACATGTAATACCTAATTAAATGAAGAGAGATTTTCCTATCTATGCAGCTATCCAAAAGCATCTTGTGGTAATTAGGTTTATCTTTTACATGATTGCTGCAAAGAATTTAAGAACATAGGCAGAAATTTGGTGATGTTTGCCTTGTCAAAATGTTGCGCACTGGAAATGGTTTGAGTGTGTGGCAACATTGTCAGTAGATGGCAGTAAGTGTAAACATCTAAAGCAGTTCACACAGCAATGAAATGCTGTTAACTCTTGGGTAGTGTCAAGGTCACTAGGAACACACCGTGGCATTCCTCTTAGTCATAGTGCAGCCTTCTACATGGCTTGCAAACTCAGAAAAGCAGGCAAAAATGTTTTCTATTTTCTGAAAAAACAAACTGACCCCCCCACCGTCCTGTTCAGAGTGGTAGGTGATGGGGAAGAGAGAAAGGGCTGCCTTCTTAGATGAAGGCTGTTTGAATTTACAGTGTAAGTCTCATTCTGCAGTACGATGTTGGTTCAAGATGAGTCATGGCTGAAGTGTGATTCTACTGGGATTCAGTGTTTTTTTACCACCCCCGAATGTATTCTGCTGAAGTGAGTTGCAATAAAATACAGATTAAAAGTCAAAGATGTATTTGTCAAGAAAAATAGGGAAGAGAGTTCTGGGTTTAACTTAATGTAGGAACATGTAAATGTGCACTTAAAAAAATTATCTCTCTTCTTTCTCCTCTCCTGCTCATTACTTGAACTGCATAGTTGAAATCAGTCTGTTTGAGGCAAGGTCTTAGGAATTCCGTGTATATATGTTTTGTTCCCATCATATTTTCTGCCACAGAAAATATGTTTGTGCTAGTAATGCAAGGGTGTAACAGAGTCCTCTTACCTTGAGGCAAATCATGAGTTGTCCCACTTAAATCAGTGCTGATTTACATAGAGAAATATGTTCATTTTGTGGTGGCCCTAGCTTCATCTAAGATTGTGTGACTGGAAAAATTCCTTTTGACTTGCCTAGTTTGCCTTTCCATGTAATAGACATGGATTAACTTCTCATTCCCATCAAATACTATTCTTGAATTATAAACTTTCCCTGTGGTAGTAAATCAGTGGAATTAGGTGTAAATTTTATCTATTCCAGATTGCAGACTTCTTACACAGTAAGAAACAAATAAGCAGAGTTGAAGGCAGTGTAGAAGATGATATTGTTTTATATGACTTAAAGATGATGTTTGAATTAACTTGGAAGGTAGCTTTTTATTTCCTTTTTCCCATCCTTTTGATTTTTGCTTAGCTGGCTTGAGCCTAGGCCTATCTAGGAAAAATACAATTATGTTTTGGTAGTGGTAGGTTGCAATAGATGGATGGGCTGCCATTCTGCTAAGGGTGACAGAAATTTTGCCACTGGCCATAATGGGACTGAAACTGGGCCTTGCTTCAAATGTTCTGTATCATAAATTGATTACATGAATAAAATTGCTTAAGCGCAGGCAGTTTGCAGATGTAGGAAGCTATGAAACCAACTCTTCATTCCTGCTTTCAGGTACAGATTTTCAGTGTCACGCACACATCCCGTTTCACAACCATGTTAATTCTGTATGATACGCAGTTGTTTTCCAGCACTTTTTTTTTTTTGTAGATTTTCATCTTCTTTTTCTTTCTTCTCCCAACAGAAATCATGCGATCAAATGGATTTTGTTTAGCCAACACTGAAACCATAGTCATTGACCACAGTATACCCAACGGGAAAGAGAAGCACCTGGATGTAGATTCAGCGGAACACTTGTAAGTGCTATTTGTGCAGAAGTAATGCTGTCGGCCTCAGATAAAACGTAGATTTTTTTCCCCCTAGCAAAGAGTTATCCCCTGCCTAGGAGCAAGAGTGGCACAGTTGTTGTTTGGACTGGTTAAAGATTACTGGGCCTGATTACTAAGGCTTCACGGCTCTTTCCATTAAAATGGATAAAATGTCTGTCGGCAAGAATTATTGACCCCAAGGAGCTCAGTCATCTGTGTATGAAAAAAGCTGTGGTTGTCATAGGGGTCCTGCCGTGTGGGAACAGAGGACTCTTTTCTTTCTCTCATGACTGTCATGAGAGCTGGTTTGAACCCAAATTTGGAAACTCAAACATCCTTACAAATGATATATCCTACTGTGAAGGGTACCATCATTACAAATGATATATCCTACTATGAAGGGTATGTTTTATCTGGGAAGCAAAATGCCATCCTCGGAGCAGGGGAGCACACCCTGGCATGCAGTCAAAGGAAGCTGAGCAGTTGTTGAGGTGCTGCCACGCCATGCTGCAACTTGGTGAGGCACGTGTATTTCATCAGGGGAGAGGGGAGTTAGACTAGTCTTATTTGTAAATTCTGCCTCCTAACACATGTAGGTATTCTGGGGTCAGAAACCTGCAACCAGGGGAGCTTTCGTGTAGGTCTTGAGTCAGTGACTGTATTGACATATGGGCATTGATGGAAAACCGCTCCTACAGGTTTCTGTCATGGCGGGTGATTGATATTTCAATGAGCTTCAGGCAGTGAAGCATTTAAATATTTTTAATGAGAAATATTGACCTACTTTTTCATTAGAGCAGTCAAAATGATGGAAACAGAGGGCTAAACACCTAAAGGAAGCTTTATCTTTGAATGCAGCGCTCTGTCTTGCTCCATTTGAAATGTGGTCATCGCCAGTATGTGGAAAGGTTTAGAGTTTGTCAAGATTTTGTCAGGGGCTGCAGTGTATGTCTGGCTCCAGTGTAATTTCTTGAAGTCTTTCTATTAATTTATCACTTACTGTTTTGAACCTTGACCTTGCTAACAGCATTTAAGCCTGTAATCTTGTACTAATGAGTCAGAAGTGACACACTGTGGGTAATTCTGTAAGGCTGATGTCTGGAAATTAAAGTTGTCATAGTTCATAGTAGATCGCTTTTCAGTACTGAGAGTGACAAATAATAGGAGCAAATTGCCAAAGAAAGCCTTTCTCTGTGTTATTTTGATTATTTTAAACAACTTTGATTTTTTAATTATTTTTTTAAATCTAGTTTTGATTTTAAAAACGTGCTGCAGCCCAAGCAAAACTTACTGGTCTGGGATCGGAAACTCATCATCTAATTTTCAGCCCATTGAAGTCAGAATATTAAGGCCAGAAAATATTAATATGATAAAAACTGTAGGGTAGGCATGGCTTCCCAGAAACTGTGGTAGAAGAAATAAATCACAATAATAGCCTGGTTTTATGCATTTATATTAATGTTCCTGAAGGAAGTTAAATCAGGAGTCAAGAAGTTAATAAATTTCAAATATCTGTTCTACATGGTGCCCTAAATTTGCCCATCCTGTATTTTATAGCTGAGAGGTAATGGCTGGGAGGTAATGGCACTTGTGTAGCACATCTGTTTTATAAAAACTGAACTTTTTTTAAAAGCAGAAGTTTTCTATACTGTTGTTTCAAATGTAGGTTAGTAGCCCAGACAGGAAGCTTTAAAATCTTTCAAAATCCTATACAGTTCCTTTTTGGTCTCTGTAAAATTCAATTTACAGGATTGGTGTTTTCTATTCTTAAATCAGAGTTAGTTCCTTGTGGACTTGTATACCCTCAGATGGGAACTTTTTCCTTTCAGCAACATTAGACTCTGCATGACTTTCGGGTTTTGGCTGCCGATATGTTTGAATCAGACATTTTGCAAAGCAAACCTGTGTCTTTTGGAGAGAAGCACTTGGAGCTTCAGCAGGTAGCAATCATTCCCTGAGATTCTGCTGCACTGGTTTGGTGTTGTACCCAGTGATCCATCAGCTGAAACGTTTTATAGTCATCGCAAATGAAACTATAGCATCTTTGCAAGCTGGAGTTGCTTAGTCTGTTGTTCTGAAATAGTTGCTTTCTACTTCCTTCATTTTCTCTGTAGTTTCAGTTGGCAGCACACCATACTGATGCAAAGTGTGGTGAACCCAGTGTGCTCAGCATCCATGTGGCATACATAGTCCTTTTCTGTGTGTTTCTTTGAGTATTCTGCAGTCCTTTAGAAAGGAAGGGTGGTAAATCAATGCATTCTAACTTAGGCTTTGATTTTGTTGCAGAGGTGCCTTCCCCTGCTTTTGGGCTGTTTGCGCTTCTGCCTTTTAGGCCAGCAGCAGAGGCTGTGGCATAGGACGTGCTGCCTTTTTGGCAAATCCATGCCAGTGGATTTGCATTTTCAGGACGATGCTGCCATTGTCACAAGTGTCTTGTGGTCCACGGGAGAGACCATGGGTGGCTATGCAAAAGCAGCACAGAGAAAGGGAAGTTAGATACAGAATATTCGCAGGGAAATTAAATCCTGCTTTTCACAGGAAAAGAAAACGCTTCCCCTGTGCTTTTTTAGTCTTAGGTGGGAGGAGATCTGTTTAGGTACTGCTTGTACATAAGGTGATGAGAGGAGCTGGGCTGTTGTCTCACACCATGTTCACACTCTTGTGAGTCAGTGAGCTTCTATGTATGTACCCTGTTTCCCTCTTCTTCCTGGCGAACAGGAACAGTAACTGTAGTGCATTAGCAGGGCTTAAAATGATAAAGACAGTTGTCTTACAGCACAAGAAGTAGGGCCTTGTGAAGGACAGTGTGTCTGTCAAGGTATTTTTGGAAAAAAAGAGGAAGAGCAGCATTTTGGGAATTTAGGAGTCTGCATGACCATAGTAGTTTGCAGAGTTAGTGTAAACTTTATTTTGGGAAAAAGACCTGTTGGTAGCAGCACAAAAGGAGTTTGACTGTTGAGTGTCCTATACAGCTACTAGCTGTAGTAAACAGCTGGTATATTGGGTTTGGGTTTGTATGAGTGTTCCACAGCAGTGCTTTTTGCAGACTTCTGTGCCCGCATTTCCTTTCTGGCAACAAGGAAAACTCTCTGCATAACCACAGCACATGGATGCCACTGCTTTGTACCTCACATGCTGCTTGCAGTACTGCATCGGTGAGGCTGAAGAACCACAAAATCTGCGGGGCCTTCCAGTTGTAACAATCTAGTTTTAAACAATTGACAGGAGAAGGAGAGCAGAATCTGAATAGCCTTCTTGACTCCTCTTCTGCTTTTTTAGTTTTGTCTGCCCCGCTGGTATTTCATAATCTGTTGTTTCTGGATCACTAGCGGTCTGTAAGACAGCACAACGTGATCTGTGAAGTGTTTGCAAGATACCAAGTGAACTCCCTTCTGTGCGTGTTCCCACACATACAGGCAAGCAAACAGCCTGGAGGGAGTAGAGGAATGAGGGTAATAAACATTCAGAGTTCAGCCTCATTTAAATTTGATTGTAAGTAAAGAGCACAGCAACAGCACTGCAGGAGAAAATCCATGAGCTTCTGCTCAAAAAACATTGTGGTCCTCATAGTTAAAGAAGAGGTGAGAAGGACCGGGTAGGAGTGTGGAGAAGACAGAGCTGTGTCCATACATTGCAGGATGTATAGACCATGGTCTCCAATAGCCCATGATACTTCTAAAGAAAGTTTTGGGGACAGATGGGAGTGAGAGATCTGTTTGTTTATCCTACTACTCTTCCTAGGTCCTCTGAAATACCTGATTCTTAGGGTGAAGTTAGAGGGATGTCTGCAGTCACTTAACTAAAGGAGTCTAACTAGTTCACATGTAGCTGAGGTGTAGTTTTAAACCAAAATATTTTAAAGCTTCATCTGTTTATCTGCTATTTAGAGAGCTGATGTGTGGCAGCCTAAAAAGGTGTTAGAGACACGTCCTGTGGTCAGGATCTTGTGCAATTTTTCAGTTTCTGTTTCATTTCCTTCTCATTCTACGAGAATGGATGCAAGTTCTTTGAAAATGTTAAAGAGAGAGTGTGAGAAAAAGAAACTTGACAGTTCTTCAGGTCCCTTGCTTGAACAGAGATTGGATTTAATCCTTGGCCAGCAGTGATTGCCTTTAAATGCTAGGCTATCTGGGAAGAAGTAAAATGTTTTCTTACTGCAGAAATTCAAGCCTCCTTGGAACGGGAATGTGTGTGACTGAGGAAAGTGTAGGTTTTAACAAGCTGTGCCTTCTGGTTGAGAGTAGGTGTGAGACAGTGGGTAATCCTTGCAGAAGTTCAGATTGTAACACAGGAGTTAGGAAGTGGGAAGGAAAATACCCAAAAAAAGTGAAACTAAATTTGGGAATCTCTTTATATTCAGATATTCTCTGCTTGTGAAAACCTAAATCTCATGCCACGGCGAGGACAGCGAGGCTCTGGAGGAAGGACACTGCAGTCGTCGTTTCCTATTTATGTTAGACATTTGGCTTCATACAGAAGCCAAACCCAGAGAAGGTATCTGTGAAGTGAAAGGGTGAGAGTCCAAGTTGAGACAGGAAACAAAGGCAGTTTCCTTTCCATTCTTGTGTGGGAACTGAGGCATTTTATGTTGCTGCCACATGCTGTGAGAACAAAATGGAAGGATGTGGAGCTCAGCTGCATGATTCACACTTCCAGAGTTCCCTTGCTGCTTCCTTCCGTCCTTCCTAGTAGCTTTGAAAATCAGGGAGGAGAAGATGCTTTGCTTGCATGCACCATGGTTCTCATTGGCCTATAGTTTATTCATATACACATGGGCATGAGGGGGAAGAGGTGTGGATGGGATCAGCGCAGCGTACTTTTTGTGAAGATTTTCCCAGACCGCAGTGAAAGCTCTTCTAGATTCATAAAAATCTCATTGTAGAGGTATCCAGAATGGCCTGACAAGAAAGGCTGTGTCCCCAGAAATCATTCATTTGTTAGTAGGAGGGGAGTCCTGGGACCTGAAAACAAATCAATAGCATGTTTGGTCCGGTTTATCTTAAATGCAATGTAGTAACCGGGTGCCATGAGATAGGAAGTTCAGGTATTATCATGACAAGTGCTGTGAAGACTCTGTGTCATATTAGAGAGGAGTCGTAAAAGTCCCTTTTACTGAAGACTGCTATCTACAGAGATGAGAACTTGGTCTCCTAGACCACACACAGGCCCAGCTGTGTTCTAGCTCAGTTTTAAAAGGGAATAGCCATCCTGTTTTACTGAAAGTGAACTCTTTAGTCCTTTCATTTCCCTAGGTTATAAACAAACAGGTTTTCCATTTATTTAAGGACATGCGATGGTTTCCATTTACTTCTCAACTCTCTCTAGGAAGCATTGAATCTTGGTTTACAGAAGTGACAGTAGATGCCATTGCTGGTGTCTCCAGTAGGTGGTGGTAGCATAATGATACGTAGGCTGATGTCAGAGAAATTATAGCTTCATGATTCATAGTTGATCTGCATGGACCTTCCTTGACAACTTCTAGCATGAATTCAAATTTGAGGCTGCTGAGAAGAGGGAGTGACATACTGAAGCTTTGGGAAAAGGGTTGGGATTCTAGATTTTTGTCTTACAAACTGAGCTTCACAAAGCTGAAGCTTTAAACCAGCATTAGAAATACTTCTACTGCCACTCCACTCTGGTGTGAAGCAAGTCCGCGTGTTACATTTACTCAGAAATTTAACTTGTAATACCAGCAGAAGCATTCTTGCCTGCCAGCCCTTTTTCCAAGCAGTCCTCTCACAAATGGCTTTTCTCAAAATTTCCAGAGGTCAGTCTTCACATATCCTAGCCTTCTCCCTCTCCCTCAGTACTTTTCTTCCAATTCTTTTGACTTTGATTTTCCACATGAACATTAGCAACTTTTTATTTATTTATTTGTTTGTTTGTTTCTCCTTAGGTTTGAAAGTGTTAGTGACTTTACCTCAGAGCTAGAAGACAGTGACGATCCGACAGCTTATGTCACCAATTTGACGTACTACCACCTGGTCCCATTCGAGACCGACATTCTGGACTGAGGCTGCCCAGTGATGCAGTCAGCCGACATCCAGCCCACCTCTTCGTCCGTAGGCTCTGCTATCTCCAGCGTTGCATCTCTGTGCGTGAGGCTGTGCAGGCAAGACCAACAGCAGAGATGTTGCAGCGAGTACGCCACAACGCTGCTTTTGTAGCCTGGCGCTCCGTTCTGTGTTATGGAGACATCTTGTAAGGAGGCAACTGCTTCACTGCTGACAACAAACTCCTTTTCTGTGAAAGCAAGGCAGCAGAGGCCTCTTGGGGCTCGAGGAAATCTCTGCTATGTCTGTGGGAACTGCCGCTCTGACACAGCCGTCGGAAACTTGTGCTGTAGTATTCTGTCACCCGTGCTCCTTGGCTTGCAGTCCAAGTTGAGGCTTCCTCTTTTAGGATACCACCAGAAACTTCCCCAGATGGCTTGACCACACTTTTTGTGCTACATAAGCGAGAAAGTGAGCAAACCAGATGAATTTTGTCAGTTCCCTCTACGGTTGCTTAATGGAGGTCTCGCTGGTCACGCTTTGCTCAGCTACCAGATGACTGGTGCCTTACACGAGATGTCAGAAATACCATTGAGTGCCTCCAGGAAACAGAACACATGACCTGACCGCTTTACTTCTTTTAATCATCGTTTTTTGTATAATTGCTGAAAAGGTGACTACTCTTTTCTGGAATAGTAAAGCAGGCGGCAGCTGGCATTGCAATGGACTGTGCATGACATTTGGGTACCCACGTGATTTCAGAGATCTGGAAAGCTGATGGGAAAGCCGAGCTGCCCCCTGCTAAGAATGTTCAAGGCTATGACAGGCACTTGGATACAATTTTTTTTTAATGTGGACCAGAAAATGTGAATGGTGCTTACAGTTGTTTACAGCAGAGAGATAATTCCCTATGCATATTTCTCCCCAGAGGATGGGGAGGAAGGCAATGAGATTTACATCATGTTTGGACTGAAAAAGAATGATAAGCTACAGTGTGTCTACAGTGGTAGGAAAAACACTCTCTCCCCTGCCAGCCTGGCTCAAGGAGTCTGCTAGCTTTCCGAGATATGCCTGTAGGGCTGGGGGCAGGCCTTGTTGTCACGTAATGCCATGGATTTCGGTGGAGGTGGGACAGCGGGAGCAAGAGCGGGATCGGACCCTGCAGCCTCTCGACTGCTGAGTAGTGCAATGTTAAAATCTCCTTGGCGTCTCTATCTTGTGGAGTGTTACGAAATCCCAGCTCCCACTGTGGGTGCTCAGCGCTCACCATCGTGACCTTACACTGAGCTTTCTGCGATCTGTTTGCAAACATGAATTTGAAGGGATCAGAACGGGAAAGAATGCATTTTGGATTTGTTTCTTAGTAAAGGGGCTTGCTTGGTCCTGAAGAAGTTGATACAACTCCCTTCTGCAGACTTTTCATTTCTATCTATAGAGTAACAGTCAAACAGAATTTGCTAATGTAAATAATAAATTATTGAGAATCCTAATTCTTTTACACAGTATGTTTTTAAAATATATTTTAATGAAATAAAATATAACTCACCTTCAGTACACTTCCTTCAGCTTAAAACAGTGGCTTCTTCTTTTTTTTTTTTTTTTCTCTTTGAGGACACTTTCCCAACCATGCCAAATCTTCTTTCTTTCTCTCATATATTTGGAAACATGCTGACTTTTGACAATTATTTCTGTGCTCCGTGCATTGCCCATAGTGTAGATATGGTATATACCCATGTGAAACCTCTCCCCCTAACTGTTGATGTTGTGTTTAGATGTATATGGTTTAAGTTTAGTGGAGGAATTCTGCATTTTCAAGACCGTAAGTTAAATCAAATTTGGCAGTTCTTCTTTTTGAGGATAAAGCAGATTCTTGTATCTTAAATTTCTGGAATGGAAGGGGCTATGTTCTTACTTATACAAAGGCTTTCTGAGCAGCCTCCAGAATTAGAATTGGGAAGGGGTTTTGTTTGTTTATTTGTTTTACTCTCATTAGTTTTAACTCTTCTGTCAGTGCTTTCAGTTAACTGTGATGGGGTAGAAATAGCATCTAGTAAACAAGTAAATTGCATTGGGAATTGGAATATTTTATTTCAGTTCCTGGCGCTGCTGTCAGCTTACCATGTTACTTTGGGTAACTACTTCATTTCCCTATCCTTGCTTTTTCCTTGAGTAATATTTTGAAAATTGCCAAGTGTCATTCGCTTTTGATACAATATTGTGCCCTGATTCATTTGAATTTTCCTATGATTTTTTAAGCACATAATAACTACTTATCTTTTTTAAAGCACTTTAAAATTTATGGATTAAAAAATAAATAGAGCAGTATTGTTAATTTTGAAAATGTACAACCATACGAAAACCAGCTAAGCTGCATGAACAGTGAAATCTTCAGGGAATGGGGAGTCTAATGCGAAGGAACCAATCTACAAACAGAAATTGCACCCATTTCACTTGGATTTTTCAAAAGCCATTTTGATCAATTATTTTCCAGAGATGATGTCATGTGATTTATTTCTCTTAGCTGAAATATGATTATTTGTTAAATCAAAGAAATGCAAATGAACATATGTATTACTTTGTCCATAGAATCAATTAAAAAGCCCTTATTTGGTTAAGTCACTGGAACTTTCTCATGTGGATCAGGTCTCTACAACTGGGAGAGGCTCAGAGCATGAATTATGCATATGGTTGATCCATATGTACAGATACCTTACTGTTGATCAAAAAAAAATATCTTAGTGTGAACACGATTGAAAAGGAACACAGAGATTTTTTGTTTCTTTTTCTTTTCAACATCCTGCAAGAAGATAGTCTAAACTCATTGTCCAGATACCATTCTGTTAAATGTTGTCTTTTGATGTAGCAGGATGCTCAACTTTTCCAACTGGGTTTCATTTTCCATTCTGTTTGGTAGCATGTTGTGGCAGTGTTATAAAGAGAGCATTGCTTCCAGCAGAACATGGGTTAATACAGCAATTCTGAATACTTTAGGTATGAAAGGGATGTTGTATAGGCCTGTAGTGTAAACATAGGTAGTTGTGAAAAATCTGCATTCAGAAGAGAATCAAGACAGAATAAGGCATTTGTGTGAAGCTCATGGTGAAAAATGTGGTTGGTTAAGCCAGTGCTGAAGAGTAAGGATATTCTTCAATCAATATAATGTGATAAAGGGCTAACAGGTTAGAGGTGAAAATGTATGTGCAACTACAAATGTGTGTGAGTTGTGAATAGTGTAATAAGATGTAGCCCTATTACTCGTTAAAGATAAAATAGCCCTAAGCTTATGAGTTAGTGACGAGAGGGTTCTGTAATACACTGAATTACTCTGTGGGGCTACACTGGCACATGGTCCACACACAAAGACGGAGGGTACAAGACCACTGTGGAGCAGACATGGTACCTTCTTCTGTGTCCCACGAACCCTTCACGAAGGGCTTGAGACACTCTTGTTGGTTTCCCCAGTAATGTCCTCACCATGCCACATGAGTGAGAGGAGACCTGGGCCTGTGGTATGTGCTTCAGCTGAGCCATGAAGTGCTCAGAAGCCAATAAAAGATGGCAAAGCAGAACACCAAGTATTCGGTCTGTGGGTCAAATGTCTTTCTTCTTTTGGAGTGACTGTCTTCCAAAACAGCCTTGCAGGTGTTTGTTGGGGGGCGGGAAGGCTGCATGCATTTTTTCCTTCAAAAGAGCCCTTTTAGGGAATTTTTAAGCCAGAAGATTTGTGTCACAACAGAGCCCCTTACAGAAGAAAATTTATTTTTCAGCAAAGAAAATACCTAAACCCATATTTTAGCTGCTTTCTCTGCTTTCACCTTGGTGACTGAAAAAGAACCCCATTCCTATCTCCTTGCAGCTGGTTCTCTCTGTTGGTGGAATTAAAAAAAAAAAAAAAAAGGTCTGGAGAAATGGATTAATCCTGAAATCTCTCTTCTTTGGGGATTTGCTTTAATTTTTGTCCATGGTTGGTTGTCACTGGGCTGTTGTCACTCCTTTGTAGACCCCATCTGTTGGAAAAAGATTGTGTCCGCAGAGATCATGGCTGCCTGATTGCACCAGAGCCCCGGCTCGCTCTGTGGCTGGGGTGGCGGGGGCACAAATTGGTGCCCAGGCAGGGGCAGGGGCTCCTGGAGCACAGGCAGGCTCTCCCCTCCCTTGTTTCATGGTAGCCGGTGGGGAAGTGGCCATTTCCATCAGCTGGTCCTGCTGAAAAGCAGTAAGAGGGTGGGTTTGTACAGGTCTTGTAGCCATGGTGGCGGGCGGTTAATGCACGTCTGTGTGGGGAAGCTCTGCCCATTTATATGGTTGTATATAAACAATGTCAGGGTGTCGTGAGGGCCGGTGGTGATGGGGGCTCCCCGTGGGGCTGTCAGGGCAGGAGCTGGCAGCCAGAGCCTGCCCCACCGCTCCTCCAGGAGCAGGGCACTGGGGACACTGGGGCAGCCCTGGACATCAGGCATCTCCCTGGGAACATGTCAAGGATAGTCAGGGACGTGGCCCTGCTGTGGGGAGCTGGAGACCAGCCCTGCTGAGGTGTCGCTGGAGCAGGGGGTGATGGCCCCGGGGGGCTGACGTGGGGTCCTGGGCTGTGGGCAGGTGGGGGGAGCCCAGGGACGGGCAGGGACAGCCAGGGCTGGGGGTGCCCTGGGGGCCTGGGTGCTGGACGCTCAGCATTTTCATCCTGCATGTTTCAGAAGTAAACATTTTTTCCATTGCAGGAGTTAAACGGGTACCCTGATATTCTGCAGACATGAAGTACAGTGCAGAATTCAGTTATTGCTGTGTTACTGCATTTAAAAAAAAAAAAAAACCAAACACAACAACCCAGTCTTTCATCATTTAAGAAAAATGTAGCTGAAATAAAATTCTTGCTCTTGGATTTCTAAACAAGACCTCTCCCCTGTGAACCTGTTGTAGCTGGACAAATCCTCCATTCTGAAGTCTGCAGAACCCTGCAGAAAATATCTCCAGGGATGCATCCATCTCAGTGGTGAGTTTCTTCAGAAGCCTAGCGATGAAAATGTAATTATTTTCAGCATTAGTTACCTTCTGGTGAATCTAACACGGCGGCACAAGGATTTTATCCCCATACCCCTCTCCACAATGCCAAGCCACTTCCTGTGTAAGCTGCGTTGATAAAAAGCCAGTCTTTATTCACTCTGCAACTTTGGCTTGTCCCTTTGGCACACTGCGCGGGGATCATGCGTGCCTGGTCTTGCTGTTAGCTGCATGAGCAGAGTTGAGGTACGCTGGTATCTAGTGAAGAAACAGGAGGTATGTGTCTCCTGGGAGAAACAGGATGACAAAATTGTTTGGTCTTTATTTTTCAAGTCATGAAATAGATTGGCGTTGTAATGTTGCCAAATCTTAAGAGAGTTAGGGAGGAGAAAGGGTATCACACTGCGCTTTGCCTTGTCCACCGGTCTTTTTGTTGGTTTTTTGTTATAGCAAATAGTTTTAAAAAGCTCAGCCTTGGACTCCAAGGCCATTCTTTATAGCAGCAATAGTCTGTAGCTCAGCATCAAGCTCTTTAAAAAAAAAAAAAAAAAAATTTCTAATTGCTTCCTATAATAATGTTCATTCCTGTTCCAGTCAGCTATCTCTGAACTCCCTTCTGTGCACATACACAAATTATTCAGGCTATTTTACTGGTCAGCTTTCATCAATGTAATTGCTTTCTTATGGAAATATTCACACCCTGAAGTATAGTTCCCAAGTTTTATAGCACACAGAGCATTCCCGTTTTCAGTGTTGTCAGGTAATTTCTTCTTGCTCTAAAACCATTCTCACTATAATTAACATTCTTAGTAATATATACATTGGGGGATTTAGGTAAGTGAAAAATACTGAGGCAATATTATACATAATATATCTAGATTTAATAAATGGAGAATTTGCATTCGCCTAGAAGTCCATAGCAGTGGTGAAGACATGGAAATTTCTTGGATGCATTTACAACTGAATTGTATGAATTCAGACTTTCTTGGGCTCTCTCGTCCCCTATTATCATGTCTGTGTTTCTTGCAATTAATGTATATACCCCACCATGCTCTGGTGAGAAAGAGAACAGGCTGAGCTTCCGTATCACAGATTGGATGGGGCACCAAGAGGTGGCTGAGGCAGGACGTCGCAGTGCTTAATTTTTGTCCTAGCAGGATATCTGCCAGGCAGATGCCTTGCACCATAGGATGGGAGTTGCTACAGAGGTTTAGGTTGTTGTTTGTTACTTGAAAGGCTTCTACTAAGGGAACCTGCTCAGGTAAGGATTTAGATAAAATCTCCATGTTCTCTAAAGATGCCTTGTCAAACCTTGCATAGTAGTAAAATTCATTTTCTGCTGTGTGGTGACACTACCTACGAGTCTGAACTGAAGAGCTGGCTGGTTCCAGATCAGATCTCGGCTGCGCAAGGACCTGCTGCTGCCAGAAAGGACTGGATTAGACCCCAGCCCCTGCCCGGGCTGCAGAGATGCCTTCAACACCCATCTTCTAGTCCCAAAATTCTGCTAAACGGTTTTCAGAAACTTTTAGATAGAAATGGCAACTAATGTACTGGCAAGAAGAAAACCCAAATATGAACACTGAATCTTGATGAAAAGCATCCCAGCTTCAGCTCTGTGTTTGTTTTTTCAAGTGTACTCCAGAAAAAAATAGAGGATTCTTGTCGAAAATCTTCTACAGCATATGTTGGAACTCCGTGTAAAAACTTGTATGTCCCTCTGCTGCAGCTATTTCTGAAACAACCTGGCAAAAATCAATACTTGGCTACAGCTGCGGCATGTGTGTTTATAAGGTCTGTGAACCACTGAGCCTCCTTCAGCTCTGCTGGTATCTCACGGGAGGCTCCCAACTTCTTGGAGGCTTTGGTCATCTCTACAAAGCTCTGTGTTGTAACCTTAAAATGCCTTCAGCATTCTGAGGGGTCCAAGCAGCTTTAGTAATTTCCATTGGTAAGTGAGCTTCATTTAGCATTGTAGTTTAGTTTGGTAACCATCTGCAAGTAGTCACAACTTGTTTATCTGCATCACCTTATACCGGGCAGGCTGGAGACAAATAATAACATGTACCCGAAGCCAACTTTGTTATGTAAAATGAAAAAAAAACCCATCAGCACCACCACCAGCAAAACAACCATTGTCCATTATTTTCCCTTGTAGCTATTAAAATTAAGTTGAACAGAATCCATGACTTCTGAATGAACATACCCTCTTTTCAAAACTGAAATTTCCTGAATTTTGCCAAGTTTCCTTTTGTCTCATGGGAGCTGGCTGCACTGGCTGAGCGCAGTGATACCACATGCTGCCCCCAGCTGTCTTGAAGTGACCTTCAGATACAAAAGCAAGTAGTGGGCGTATGTGGAAGGGGGAAGAAGAAGGTGTAAGGATGGCCTGGAAAGCAGGGGGATGGGGAAATAAGGGAAGGATTGTAGTGCAAACAGAGGAGGTCTCCAGGGGTAGTTTCAGTCTTGAAGCTGCAGCAAGTCATCTTTGTCAGAGCAAGTGTGGGCTTGTGTGCTCTTGTACTGGTCCTGAATCACACTGTTCCTCACTCGTACTGCAAGGAATGGGATGAGCCCTCGTTGCTTTGGTTGAAAGGAGGTGATGTGTGTGTCTCATCAGGAGCTCTTATGTGAAATGTGTGCTGAACTTTTTGAAAACAGACATTTTGCAGAAACAACATTTATTGTGATTGCCCCTTCAAAGCACCGCACAGCTAATATAATGGGTTTAGCAATTCAGCTTATGTTTCAATTAGTCCCCCATGCATCTTACGCTGCCTGCTTCATTTCCATATTTTAGGACTAAAAATGCACATGGCTGCAGGTGTGTGGTGTGAGGGCACTAACAGGCTTTGATTGCCCTGACCACACTCACCTGGGAGTCCACCCACCCCTTCTCACTCTATTTCAGCTGGGCCCAGGGCATTTACTTCTTTCCTAAGGTGGGCTACACAAGCAACTGCCCTTAGTCCTGCTCCTGAGTTATCGCGGGGATTTTTTGGGCTGTTGTGTGGCCTGGGGTGTACGTTCCCTGATGCTTTCTGGATGGCTGACAGGAGCCATTGCTGTCATCACCTTGCTCTGTGTGCAGTGAGTTCACCTGTTTTACTTGTTGTGATAAACCAAATCTTTATGAGTATTTCCTGACATGTGTGTGATCTCTCCTGTTCCAAGAAGCGTCTAAAGAGATTATATGCTTGGGAATATATTCTTTGTACAACACATAAGTTAATAATATATTTAACTTGTTCTGGACAGCATAGCGGCTTGATGGCTCAACTGCTAGAAAATACTGATATGACATTAATATTTATGGTGCATTAATGATGCATTGAGTTTTAGAATAAAATATGTTCACATGTATCTTCCAGAAATAATCAATTTCCAGGCTTTGGTGATTGGAAGCTCTGCTTGTGTTTCTCTTATGATTCCAGTCTGTACTGGTAGAAAGTTTATCAATGGGCAGCTCCCTTGAAGTGGCTTATTGGCATCATATCTCTGTAGAAAGAGTAAATATCTAATCCAGCAAACAAGCTGGAATTATGGTAATCACAAATTTGAATCCATATTGGCTATATGCTCTGTGATGCCAGGGGGTAAACATGATCATTGCAGGAGGAAAAGCAGAGGTGTCCCCTGGCAGGTGGTCCACAAAGGTCAGGGTTTTGCTGGGTGAGACATAACTAGGGAGTTTGCACAATCGCTGCTGGTGCTGGTCATCTTGAATGTGCAAGCAATCCACTGTTGAAAAAGAACAACTTTAATTTCCTTTCTACTTAATTGCTACTGAAGTTCATATGGGGAGCCATCATAATACCCTGGGTTTTGGTTGTGAACAGGTTAAGGGGGTTGGGAGTCCCACTCCTCAAGTCAAGGAGACAACAGGGACATTTCACCAATCTGTACTGAAATACCGGAACTGCAGTTTCTAGGCTCTGAGAAGACTGGCTAAGTGTGTCTCTCTTGTGCTTAATAACCTGAGAAATGATGAAGAAGGCAAGCCAGTTGTGGAGGATGGGTGATTAGATACATGACTGAGGGGAGAAAAGTCTGGCTGCTAATGGGTGTGAGCAGATGTTAGCAAAACAGGAGCAAGAATGCCAGTCGAGGGATATAGTAACAGGTACTATAGCAATTCATAATGAACTTACCAGGCTTTGACTTAAGCTGTCTGAAGTGTTTACATGGAAAACAGACATTATTTTCCATAGAGCTACAGTCTCAGACAGAATTTTTATGAAGCACGCAAGAAAGCAGAGAAATGTATAGCTCAGTGAGTCAGAAGAGGGTTGCAGAGCAATTGCATGGCCATTATGAACAGAAAAGATGGAATTGCCACTTCAGGTGACTCTGAGATTGCAGATCCAGATTCAGGGGTTTCGCCTGATCAGGGAGTATCAGGCACTGTAGTACCTCCTAAAAGAATAGGTCTTTCACCGGTAGAGTGCTTCAGGTTAATGAGCGAAGCAGGATGAGATTAGAATTTAATGTGCAAGTTTATTAGGCACCTAAATGGGAATTCATTAATACCTGTGAAGGAAGGTGGGTATCTTTTGTATTTTATATGCAGCTGGTTGCTCTCACTCGGGAACCTCCCCTAGCGCATTTAATTAGCCTGAAGAGGAAAAGTATGCTCCCTGTCTATGGTACTGTTATTGTTCTGGCTGGAGAAGCAGCCACCAACATAACACCCATCAAATGGGACTCCAGGCTGCTGTGCTAAAAATAGCTGTATACCACTTACGACTGCAGCAGAGGCTACGGTTGCAGCCGAAAAACATAGACACCAGTAGTGCTTATGAATGTTGAATTCTTGGTTAAAGGAGACACATGGGGCACACATTTGGAAGAAGTGTTGCTCTGAACAATTAAAACCTGTAGCGAGCTTTCTAGAGCATAGGAATAATTTCCCCAGGTGGGAACAGCCAGCTTCCCACTTGGCTGTTGCCACACCTCAAATAGTGGTGAAATTAACTTTCTGCTTAGATTAGGGCTCAAGATGTCTCTGCTCTGCATGCTCCTGTGTGCTATTTAGATAACCAAGCTATTCTTGGATGAGCCACCTCTAAATTAATAACAGCACAAGGCTTGTAGCAGGATCTGCTATTCAGTCCCCCAGTGTAGCTGCACCACCTTACAGATTTAAGGTAAGGCCTGTTTATCTCTCTGTTTAGATCCAGCACAACAATTTAAACCTTTTTGAATGACAAGGGCCTGGGAGAAAGGGTGTGACATGCAATGAACAGTACTGATTACTTAAGGTCTCTTCCTTTGACTGTGATGAGTTGCCTAATTTCATGTAGTAAATATGAAGCCTTTTCTGGGAGCCTTTTGGACTGGTGTTCCAAGTCCTTATTCCATCCAATCTGCAGATCTAAGGAGTGTCTTGTGATTGATCGTAATTTTTATTATCAATAACCTTTTCCATAATCTAGGTAGATGTTGTATGGAATTCCCTGTTCAGAAGCAACGTGGGGACACTCAAATGCAGGACTAATGTTAAACATTAAAAGTGGGGAAGTTACCACACTTGGTTTTGTTTTATCCTGTTAATGCCCGTGCTGCTTAATCTTGGAGATGACGATTGAATCTGATTTAAGATAAACATTTTGGGCAGCTGAGCTAAATGTGAATAGATATGAATGTAGGTATACAAATTTCTTTTAAGAAGTGAAATTTGTAGGGAGTTATGATTTATTAAGAGCAACTGATATGAACGGGGGGAGAAAAGGTAGAACTTCTAGGGACAAACTTCATTTGTAAGCTTTACTATGTTCCTAAAAGCTTTACCAACTGTATCTTTTGGTTTAAAACAAAATAACCTACAACTGTTGTTTCAGCCTTCAGGCCTGGTTTTCCGTGTATTCCTATATCATTATGGCAAGGCATTTTTTAAAAGCCATTTCACCCTGAACAGTTTCATTGTAATAAGATGTATTCTAACTTTCATTCCCCCCCTGATATTTGTATCCCTGTTTTTCTCCCTGCTCCTGTCTTGCCACTTTACCACTAAGAAAGGTGCAACAAAAAAGAGAGGAAGAAGAGAAGGATAAAACTGTGCCAACTGAAATGTAGAACGCTGTAAAACTGCCTTAGTTTTCTTAAATGGAATCAGGAAAAATGACAAGGTATTTTAATATCATGGGTGGGTTTTATGCCAGTAAAACCTGGTGTTTTGCCCTCCTGAGGTGCTCTCCCTGCTTCCGTCCTCCTTGCAGCAGTTTGTTTACAGCTTGCTGAAATGTGACTATAGAGCTTGGTTTGAGTTTTATTCCGAAATTTCCATGCCTCTATGCGTACTTCAACACACAGTTATCAGGATTGCATTAGCACTCTTTTTGAAGGCCATATTGATCATTAGTATTGCAGGAGAGATTTTTCTAAAGCGTAGTGAGTGGAAGACTATGGATCATCTCCTTTGTAGCTTAGCGTAGTAAAATTGTTGCCAAAATACAAATTTTAAAAAGGAAAGCCTGCTAGCTGAGGCTACAAGCCAGCTACATTGACACAAGACTTTTAGCACGTTATAGGCACTAGTAAATTTTTTTGTGCTTCAGAATGAAAAGTTGCTTTCTGTAAATTTCCAAGTGTATTTTTACGAGGCTTAGGAAGGACATGAGATGCCCAGCCTCATGTGCTAGTGTGTTTATGTGTGTTGAACACAGAGGAGGGCCAAACTCTTTTCTGTAGTTCATCTTGTCCTTGCTCCATGAATGAAGCCACTTTCTTAACTTGCTAAAGTTAATGGCAAACTTCCAAGTCTTCCCAGTCAGGGCTGTTGCTGTTGATATTTGTTACTGAGAGGGAGGAAGGAGCGTTCTTTTGTTCTCCAGAGGAAAGTTTAATCCCTTCTTAGAGCAGGAGAAACTACCAGGGAGTAGTTAAGCAGCCAGACCATGGTTGTGCACTAGGAGTGTGTATGGAGTACGCAGCTGCTGAGACTCCTCCGCTGACACCGGGTTAAACTGGAGGCCCCTGTTTCTCCTCCTCTCCGCATCACTCTCCCGAAACATTCATCGGGTTTAGTCCTTGCGAGTTTGAAATGTATTATGATAATATAATACAAACCCAAATCTGAGGATCAGCTAGGTAAAGGAATTTGTCTTCCTTCCAGCCTGACTGCCAGGCAGCAGTGGGACTGGGGCTGCTCCACAGGGGAAGAGGAGCTGGGAGTGAAGGTGTAGCAAAGCAGGTAGGACAGTGTCCTCATGATGGGTCCCAGTCCCACAGTGCCCAGGCAGAGAGAGCACAGTGGGTTGGGTGACAGTGACCTGGGGCAGTCAGGAGTCCAGCTTGCTGTATGAGTCCATGGTGACAAGCAGGTCCAAGGCTTGGGAAGTCAAGCAATTTGGACAGGGTCTGGGTTGGTAAGGGGCAGGGGTGGGCACAGGGCCACCACAGCATAGTTCGGGCAGGGACCAAGGGCAAGGACTTGAGCTTAAATGCCCTGGAAGGAACAGAGACCCTCAGCAAGACTTCTCCCAGCTCTGTTCCAAGGTCTGACCTCTGTCAGGTCCAAGGTCACACAACTGCGCCATATCAGACCTGGCCTTGAGCAATGGCTCTCAAAGCCCTGGGAGGGGGAGGAGAGGCTGCAGGGCCTAATAGCAAGAACAAAAGGTCCAGCAGAAATTGATGAGGCCATCTGGGAGCCAAGTGGACAAGACTGCTGCAGAGAAGATAATTATTTGTCTGCTTGCTGTAGAAGAAGCTGGGTAGATTCCCTATATCATTCTTTTCAGTAGTGATTCAGCAAATGATCAGCCTAAAATTTGAAGTAATTATGGAACAGGTTGAGGTACAAATAAATAAAATGAAAATTAACTGATTGCCAGGGCTAATGCTAATCACCCAAGTGTTCTGGAGGAGCTCAAGTTCAGAATGAAGAATGACCTGCTGAATTGGAGAGGTGGGTAGTAAGCAGATGAAATTCAGTGTGGGTAAATGTAACTCCTGGGTAAGAGTAATCTTGTCCTCATATAATATTGTAAGCTTTGACTTCGTTATTGTCACTTGAGAGTGAGACTATAGGCTTATGATAGCTCCATGAAACCAGTAGCTTGGCACTCAGTAGCAATGGAAAAAAAGTTGAAATATTACTTTCTGTGAGAAGAATAGAGATAAAAAAGCCACTGCCTGACTCTAAGGTTCACCCCCTCCATGCAGTTCTGGTCCTCTCATCTCAAGATTTATTACAGTAGGAGAAAGTCTGAAGAAAGGCAATGCGTGTGGGCAAAGGTATGAGATGATCTGTTCAAGGAACAGTTAAGTAAGCTGAACTTTACATTGGCATTTTCCAAGAGTGGCTGGATGATAAGAGAGATCTACAAAATCATGAGTGACATGGGAGGGGTGAATAGAGATTGATTGTTATTTCTTCTGGCATGAGAACAGGAGGCCATCAAGTGACACTAGTAGGATGTAGGCTCAATGCAAACAGGAGGTGGTTGTTCACCTGGAGTAAATGAGGCCTGTTGTACTGCCTGCCACAGGATGGTTTGGGAAGGAGCCTGGAAAAGTGTTTGGAACAGAGTTTCTTTGAGGTTTACTACCTTGACAAATCACAACAGGCTCAGGGAGTCCCCTGAGGCTAGGGAGAGTTGGAAATGGGGAATTAAGCTGAAAGTGCCCCCTTGAGTGATACTTACTCTTCCTCATTCATAGACACTGTTGGAGGCAGAAAACTGAATGAGGTGGACCAAGGTCTGCTCAAATATGACCCTTCCCTTGTTGTTATGATTCTACCCAGGATTGTACCTTTATTTTTTACTTTTGAAGACAAAAATCTAAGTTACCTTTTTGAATTCAAAGTGCATCTGTCTTAGGCATGAGGCAAGGTTGTCATACACTGCTATGAATGTTCAGTATCGAGCCCTTGGATCCACCAAATGTTCAGAAAAGCTGTGACACTGCATGCAGGTCTTCACAGAGTACAACTATGATGCTAAAGAACAGCCTTAGACAAAGTCCTCTGTTTTATTGTTCAGAGAGGAAGGCGGGCAGCCTGACTGCTGGTTCTCTGGCACCAAGAAACTGGTTTTCTCCTGTCCTGCATATTCCCCAAGCCATCGGAAACGCTTCTGTGAAGTTAAGATGCTCTCTGTGTACAACCTTCTTAAAATGTTTGTTCCTTTCCATCCTTCTGCTTTTGTGTTTTGAGGGAATTTGCCACGAGCGGTTTCCATGGTTACAGGGATAGGGCTGCTCTTGGTGCAAGAGATCTGCAGAGAGCAAATACACAAACCACTGCATCCTGGACGGGGTAAAAGTGCTTTTTATCCATAATGGCCATTCCACCCCAGGTAAAAACCAATGTGAAATTGGAAAAATGGATGTTATTCTTAACCCCCTTGTCTTACTGTGAAATGCAGTGCTCTCCTTTACCATTAGATCTTTTTTAGTTTGCTAAAAGCACTCTGATTTCTGCGGTCTCTTGAGTATTAAAGGGCAGGAAATAGGCTATGTTGCAAAATACGATACCAAACTAAGTTGTGCAATTTTGTTGTGTAAGAAAGAAAAGTGCTTTCTCCCTCATATTCAGGGTTGTTCCTCCATTTTATTTGGAGGAAAGAACAAAACGGAAGTGTGAAGTCCAGAGGTTTTTCTTTTTTGGGGGTGGGGGGCTGCAATGATTCTCTTCTTGCCTTTGCACTGCCTGGTAGCATTGGCAAGTACTTGAGGCTCTCTGACCAACTCTGTACAGCACTTTGTTTGCTGAACCCAGGAACAGAGTTGGCCACATTTTCAGGAGTACAGGATACATTTTAAATGTGTTTGTTGCTGTGCACAAAAATCTTCATATGAAGAAGCTGTGTTTTCACACATGAAGTGGCTGCTGTAAATCTGAAGTAAATCTTCTTCCTGTGACTGTCACTGAAGAACTCGTATCCTCTGCTACAAAATTTGAGGGAGCCTGCATGACAAAAGCAGAGTGGAAATTAGTAGGCCTTTCTCAAAAGGCCAGCACAGAGCCTCTGCACACATTTGTAGCCTTGAGTGAGGAGCTAGGGAATAACTAAACCACCCTTTATGTAAGTTTTCAATCTGGAGTGTTAATTGCCAATTGGGGAACTTTGGTTAATGCTCTCCTGCCAGTCCTAACTGGAATGAAGAGAAAGGGGAAAGAACAAACAATAAAGGAAAACAAATCCTCCATTAGAAATTAAACTTGGTGACTTGTCTTGTTCTCCTCCTCCACAGCATTTAACCGTAATTCTTTACCACTTTAACATAGAACTGTTTGTTTAAGCAAGCATCAACAAAATTTCCAAGTTGAGTGCAGGTGCATCTCATGGATGCTGATAAAAGCACTCAGGGGACTAACTGATGTTCCAGGTAAAACTATCAAAGGATTTATGCTAATTTGTTTTATTTTCATTAATTGTTATAAGTCCTTCATTTAATTACAGTTAAAAATAAGCCTTTTAGCTAAATACACACAAAAAGCCTTCAGATTTTTTAAAATATGTTTTTCTGATAAAGGCCAAGTTGCTGGTGTTTTTTGTTTGCAACTTCTACAGTACAGCTTTGCAGTACTCAAGAAAAATAAAATGAGTTTTTGATGGAAGAAGCAGCTAACCATTTAGGGGAGCTTACCAAGCAGTAGAACATTGCAAACGGCAATAAATATTCAAATCCCAGAACAAGACATTTCCAGGTCTCCATATTCCAGTATAATGATTAAAATGAATGCCTCACTATTTATAGTGGGTGGCAGCTTAACACCATAGGTGTTATATTTAATAAAGTACTCTTGTAATGCCACCAGTGCTGAGGAGTTAAGGAACTACTTGCTGTGATGGATGGGCTTCAGCTGAGCATGTGGCTGGGCACAGCTTGCTGCTGATGCTTGGCCACCGCAACAGCCACTTGCCAGCCATGAGGCTCTCCTGACAAGACAGTGGCCCATTGATGGGGAGAACTTTTGACAGACTTCTATTGGTGTTCCTAATCACCTGATAGAGATGTCTATGGTAGTCACTTCTTAAACTGCTGGCAGCCAGAGGCCACAGCTCTAGTCAAACCAAATTTGGACAGAATTGGGACTGCTCTGAGATATGCAGTAGTAATTGTATGTCTGCCTCTGTCAACTAGCATTTGGCTTGCTCTGTGTGGTTTTATCCCTTTTACTTCATGAAAATCACCTCTTACTGATTTTTCCTTTGTCTGAGAGACATGCAGCAGTCCCGAAAAAGTCCAGGGCTATGCTAGCTTTACAAAAATCAGGGTGGACCTCTAGGAATCAGCAATGGAGCGGTGTGGGGGGGAAACCTAAAACCAATCCCAAACAGGTCAGCTACTGCCCCAGAAAAGCTTCTGCAAAGGACAGTTTGGGTCCAAGCAATATTTGTAGTTGATCCTCTTCACCATCCTACTCTGTTGTGAGAGAAACCTCTGTCAGCTGCGTGTTAAATGAGATGACTAACATCTGCCACATACTCATTAAACATCACACTTTTATGATGCACAACCCTCTGCCAAATCTAGTGCTAATTAGGATCTGTAATGAGCGTTATTCTCCTCTTAATTAATATGAGTAGGGTAGAATTTTCAGTAATACCTAAGTGAATGAGGAGCTCGGATCTGCTTTTCCAGAAGCAGCTTAGAGACAGTGAAGCATTTCATTAGATGGAAATGACATGGGAACAGCAGTAGCAGTGTCTGCTTTTGCAAACTGGAACACATGCCTGGCTGCACTGGGGCTGTTGGCTGGCTTAAGTGTGTTATTTGGCTATGGTGAATTTGGTTATCACTGGGGCAATATGATGAGTTTTCTTCAGCTAGCTCTTTTCTTCTGGCTCATTCCCTCCCCTGAGGCACAGAAGAGACTATTCTGGAGAAGTACTGCACTTGAAAACTGAGTTGTTCTTCCAGAATCAAATCTCTCTCTTTTCAAGAGTGTCCACCCAAATGAACCTGCAGTATTTGAGTTTCTCACTCATAAGCTGCACTCCAAATTCCCTGTGGCACAGGACTGTGTTGTCAGCTCTGGTTGTCTAAAGGCGAAACTGCAGAACATAGTAAGGATACCTTTATTTTTTCAGTCTTCTGTGCTGCTGCCTTTTGAATATGAGGATCCTTATAATCAATTTGAAAGATGGCCACTGAAGAACTAGAAGATCAAGATTGCAATGGATGTCTGCAGCTCTATGGTAAACCCACTGTGTCAAATTCTTCAAGGCTGTCAAGCTGTGATCTGGTCTGCGCTGGAAATCATGTGGAAAGAGGAAAAAGAACCCTATTTTAATGTTACAGAAAACGTTTTTTAACAGGCATCCAATATTGAGTCGAAGGAAATCCATGAAAAATTGCTACTAGAGCCTGTACAGTTGTGATTCAGAGAGTAACGCTGCATTAGGAAATATGAATTCTGCTTTGTGTGAACAAGAAGAAACTGCATGTTTTCCAGATGGCCTAGTAGGAAAGATGTGACTTTATCCTCTGTCATAGGAAAAAAAGTTAATTTTGAAAAATGCTTTAAATGTCCTCTTTACAGAAAGCATTTCAAACATTCAAATTTTTACATATGTGTCCCAATCAAGGGCCAAAGCCCCATAAAAACATGATTGCTTTTTTCCTAATTGAAGCGTTTTTAAAATTGCTGTTCCAAAAGCAAATATGAAAAAAGATCTAGGTGTATAGAATAGTCTGTAGAACTTAAAAATAAAGAGCTGATAGAAAGAGAACATGAATGCATGACTGCTCTTGTTCTATCAACAGGCCCGTCTTTCTCCCCTGAAGCTTGGCTACGAAACTTTGCAGGCTCAATTCAGCCTTTTTCCAGCTGCAGCAGATAAAAAGTTCTGTGCAGTTTTCAGTGTAGGGATCTTGGATGAAAGCCAAGGTCTTGATCCAGCTCTTAGTGAAACAAGTGGAAAGATGCCCAGTAAAGTGAGAAGAACTTTAGATGTGACTCTTGGCCCATGACAAGATATTTTAATGGAGCCTTCTAGTGTAGCTAGGTTTGCTCTGACTTCTTTGTCTATATAATAACTTTGTCTTCTAATGTGTGCAGTTCACAGGCTATCAATAGGGCCTTTTGGGGGGGGGACATGGAAGAGGTATTTTAAAATATTTTTGCATATTTAGGGATTGAGAATTCTGTGTGCACAAGCCCATAAAAAGCACAGTCTTTAGGGGAAAATAGTGGAGACAGGCCTTCTAAAGGCACAGGACAGACAGACACAGGCTCAAGGAGCAGCTATTAAATAAAGAGAAAAAGCCATTAAGGACCAGTGCTGTCCATGTTGCAACATATGGCCAAGGATGCAGCTCAACAGCCAGAGATATGAAATTTTGACTTTACCAGACCAAAACTTGCCCCTACTCACCTGCTAGAACCCATCCTGGATCTCTTTCCAGTGCGCAGCCTCCATGTTATGGCTCATGCTGGGGAGAATCCATGTATTCTGGAAGATGAGGGACTCCCAGGGACTGACATAGAGCTTGTCTTCATTTCACTGGATCTGAGTTAAGGGGTCTAACTCGCATCTGAAAGACAAGAACCCATTGCTCAGGAGAAGCTAGTTTCTGTGGGAAGAGAGATCCTAGCTCCTGCTGGACCCCTGCAAGTGGACATTCTGTTGCCTCACCGAGCTGCAAGCTGCTTCCAGGTTCCTGCGGCTGCTGCGGATTAGGCTGTTTCCTCTGCAAATCACTGCTCTGTCTGGCAGCACCTTGTCCCTGAGCAGGATGGTTTGGTATCTGCTGAGCTCCTGCAGTTCCCATGCAAGAGTTTAGCCTCTCTCCTGTAGGGAGGGGGAGCCCAGCATATGATCCTTGCCTCAAAGTGCTCTGCTGGGGTGACCTGAGGAAATGAACTCCTGGTCACCCCGGTACTGGGAGAGGAATATACATTGCATAGGCCATGGGCTGCTGCTGGGCAATGAAGGTGAATACTGTGAATACTCTTTTGCAATACCTTAAGGATAGAAAAGACTTTGAGCCGTAACCAGGTGCTGAAGCACAGCTGAGGGTGTCGTGTGCTGAGCTGAGTGTAGGAAGAATCACAAAGCTATTTGCTCCCACCGGGTTCAGCTTTATCATTTAAGGTCATATATTTGGTAAGGGTCTAACAGGCTTCAGAAGCGGCAAGCAAACCCGCAGGGGTAGAGTAGGGAGCAAATGTATCAAAAATCAGATCAGCAGAGCTATTCCCATTTGCTTTTTATTAGGTATTGTGGAGAAGAGATAGCAATTGAATTACTTGTTGAGGTATCCCGGCCTGTTTTGTGAAAATAATGAGCTTTTGTTGCTGTAATCCAGGAATACTTTTGGTAATAAGGATATCTGATTCTCAGATTAAGATAGACATCCCACCAGATCTAGTGTTTCCATTTAGAAATAAATGCCAGGGGAAAAAAGGATATGTTTTATTTTAAATGCAAAGGATGTTTCTCTGTTCAAAGGAGGCATAGCTAAAGTTTTGATTAGATCTACCAGCATTAGCTGAATATATGTTCCCTGGAAAATAGGTCACAGCAAGAAAGGCAGCTTAAATTTAAAGAAAAGAAAGATGAGCAGTAGTGACTAGAGAAATTATGTTTTGGTGTTCAGTAGATGAATGGCACTAACTGACAAGCAGCCCTCTTTCAGCTGGGCATAAATATTAATGTCTTCCACATTCATGGTAGACAAAGCCTTTTATTAAAACCTACTAAATAATACTATTACAACCTGCATTTCCTAGGTTGAAGGAATTCGAGCCTGTGGCTGCCTGAGAGGAAAAAAAGTCAAGCTGCTCTTGTAAATGGTCACCCTTTGGTCACTTGTGAGAATGAGTAATTCCAAACCTGATCTGTGAGCTGACTTCCAAAATGGGACACAGCTTTTCAGGACAGTAGCTAATTAACTAAATTAATATAAAATGCTACCATTGTTACTTTGCTGCAAATATCCATTTATTCAGTGGCTGTATTTCCCATCCTAGCTTGTCCTACAGCTTTGTTTCCGTGCCCGTGCTGTGAGAATAACCAGGGCTCTTGCTTGAGACCTTCCCTTTCCTGTCGTAGTGCTAACAACTATCTCACACCCTTGGCTGCCCTAAAGCTCCTCGTCCTGGCAGAAACACCTGTTCAATTACACAAACGGATCACTGCCTTCAAGTAAGATGTGGTGGGCTGCCATATTTGCATTAGTAAGGTGGTGTGAAACTTTACCCCTCCTGTGTCTCTTCAGGTTTTGCGTAAAACAAAACTGTCTGGCTTAGGAGCATCCCCAAAAAGACTTTGTTTGCTTTCCCCAAAGTTGTTAGATGTGCTTTGGGCATACCAAACAGTTCTAGCTGGGAGAGAAAGATGGCAACTACGGTTTAAAAAGAAAAACTCTGGTTTTATGTAGGGTGAGGTTTTAGGACTTCAGAGGAAGTTCTGTGGACTGTGGCACATGCGAAGCAAGTGGAGGTGATGTTTTCAGTTTAGTATCTGTGTCCTGATAGCCTGTGATTGCAGGGGGCTGGTTTTGATGACCTCAGTTGTTTCTGACAGCTCTGTTCTTTGACTTTTTTGCTTAGCCCTTAATTATTCAAACGCACAGTTATGTGGTGCCAAAACTAAATGGGACTAAAAAAAGATTGATTTTTTTTTTTTGAAGGCATGGTTCCTGTAGGGTAGCGGTGCTATTACTGAGTGGCGCAAATAGCTGTGTTGAAGTCAGGGAGGTATTTCCTCCTCGTACAAAAGAAGCGTGTTACAAGCCTTATGTGCACCTGGGGTCTCTCCCCCTGCCCCCAGCGCACCCAATTTTCTCGTTCCCTTAAATAAGGGGGTAGCTGTTATGTGGTGAGCGACTCGTGCTACTCACTGCAGCTGTATTTGTATTCTGTGTCTGCTGTACTTCCAGCTGAAGAGTTACAAACTGAGTGCAGGCAGGATGTTAACTGCAGGGCTGGCTTCTTGAGCTCTATTTTCTCATTTTTATTATAGCTGTCATTGTTTTCCTTGTCTTAAGAAAGGACTTCTATGATATTGAATTACTTCCTAGCTAATACATTTTTATCTCAGCTGTTTAAGGAATATAGTTTAAAACATATTAGGTGATATACTCAATATTGTGATTACATGTTGTTCTTGTTTGCAATTATACCATAATAATTACAATATGGCAATCTGGAAAGAGTCCACCATGTCATTCTTATCAGTGTAGTGCTGTTCCTAGGCAATATTTGCATTTACGACTGTCCTTTTCTAGTGTGATTGAAAGAATGAAACTCCTCATAGAATCAAACAGAAATATTTGAGTTAAATATATGCATGTAGTCAAATGTGTGTGTATATGCATGCATTTATATTTGAATATTCACCAGCATTTCCATATACTGAAGATGCTTTACACTTTAAAGGAAAAACTTGAGAATTTGGATCTAAATACTGGACCAGAACTAAAATTAGTTAATTTCACTAACTCTGTCCCAACCATTGTGTTTCTTGGCTGCTTCTTGTGTTGCATTTGTCCCTGTGGAAGGGAGCAGAAGGCTCAACCAATACACTTAACCTGTTATTTCAAACATCAGGTGTATTAATTCATGGGCTTGACGGAATTTCTCAAAGGTAGCAGCAGCAGTATGCACTAAGGCACTTCACAGAGGAGCCAGCCTGTATTTACCCAAAGCTCTTCTAGCTGAGTTCAGAGCCATAAAGATCTGTCAGTAGACTTAAGAAATCTGTACTACAGCTTGGCTCTGAGAATGATCTACAAGACCCTGAGGGTTGAACCAGATATTACTCGTAGATTCTCTGTCCTTCCTATGGCCCTTAATGAAGGGGACAGGTGATACTTCGGTGCATGAATTTCTATATGGCTGCCCAAAATCAAAATGTGTGGACTGATTCGATTGTATTTGTTTACAAGAGTTTCAGGGTAAGTGTGTTGGCTTTTGGAGAAGCAATTGTGTTGACTGCCGTGTTGCACCGCTGGCTGTCGTTGCCTCATCACGTACCTGCGCAGGTACCTGGTGCAATGGTGGGCACACAGCTGTAAATGAGGCAATGAAATGGTGAATCGCACTTAGTACCACAGGAAGAAAACTAGCTTCTAATCTGTGTCTCTGCCTTGGGGTTTCTGTTTAGAAGCTTCAGGTGAATCACTGCTGTAGTTCTAGCTGTTTTTTCTGTTACTTCTTGCCTGTCATAAATCGCAATTGATTGTGATTTAACAGCCAAAGTTAGAGGAAAAATTATAACCTTTCATTAAGCCACAAACGTGTTTCTGTAGTTCTCTTCTGGCTGGTGGCTCTTCATTAGTTTAGACTGGTAGTTTTGTTAGTGTGAAAAGAATCAGTCTTTGTGACAGCTTTAGTAGGCTGTGAATGTAGCGGGAATTGTAAGAGGAAAAGCAATCATCTTGTTGCTTGAAGTAATCAATGAAATCATGCTTTTCATTCTAGCTGTTTCAGTCTCATAAATGTGACATCATTTGGTCTACAATCTACCAGAAAAGGGTATCTTTTGTGAGCATTAGTCAGAGCTTTGCAGTAGGCCATACTTGTCTGTTCATTACTGCTTATCCCAAAGCCTCACATCCCCATGCAATAGCTCATTTTGGGTAGCAGGCTAAAACCATGAGGAAATTCTGGCAGAAACTGTACTTTTACACTGATGAGGACTAGAGCTTCAGTGCTAAAAATCATTTGAATAACAATGAAGACCAATGTCAAACTGGGTGATCAAAAGAGGTTTGTGACTTCCAGTAAGCAAGACAACCACAGGATGATGCAAAGGTGAGCAAAAAGAGACAGCCTGGAAAGCTCATTTGCACTTCTTCAGCCAGAGAAGTCAGTGACAACGGCAATCCCTGTATGCTGGAATCTGTGACTGTGTTATTTCCTTGTCCCCAAAGCTGCAATTGGCCTGACAGTGGGGAAGGCAGGCATAGGAACAATGATCTTATATTCTGATTTGCATCCAGTGGACAAGTGCTTCACAGGGAAGACGTAAGTGTACTACAAGAAAGAATCTCATCCTCTTCATACAAAGTGCAAAAAAATCCCACTAGTCTCCAGACATAAGTCACCCTCCTGTTACCACTGGACCAAACCAGAACAGCCCTTTTTAGAATCGGTTTTCATTTTTAATCTTGCCAGAAATTTTACTTCATGCAAGCAAAAGAGGTGTCATTTGCTGCTAATGTTGACTAGATATTTCTTATTTATTACACTGATTTTTTTCAAAAACAAAACCAAATCATTCCCTCTCCTGGTGTTTTTCTGTAGCCTGTCTGTTCAATAATTGAATGACTCATTAAGCATCTTTGGGGCAGGAACCATCATATTGTACTGAAGCTAATACAAGGCAATCCTTCCTCATGGTCAGGACATCATAATAACTGCAAAACATTCATGTATTTCTTAGAATAAAAGGTTCCAAAGAATAACTCTGACATTTTCTATATCTTCAGAATGGGTCTTTTGTGCTAAATGAAAAAACTACAAATAAACACTGAAGCTGTCATTTCCTGTTACCCACTTCTGAGTTTTCTAAATCCTTTCACAGCTGTCTCTTCCACCTTAGCTACTCTCGTTTGCTGTTCCCAACTGACTGTCAGGTTAACAGTAAAAGGAAGGGTAGGTAAATTGTCATAGACTTTTGTCTAGACACTTTTTTGAACAAAGGGCCACTCAAAATCAAATTCCTTGTATATCGTGTCCCCAGCTACAGGAACTTTGTCCAGCAGCCAGCCTCCATGAGGTCTCCTGCTGTTGCTGCAGCCTCTGAAGCAGCCCAGTTGGGTCTTTTGGACATATGCAAAGTGGAAATGCGCTTTCCAATCTGTCGGTACCTCCTCCGACTAGAAGGAAGCTGGATTCTTACTGAAGGTATTAAGCTGCCTGTTTTGGATGTCTAACAAGACAGTGGACCAAAGTTAGCCACCTCTAACCTCTATCTAATCAGTGGGGAATGAGTGTTCTCAGTGGAGTGATTTTCATGGAGAAACTTAAATACTTGCAGTATCTTCTTGTTTGATGCAACTAAGATGTATTTACTCTGTCTGTATTATGTTTAACTGATTTGTTGCCTTAAAAGAGATTTCATAAACAGTTTTACCAATATTATCTATGTTGTTCAAAGATCAATGCTTATGGCTAGGGTTAGAGATAGAGCTGAACCATACACTAACTGAACTATACTTGAGCAGTCTTTTGCCTTTCCTGGCGTGTTTCTAGATCATGAGGAAAAAAGTGATGAAAATAAAAAGCTTCTATCTAATTCTTATGGCTTGTAAACAGAAGATCATATATTTAGAGTCCAGGTATGGTGAAAAGGTGATTGATATTTTTAAAAAGTATCTTTGTAGAGGAAAAGCTCCTAAAGTGAGCTTGACTTGCATCTGTATTTTCATTTTTATGGGGTTAATGCAGAACAGAAATAAGGATGTATAGCTGAACTTTCTGGTTAACAGCAGTTGGGGGAATTGTAGTTGCCTGAGACTTCAAGCAGCTTTATCTGAACTGGATTTTTGTTATAGGAAACCATTTTGGGAACACCACTCTTCTTCTGATCGTTAACCTTGAACTTTGTTGGTTTGGAATGGCTGTGTTTAGAGGATCCTCAACAAGCACTGGGGTAAAGAGCTCATCAGGATCCAGGTTGTAATGGGAAGGTAGACTGAGGTGTGAGAAGAGTCCCTGTGGCCCATGTAGCATGTTCTTCTTGATGCACGGAGTAGAGCAGACTGTAGGGTCCAAAAGGATATCTCTCAAAGAGGGTTTCCCTAACATAGCCCAGTGCCCTGGCCAGCAACCTGGGAGTAGAGAGGGAGTCAGCTTGAGGTCTCATGATCCCTTGGTTCTGGTTTGTGAATAAGCAATTGTAACAACACCTACAGCAACTCTTTCCAATAATGCCAAGCTAAATGGGAGGTATCCCTTCCTGTTGAAGAGGCTTGATAGCATGGATTTCTTGAGCCAACTGAAACTTGTTCTCATGCGGGGGAAACATACGAGTATAAGGAGGCCCGGGTTTGTTGATTGACTCTGATACTGCAGTTCTCTTCTGCATCCCTTTTTAACATGCATTTGCCATCAGTCTGTGCATGTGCATTCACTGAGGTAGTACCTTGCCAAGCATGTAAATATGGTGTACTTTGTCAGACAGTTGTAAAGTGACTTGTTGGAGTAATGATGGACATCATTCTGACACTTCAGCTTTCAAGACCAGCAAGCATACTTTTTTCTTTTCCTCAAAGAATGAGGAGGTCAAATATGCCAGGACAACATCAGTTTTAAGGGGCAAAGCTTGAAACACCCACATGAGCATATTAGTGCACTTTAGGCACTGATGTCTGCAAAAGTCATTCCATGGGCTCAGGCAGGAATTGCAGATGGAAGAGCAATTGGATACCCAAAGATGTGCATTCCCTAGGGAGAGACAGATGGTACTGCATACATACAGGCTACTGTGATTGCCTAGTTGGAGCATGATGGTATCTTACCTGTCAAGGCCTGTTTAGGGAGGGAATAAGACCATCAGCTCAGCTATGTCTTCTGTGTCTCCAGATTGAAGGTTTGGTAGCAATTTAGCAGACCCTGTGCCTGGATGTCGTGTCCATCATGACGTGATTGCACGGCAGAGTACATTATCTGGATTTAATTTACTGAGCATCCAGAGCAACCAATTAAATAACCAAGTTAGTCTGGTAAATAAGGTTTCTGTTTATGTAGATTTCTCCTTTCCCAGTCATTCCTCCCCCCACCCTCCCATCCCCATCCTGAATCTTGGGGCTTTCATGGAATTACTCTGCTTGACTTGTCTGCTCCTAGATCTGGCTGTGTGAGGCTGCCTGCGTTTCAAAGTACAGCTCATTCTTTTCTTCTTGCTAATCAACATAATTTGGCCACTGATCAGTGAAGTCAGCCAGTGATTTGCACCAGTTGTGATTTTGATGCAGCAGTGCATGAGGTTAAGTAGATAATACCAAGGAAGGCTTGTTACTGCTGTAAACATCATTCAGGGATTTATTTTTTGTAATGGAAACTTTTAAAATTCCCACACACAGTAATAGAAAGTGACTTTTCTTCCCCAGGTATGATGAAAAGTTAAGTAGGTCATTTTTTATCTTTAAAATAAAAGGCTTGAAAACCCTTCTCCGAAACAGTCTCCAGTTGGTAAATCAAGCAAGAGGTACTTTTGTCATTGTTTGATGATGTGTCAAATAGAAATAATGCTACTGCAGTCTGTGATTACTCAGTGGTACTGGGTCACTGTCTGCTCTTGGTTTGAAGTAGGCTCTCAGTGATGTGGACTTTCAGTAGGAAAGTAAAAATATTGTCAAACTACAGTGGGTCTTCAGTGACCTTGGTGAACAGTTGACTGTGTGTGTTCACCTCCTGCTCGGTGTCTGCTGCACCTTTCCTTTTAAAGGCATAGCAAATTGGAAAATGGGTTGAAAAGTGAGATTCCCATTTGTCCAGGAATAGCTGAGTTGCTGGCTGCTGGGCTGTCTCCCCTGAATCCCTAAAATCCCAGTTGTCACTGCTTTGTGACAAGCTATTTCACACTGCTCCCAGTGTGAAATAGGTAGCTGAGCTACCTGGATCTCTAGATGAGGCTTTGGAGAAGTGATAGCCTCAAATCCAGCTATTTGAGGAGGAAGATCTAGGCTTATGGAAAAGTTCTGTACTTCTTACTGTCAATGATCATTCGCTGGGTGCTGTTCAGGAGCATAGTAGAAGGTGCAAAGTGTTCCTCTTCTGAAAAACAACAGCAAGATATACATAAAACAAGTTTTAATTTAGATCAGAGAAGGTTAGTCTTTACCTTCTTTTTCAGAATCTGGATCTCTTGTAAATATGACATTGTTCTTCATCTTCCAAGAAACATATATACGTGTGCAAGTGCATGCACACACAATGTCTTTAGGAATAAATACCTCCTCTTGCTGCCACTACCAATTTCTAGGGTACTTGCACCCATCCCGGTGCATGGTGTTTACCAGTGCTTGTCCCTGCTGTGACAGAGCTGCAGCTCAGAGCTATGTGCTTGCGTAGGATGGTGAAGAAATATTCCAGCTATTCTAGTTTTCTTTCATTGAAAAGGCTCACAGAGGCTTAAAGCTTATGTTAATTGCGGGTGGACAGAGGAGGGATTGTTGGATGTCAGGGCCCCCATAGGACCCGGTATAGGTAGGTCACCTTCCCATTGCATGTTAGGTGGCCATATCCTAGTGCAAGGACAGTTTCTCTCTGCATTCTCTTTAGGGCTGTGCCTGCCTCTGTGTAACACTTCCTCTTCACTCGTAGTACCTCCATGACTTTCTGGCTGCCTGCTTATTGCAGGGAGCTGCACTGCCAGCTGTACAGGCAGCTCTGTGTCTTTCCCCTCTACATCCTACCATATGTCAAGGTCTTTCCTGCAGTAACCAGAGCATGCTCTCCTAGAGTGAAAAATAACTGGTGACAGCTTGCAAAATCCCTGCAGGCATCTCTTAAAACAGACTGCTTGCTTGTCTTACTTATAAGGAAACATGGAAGACCACAAAGAGAAGGGTCAACCAGTTGCCCAGGTTAAAAGCGACAGGCTTAATCCCACCTCTAGCCCCTGCTGTGTCTCTGTCTTTTCCCCTTGTTCTGCACTGTCCCCTCTGCTTCAAACTATGAAACCATAGGATCTTCTTTCGCTCAGCAGCCAACCAAATTTAGCATATCCACTGTGAAGACACATGGTCTATCCTTAACTCTGGTTCTGGCCTGCAGTGTGACTGGGCAGATGACTTGACCCTTGTGCCTCAGTTTCCCTTGTGAAAAATGGAAATGGTGGTACTTCTCTGAAGTGTGAAATGATCTATGGACAGTAAATACTGCAGACAAATCAAGACATTGTTGGTCACTAAAATCTTGCAGCTGGGACAAGTAAGTTATGAGGCAGTGGTAGGAGCCACTGGTATGATGCAAAGATTTCCAATTCCACTGGGTGGCAGCTGAGACTTTCTTTAGGAGAGGAATAATGTTTTCTCCTGTGGGTTAAAGGCAGCAACTTCTTCCCTAGAAAAGAATAGATCCAGAACCTGCTGCAAGCTTATGAGCTCATGAAAGCCTGTAACCAGCTGAGATGGCTGGTTTCCCTTTAAGTTCTTTGAATCTCTTAATTTAATGCAATAAACCAAGGTCGCTTGAACTGAAAAACCCATCAAATGTGCTGGTTTTGGATTGACAGTCACCTACAATATTTATAAGGGCTTATAAACCACAACCACTTCAGCAGAAGTCCACCCGTTTTTCATTTGACATATTTCCTATTGCAGTCAGTAGGAAAGCCAGGACATGAGATACCATGTCTTGTAACTATGTCAGCGGAGGCAGGTGTTGTACAGGTGTGAAGAGCAGATTGTATTGCTTACAAACACCACCACCATGTCTCTGCTGTCTCAGGCCCTGGAAGAAACCAACCATAAAGGGCTACTGGGCCCGTAAGGGTGCTCTGGCAATCCTGTTGTGTTGCTGACAGGGTGCTGTGGTGGGCAATAACCTGAAAGCACGGGTCAAAGTGCTGCTGTGAGGGGAGGCACTACTGCTATGTCCTGTGCCCTGTCTGGCTCTGCACCCTCTACCTCTGCTGCTCCCAGTGTGAAATAATCTTTCAGTAGCATCTACCGCTCTCCAACTCTATTTTGGTGCCTTAGGAAGTAGTTCTCTGATATCTTGTTTCTTCCTTGGTGCTTTGTACTGTTTGTACCTAACAGATACTGAGCTGCCCTGCAGGATACTGAATCATTCAGTGGTTGGCTCTTGTTTTTCTGTTCAAGAGGTAAAGAAAAGCCTCTGTAAATCATGGCAAGTTATGGGTTGGGCTGCGAAGTAGTGGCAAAAATTGCTCAAATCTGGTCAGATGGAGGAACTGCTGTGTCTGTCTCCAATGGGAAACCAGAGAGTCTCACTAGCCTTGCTTGGTGGCTTTCCTCTAGGGACAAGAGTACCCTGTGCTTTCATACAGTTCTTCTGCAAACCCAAGATTTCTTCTTATTTGCAAGGAGGCAAAATAGTCCTTTCTCTTTGTGCTACCTCCAAGTGAGCCACTCCATGAAGTTAGCCACACAGCTGCTTGGCTTTTCCCTGCACTTCTATGTGGAAGTGCCTCACTGAAGGACTGCTTATGCTCTCTCCTGTTCTTATCCATTCAGGGTATGTTGTTCCCAGGGGTGCAGTGGGTAGAAAGGGGCTGCAGATACTTTGTAGGAAGGTTCCTTGTCTTGGAAGAGCTAACACAGTTGCGCAAGGCTGGCAAAGGCAGCTTTCACAAGAATTGTCTTTAGGGTGGGCAGAGGGCGTGGTAGGAACAGCAAGGCTGTGGTTATCTGCCACTGGTGTAATAGTTTTATGTCAGGAGAGTAAATAAGAGTCATTTTCAGTTTAGGCTTAACACTAGAGAGGTGCAACCAGACATGTGATACCTGGCTTCTCTGCCCAGCAGATTTCGGCTGCAGAAGAGAAGCAGGCTGCCCTCAGCATGGGTGCAGGTTGTCTCTGCAGTGCTGTATAAGGCTGGCCTGGGTGTCAGCATATTGGCTTAAGAACATGGAAGGTTTGGATGCGAGAGGGAATGCCACAGGTATAATTAGAGGCCAAGAGAGTATGGAGGCTCACTCTTGGGGATCATCTGAGGATTAATAAGCTTTGACTAGAGTCACAGATGAAAGAAGAAATGGTTGCAAAGCTGAAATGAGGCTGGCCTCAACCCTGAGATGTCTCATGTCTTCTTCCCAAAGATATGCCAGATAAATGTGTAGAATGATAAGATCCCTTGTTTGTGTCTGAATTGATATTTATTTTTTTGAAAGACATTTGATGGCCAGTATGGATGGAGGTGGGACCATCCATCAGGCTTTCAGCATTACAGCAAACAAGACTGTGTGGAGATGCTGAGTGCTGTGCAGGAGCAGGTGGCCCAAGAAAGGAGCAGGTTTAGCTTCAGTAGCTCTTTCTTTACTACTCATAAGTAGTATGGTATGATGCCATATACTGGATGAGGAAAGAGTAACACAGGCTTCAGCAACACAGGCTGGTATTGCATAGGTAGATGACAAGGATCTTTTGGCGCTTAAACTTTATAGACCACTTATTGTTGCTAAATGGCACACTAAAAACTAAAAAACAACAACAACAAAGGTAGATTCACATTAGTTGCACTCATGAAACTGCCATGTCAAGCAGTACTAATATATCAGGAGGCAAACAGCAGCAATGAATCTGAGTTCTCTGCCGGAGAGCAGAGACTGTCCAAAGGGAACCCCAGAAAAAAATGTCAAGCCAGGGAAAACTGAAGCTAACTTAAACTCTAAAAAGAAACTAAGGTGAAACAAAATGAAAAATTCAACGTAGCTCATTGCATACATGTGACAGCTGGTGCCCTCCCAAAATAGTACAAGACTTTAAAGCTTGCGCTCATGAAATGGAAAAGAACTCTCCACTGATGATGAAATCAAGAAAGAACCCACCACCCAATCGCTGAGCTAGAATACAGCAGAAGTGCTGGACATGGGTGCTGCATATGCTGGAGGGAGAGCATTCAGACTCCTTCCAAGAAGCTGTCAAACCCAGGGAGAGTAAGTCCTAAAAACCTTAATAAGGAGAAGCAGAGCAAGTGGCAGAGGAAGGCTGGAAGAGAGCAGCTTTTTCACCTTGCACAGCCAGCACTGGCTTGGAGCACGTGCAATTTAAGTGCAATGGAAAAAATGTGACTGGAGATATTTACCTCTTCTGAAGCTATGGTGCTTTCTTGTGGGCATCAGCCCCTCCTGAGACCACAGTCTGTCCCCTGCATGGTGCAGCATGATGCCCCGTGACACTTGCTCAGCCTGTTTTAATCCCCTCATCCTTGATTTCTTCCTGTTCTAGCGAAGAGTAGAACCATAAGAGAAAGCTTCTCCAAAAGCTGTTTGGCTCCCTGCCCCTGTCCTGGTGAGCAGCTGTGCAGCAGCAGGAGCCTCAGGTGTGCCAGCGGCGAGCCCTGCTCTGCCATATCAGAAGCGCAAACTTTCCTGTCCCGTGCACCCCAGCCTGACCTGGGAGCACCATGCTCCCCAGACTGGTTTGCCAGTGTGTCCCAGGCTGCTTCCTGCTGAGCCTGCAGCAGGGGATGATCTGATTAAACAAGTCTAGCTAAGTAAGCACAGCGGTTTGATGCTGCTTATTTTTTGCACTGGCAGCATTGTTGGGTGAGAGCATAGGGACTTCCTTTTCTGTTGCTCCTCTCCCATCCTAGAAATGAAAACAAATCTTGTTTCATTAATATTATTTAAGTTAATCCTTTTTATTTAATTAGCTTTTATAGCTAATTAATCTGAAGGGGCTGGTCAGGAGTAAAACTAGTTTGGGGTGATCACCGTACCAAGAGAACCTGCTTTTAACTGAACTGCTTCCTTTGTTTCAACAGGTTTCCAAGCTTTTGGAAATATGAGCTTGTTCCTTTGTGTATCACAAGAGTAGCTAATAGTTTGGTTCCTAGGGTGTAGTTACACCACACAGACAATTAGTGGCTGGGATGAACACAGCAAAAATATACATAAGTGAAGCACAGCACTCAGTGAATGCTCTGTACTTAAAGCTGGGGGTCCGAAAGAAAATATCTGTGGGTCAAATTCTTCATTGTTGCCATTTCACTATCGTTCCTTAATATATTTTCTGCATGTTGAGCTGTTTTGTGGTTTTTTGGTTTTTTTTTTTTTTTAAAAGGGGGGGAGGGGTGGGGAGTCAAGTATAGCCTGTCTTACCCTTTTGTTTACCACAGGGACAGACAGATCACTCACTTGTGCACTGCCCAATGTTTGAAACCAAAGACCATGTAATTGGGGCAGGGGATTTTTGGGCTGATCTGTACAAATAGTTGAACTGACTTAGTTGTAATCAGTTATGGAAAACATCACTTGGAAACACAACTGGAAACACAGTATTTTGACTGGTAGCAATTACATCTTAGTTTCAAGTTAATAGACTACCAATCTAGGTTTTAAATTGATATCACAATTAACTTACCAACTGAAAGGTAAATTGCTCTAAGCCACAACTGTTAAAAATGAATTCAAATGTGTCCCCAAAGGAGTTCCTGAAGGATTAACTGAATCAGTTTAATAACTGATTGTAGTTAAAATGGTGGGAACTAATTTGTGTAAACCAGTCCTTGGGGCTGGGAGGTTTCATGGTGAATCAGGTGAAGGCTTGTAAGGCAGCACCTGGGGAGAAACATCCGAGACTCTTTGGAGCTTAACACCCAGATCTGCTTCGCAAGGAGGTATGCATCAGCAGAGTATCATTTCTTTTGCTATTAATGGGAAGATACAAAGATCTTCCTAAAAATAGATGATAAATGCCACAACCATGTGACACAAATTGCTGGTACAGTACAACTATGTTCTGTTGCTTCAGATTTCTTGAAAGCATACCAGCGTATCACCTATTTTCCAGTGGGCTCTGATAGATTGATTATTGCTTATCTGTACCACCTGCACAGATGTTTCAAGATCTAGCTATCCTGTAAAGTGTATAAATTCTGTTTTGTGTGCATGAGGTTCTTCTGGCAGAAGTGTGCTTGTGTGAGCATGTCTAATCTGGATCAGACTTGTACCAGGCATGGATTCAGTATTCACAATTTTTAAATCCCAGGGTAAGAAACAGCAGCCAGGATATGTGTTATGCTGCTCCACTGTCCCCTGGCTGAGATCATGTAGGTTGTGCCACACACATAATGGTATTGTTTTCTCAGAAAGATAATAGTATTTCAAAGAAAGCTTTGATTCAGTGGTAAGAAAGAGAAAAACATTCTCAATGATCCTGTTGTGTATGGGCAGAAAAGGTAAGCAAATGTTTTAAGACAGTGGTAGTGAGAGCACAGATCACACAACTTGCAGCATCTTTGGAGAAGATGGCTCAGATAGCGTTCCCTTAGGCATCCAGATACACAGGGTTCAAAACATCATCTTCAGTATTGATGGTAACAGGAGCTGCTGTTTAAGGTGTGGTTTAATGGGCACAAAATCACCTGTTTGCAAAGAGCAACCCAACCTCCCCTACCAGATGCAAGCTCCTAGGGTGGGATCCAGCTGAGCGTGGCTTGTGTACCAGACCCAGGCTTGGTCTGCCTGCATTCAGTGCTGCACCAGAAGACCCAAAACGTGGCGCCCCAGGCCTGGCTCCTGCACCTCAGGCTTGCGCTCCTCATCACCGCCTGTGCACCCAAAGCTGAGCTCATCGTCACCTCAGCTAGCACAAAATGCCATGAACTCTCTTAGATCATGATACATCTATATCATGCACTGCTCAGCACTATCTGCACCTTTGACAGCCCTCTTAGCAGAGAGATTGCTGATGGATTGGGCATAAAGATGATTTTCTCTTGGGTCAGGGAAGGAGTAAGTGAGGATCTCGGCAGCTTACCCTCATTTTGTCTGTGTTGCGAGAATTTGGGGGATTTGGTGGGTTTTTTTTTGGTTATTGTTCTTTTGATACTTGGTTGGAGTTTTTTGCAGCTAAATAGCCTCCATGAGCAGTACTAACTTCACTACAGTAAGTAAAAAAAAAAAAAATCAAACAAAAAAAACCCAGCTCATACTTATAACCACAGTCTGTCCTGGACCTTCTTCCTAAATTAACGGATAACAGTGTGGGCATCAGTTTTTGAGGAGTTAGTATAAAGGCTGGGAAGCAGTAAGATGTACTCTCAGTTCACCCTCAGTAAACTCACTGAGCTGTGTACACATTGCACAGACAGAGACTGTTTGTTCAAGAAAGGCATCAGACCCCACTAATTCTCACCACAGAACCAAGCTCATTAGGAGCTTGCAGGCCTCAAAGGGTAGTCCTTTATCTTCTTCTTACTTTAATTATGAAATCCACAAGAAATACAAAGCAATCCCTGGCTGCAGAACACCAGTAGCTTCTTGTGTTTTAAGTGGAAATGCCCTGGTTTTTTTCTCCTATTCCACTGGTGATACTGCAAAGTTAATAATCTTAAGTGGTATTTATCATTGCATGTGACAAAGAATTGTAATGACATCTTATTTATATCAAAAAAGGCTCTGTGCATGTGTCACCTCTGTGTGTCGATATAGCTGTGTCTCAAACACCTGCTGATAGACATCTCTGCCAATCTTTGCTAGGCGGTAGGAGTAAAATCTGCTAGGACATTTAACACAATACTGAGTATTTTGGCTTGACTCAATTGGTGGCTGCCTAATGCTCCAAACTGCACTTTGCCAGTCGGGCTTGTGACAGGTTTTTCCTTGCAGAGAAGGGGCTGTGCTACTACAAGATTCTTATAGTTGTCTGTTATCACATCGTGAGACAACCCGGAGACCCACAACTGCACACGGAGTGCTAGCATTCACAGCGTCTTGGACCAGACACCATAAAGCAATACTAAAAATAAGAGGGAGAACGGGGGCAGAAGGACAAGGCTAAGAGCAATGAGGGAAAGGGGGTGGGTTGCATGGCTATGCACCCCTGCAGGTATGTGTGCTGCATGAGTCATCTCTTGCAGTCCTTTTAGCTAATCTCATTGTTCCCACCATGATTCAGGGGTTAGGAATGAGGACATGAATGCAGGCACCAAGCGCAGGTCCCTTGTGGCGGCTGAGCAGTTGTGTTGTCAGATCATCAGACCAGAAATCTGGGAGGAAAGACCTACCCCTACCCTTAGTCCTTTGTCCTCACTTCAAACCCAAAGAGTGTGAATGAAAACAGGAGCATCTTGTCCTCTGCAGATCCCAACAGACTGGGAAAGCAGCAGATGAAACAGCTGTGCTGATACCCAGGATCCAAAAGATAATTCCTATTTTTAGGCCAGGCCGCACTTTTTTCTTTCCTATTCTGAGAATTCCTCCCAGTGCCATCTCTCATGGTATGAAATAATCCTGGTGGATAAAGATGACAGTTTGCTACTCAGGTGCTGTAAATAATTTCATTTTAGGAATAACGACTATTTTACGTTCATGCTAAACCTTCCATGTCAGGACGCAAGTGATCTTGCTGTGATACAGGCATTGAACTTAAAATACAATAACCATCACACAAATGGGGAAATGACAGCTAACCCAATGTCACAAAAAGTTTCTCCATTGCTATTTGGAATAATATATGAATCTTAGTCCTTGGTTCCCAAAACAAGAACTTCTTCAAGTAGAAATCTTTTCACAAGACTGATGTTTGACCTTTGTGTGCACTAATAGCTGTGGTATGCATAGTCTCTTTTTATAGAGGAGTTTGCCTCAACTGATGAAGAAGTTGTGACTCTGTGTCAGATGCATTTTACTCTGACATCATTTTCATTACTGGTCGGCTGTGTCACAACCTTCATTCCTATCACACTTTGGGATTTTGAGGTTTTATAGGAAGAAACGCTATCTGCCCTGAGAGGAAATGGAAAAAAAACCTCACCAGGGTATATCATCTGAATTACCCAAGTATGATGGTCACTTTAAAGAAAGGTAACTCTGTCTCTTCCTGAAAATAGGTTTTATTTTCAATGGTAGTTAAATCTAAAGCTTTTTATATTACATTTTTGTACAGCCACTGAAAACTGTGCAAAGTGAGTGTATACATTAAAAAAACCTATTTCACACGTTGTGTGGTCATTTTTATCAGGGAGGAGTGATACAAATTTTTTTTTCTTCTAGTAGCTGGCTGTGTCTATCAGTGTGGAAGACGGAAAATGCTGGCATTCAGCTCTGTCAGAAGCAAAACTCCATGATGTGCTCTGTTTCAGCGAATACTGATCCTTTGTTGCAAGGCTTTCTGTATGCATCATCGGTCACTTGATGTTCTCTGTACCCTAGAAACCTAGAAACAGCAGCATCAATGCTAATTTGTTTATATATATTAAGGAACTTCATTTATGGTTTGACTTCGGTCACGTTACTTCACAAATTAACTTTCAAGTGCCTGACAGAGCAGAGAAGACCTGGAGACCAGCCAGCCTACCCCTGACCTTACCACTTTTGCTCCTTATTCCAGTGACTCAGCTCACCCACAACTCTAGGGCCTCCATAGTACTTATGACCTCCTCAAGGCTTATTAAAATTATTCATAGTTATGATTCACTGACTGACTGAAACTGAGGACTGTGTTCATGGTGTGTGGGTAGACCTAAGCTGCTTTAGCTGTAGGCTTAATCCAGTAGATGGAGCAGCTGCCTGACACTGTGGAAATACCCTGTATCTTTGTCCTGGATAGCATGATCTGGTGGCCTGGAGCACCTTGTAGTTATTAACTGAAATGTGGTCATTGTTATTTGCTAGCATCCATACTCAGGAGAGAAAGCTCTGCTCCACTGGATACCTCTGTGAAGTTTTACTTTTTCCAGTTCTTGTGTGCTCCTGTTAAATTAGCTCCCAACTTCAGGGTTTGTCAGAGGCTCTTGGAGCTGGCAAGGTGGATGGGGATCTCTGCTACCGATGGTATAAATCTAGTATTTCATCTGACATTGGTTTGACTGATGGAAACTGATCTGACATCCAGGCCACTGTGGGGCTTAAGAGAAACAGGCGGTACCTGCTCATGTTCTATAATTACCAGCAACTACCCTTATAGTCAAAGATAGCCTGATGCACCTTGTGGGGTTAAGGACCTCAAGCTAAGAGCTGCAATACATGAAGATGCCCCTTGCCTTGCATATAAACTGTTCCACATTGTCCCGCGGGAATGGAAATACAAGGCAAACTTAGCATTCCCAAAGTTTTGTGTGCTCTTATTACAACATTTCCCCTACTCCATCCTGGCTCATCTTTCTGTCTCATCTATTTTTTTTGTTAACCTTCTTAGATGGTGCCCTGTTCTGTCGACTGGCTAAAGTGCTGCTAAATTTATTTCCATCTTGAGATTGTGACATGTGCTTTATAGAGAAAATGACAATTTCAGACAAACCATGGCATGATAGGCCCTCATCTTAATACTATTTAAACACATACTACTTCAGGAAGCTAAAGAACAGCAGATAATGTTTGTATCTGTATCTTGACTCCAAATCTGTGTCTATGAATGCAAAAACTGTATTTGCCCTGAATATATGAGCTATTGTGTTGTGTCAGTTCTACTACAGGTAGACAAGGGCAGGTGGAGCTCATCTGCACGCAGAGTGCAAGAGCGATGCCTTTGCAACCTCTCAAGCCCTGCTCATGGAACCCAAAGAGAGCTTGTGGGGCAGTTCAGGTGTTACAAAGGCAACGTGCTGCCTTTCTCCACTGGGGTAATCTTGGATCACCCTCTAAGGTCTTGCCTGCTCATGCCATTTAGAACTGTTCCATCAACATGTAGATTTGTTACCAGGACAATAACACTATGCAAAGAGGCAACTTTTTTATATAGCATTTTAGTATTGGCGGAAGTCCCTGGAGCAGTCTCCTTCTGTCAGTTTGGCTTTGTGGTGCTTTGTCACTGGCAGAACCAAGGCGAGTTCTATCAGCAAAAATCTCTGTTGCTGCATCTATTCTAGGAGCACCTGGCAATATAGTTATATCTATGTTCAAAATAAAGGCCAGGTCTCCCCTTATGGAGACCATTGGCTAGTTTTCAGTTACAAGTGACCGGTGGTAAAACATCTGCTATCCTGGAAACTTCTTCCAGCAAACTCTTACACCTATTTCTCACTTCTGTTTTCTTGCTGTGAGTCAGGGGACGATGTGGGCGTGATTGATCCTCTGCCCACGGTGGCCTTGCAGGTATTTAAGCCAACAGCATAAATCAGAGCACTCCCTGGACTGCTTCTGCTCTTGCCAGGCTTGGACTGAGCTTTCCCATGCACCTGGAGGTGATGTGCATTTGCTCCTGCGCTGAGCAGAGCTCTGCTTCTGGAGGGAATCTGGCACATTGTGATTAATTCTTCAGTTAAAGCCTAGGTGCCTTTGCTATAATATTTTTGCTTCTAAGATATCTTCTCCTGTTGCAATATTAAATACCTAAACCCCTCAGGGATTCATTAGCAATAAGTGATACAGGATGTAGTCTGAGAGCTGGGAAAGAGATCTTTATTGACAATATGCAGAGACCATGTTTGAGGCGAGAGGCCAGTGTTTGGTGAAGCCCCAGCTCCTACTTTGCATTCCTGAACATCAGGCTAATTTCTTCCTAAAATACATCTCCCTTTCTCATTTTCTGTACTATATCTGTACCTTGTCTTGGCTGGCTGTAATAGAGAGTGGTCAACTTTAAATCTCTTTTTAGCCTTCATATAATACGAATAACTTCTTAGAAAAATAAAACTGAAGGCTATGTTTGAATCGGGTCCTTCCTTGGTTATGTAGCTTCCTGTTGGTTTTGGTAATATTAAAAAAAAAAAATCTATATTTCCACAGTGGTTCTAATTTCTTGGCTTTCTAATTAGCTGTCTTCCTTAAACTTCACAAAGGAAATTTATCCCTTGTGGGTAAATCAGTGGTGTTTCTCTATGATGCTCTAAAAGTTAAGCTTGGATATGATGTCAGTGCAGGTAGTACTGGAAACTAGTCTCTGCATATTTATTTTTTTTATATCAAGTGTGGTCTAAAATGCAGAGCCAGCTAAATCCAGTGGAACTTTGATGGGGATAAAACAGGACTGGGCATTTGCCCCCAGCTGGAGCCTCCCCTGCCTCTTCACATCTCTATGCTCAACTTCTCTCTTCTGAGCGGAGAAGGTGCCAGTTAGTGCCAGCTGTGGTTTGATGTTACGAAAACTTATCTAGGGAGAACCAAATGGAGACTAAACTGCCCATCAAGCAATAATGATTGCTTTACTGAGCCAATCAACTGATGCAAAGATGGTGTTTATGAGATTGCACACTTAACCAGACACGTATATGTCTCTTAGTCTTTCTGTGTGGGTTTCCTCTTAATACAGCTTTTCTCGTTGACTTCTGTCAAGGTGAGAAACCTGATGTTCTCCCCACAGCCAAGCTATAAGAGTGTCAGCTATTTGGAGAATTTTCTTGAGGCAATAACAGTGGCAAATGTCTTGTCTCCCTTTTTCCCTGCTAGTGCTTACACTATTAAAACTAGCCTCTGCAAGGTGCAGAGCGTTTATGTGCAAGAGAAATAGTGAAACCTTTCCCAAGTTGACAAGCCCTGACAAGCTCTATCTGACACTTTATATTGCTGTTTCTCTGACCCTGTGTCAGGGTAAACAGATACCTGGTGGATATTCCTGGGAAATGAGCCTGTCAAGCAGCAGAGGAGCTGCTTCGGGAAAGACTGAGCGGGTAGAGCGGATCCATGCCACTTCCTACCCAGGTTGTGCCCTGGCAGGGGGAACTAACTCACACAGGAGGAGGATGGCTAATGCCTTTGGAATGAGAAACAGGCCTAGAGCTTTTCCCCCAGGATGAATGAAAGCTTTGCAGTGTATACACAGATGTTTAGGATGAACTAATTTCCAGCCTGTTTTTATTATCTCTTTGCAAATCTTGACATGCATCTGCCTGTGCAGATCCACCGGTGAGCAGGCGTTTCTGAGGTACTGGTCCTTGCCAGCTGAGATGACTTTGTTTACCCCGCTGTGTCTCGTCCTTTCCTCTCGCAGCCAACAGCCAGGGCGGAGGACCCAAGCTCAAGGTCAGACAGTAATGGGAGAGGTGGTAGGCTGCAATGACTTCCAAGGGGGTGAGGAAGTGCAGGTAGAGAGGGATGTTACCTAGGTCTCATTTTAGCTTGGAGTGGTTTTTTTTTTTTCCACCATAAAAACCCCTCAGGAATTAATACATTAAATCAGCTTTTTGTTCGTTTGTTTGGGTTTTTTCCTGTTTTTTTCTTTGATGTGTTTTGGCTTTGTTGTTTTTTTTTGTTTGTTTTGGTTTTTTTTGTAGTAGTAAGGACTTTTTCATGGAAAGCCTCAGAGTATTTAACTTTATATGAAACCCGGAATTAATTCTGGGAACTTTAAAGCATCTAGGGAGTACAGATCACTCTAATTATGACTAATTTCTTTTTTTTATTTAACAGGGTGGGTGGGGAAAAGACAGACCACCTGAACTTAACATAGAGGGCTTCCAGAGCAGAAATTGCAGCCAGATGTTTGGGTATTTTTAACTTTTTTTCTTTTATTATACAGTTAAAGTGGTAACATCTAGCTCTAGAAAAAAACAGAGCAACAGTTCAGTTACGGTAACCAGGAAAGCACATGGAAGTGCAACCACAATCAAACAAGTTGAAAGGAATCCCTCAGTTTAGGAGGAAAATGCTAATGTAGAGCAGCTAAGGTGAACATCTAGGAACATGTCCTGGTTCCAAAAGGAAGAAAAGCTTAAGTCTACTGCTGATTTTGAAGAATGTATTACCCAGATTGTTAGCATTACAGGGAAGTAGTGGTCCTCAGACATCCCTGTGCACACTGCCAAGTTTGAAATTACTTTTCCTCAATACAAATGTGCCTGTGTATAGCCTAGCTATAAGCTGCTGCTTAAAAATCTCTATTGCTTTACAGTAAGCTGAAAATTAGATAAGTGAGTCTGGCTTTATAGTTTGAGCAAAGGCTCTTCTTCACTTCCCTATGCTATAATGAACTCTTAAGTACCTGGATCAGTTTTGCTGAACTAATAAGTTCTGAAATATCTGTGTTTTATTTTGCTGCCTTAGAAACATCTTGCTCTGCTGTGAAACTCAAAGCTGCTTTAATTTCCTGGAACACGTTAAAGAGATACAGGCATTTCAGACCATAATAATGTTTGTATGCTTAACAGTGTCATCAGCATTCTGAGACTGGTTGAATATCTGTTACTTCATTAGGTCCTGTGAAAAATAAAGCTCCAAGTAAATCTTAAATATGCCACTTTCTGCATAAACAAATCAAAATAGATCATAAAGTTTGGAGATGTCCAAAAGCCAAGGAGTAGTATTTATCTACTTTTTGTTCTAGAGTTCTTTTCCAAAAGCCTTTGATATATAAACTGCTTTGCAATAACTTACACGATGCGCTAATAGAGAAGGCCAGCTGGTTTAAGAGTACTCCTGACCACTTCTTACGACTTTTTCTTTTCTTTGTAATACTCTGTGGCCAAGTGATATCTTTGACTCCCGGTGGAAAGAAAAGCACGTCTTGGTTTTTTTTTGTTTGTTTTGTTTTGTTTTGTTTTTTTTCCCTTGAGATTTAGTTTCCAGTTTGGTTGATTATGGTGCTACTTGAATGTGGTTCTATGTAATTAATTCATGTGTATGTGTTTGTTCTGTTTGGGTTTTGTTTTCTTCTTAATGTAAGAGCTATGGCTATCTTGAGTATGGCTATGGCTTGGCTACCCTGGTTCAGCAGCTTTGTAGCATGACCCTAAGAGCTACCAATTCTGAGAAGAGGATGAAAGAAACCACAAACTCTGCAATGTGCCAAACTGCATGTGTTAACATTATGCAGTATCTTTTGCCAGAGTAGGGTAGCGTTCGGAAGCCTTTCCCAGGATTACCTGGCAACGTGAGAATGCAGAGTAGTTTTATCTGCCCGGCACAGTGCAGTGATATTGGAAGCCGGTCAGAAATGAGGATCACAAAGTCTAGCTGTGATTATTGCCTTGGTTAATGAGGTAGGCTCTTGAGCAGGATCTACTACTTCAGGACTTAGCCTAGCTTGAAGTCAAGGCTGCACAGAAAGCCTGCAGGTGCAGAAATCTCTGCTGGATGCATAGCAACACTGAAAAGATTTGATCCTTGCTTGTTAGGTTGGTCCTGAGAAAGAAATGACACTATAGCTAAGTTATGAGGATTCTTGCGAGCAGCAGTGGGAGGCTGGAACATGCCATACTCCATAAAAACGTTTTTAATGGAAATTATTATAGGCCTGTTTTAGTATTCCAAAAATAGGAATAGGTTGGGGAGGCATTTGTACGTATGGTGCTTTACTTATTTATGCGCAGGTGACATATGTGAATGAGAGCTGGCAGCAGCTGCTGAATAATGGATGAAACACCAGAATTCTGTTGGTGGCAATCTCCACAGCGTGGGGAGCCATGCTGAGGGCTTGCTGTTCCCCTGGCTGAACTGTTTGCTCAAACGCTTTTCCCTGGCAAGAGCCAGAAACTTCTAGCAAGTCCTGAGGTGTCTCAGTGAAGAATGTCTTTCTGCAGAGTATACTTTGACATCTTGCATCAAGGTCTGTTTCATTTTCTAGCTGGTTGCTCCCATTTCTAATGAAGAGCCTGACTAGCGCTGGTTTACAAGAATAGCAATCCCATCTTTTCACTACTGTTTGCAGCACTTCCAAAGCACATCTAAGGCTTTTATGCACAATTTCAAATGAACAAACTTTGCTAAAAGAGAAAGCAGAAATGTTTTAATTAGAGTAACCTAATAGGCTGGCTCAGCTCTGAATACAACAGTGGCAGATTACTGAAAAGCTTCTGCCTTTGTCTGGCCTTAATCATATATCTTGGTTTCCAGGGCACTTGGAGGCTTTATTTTGACTGTTTCACAGATTACACTGACTAATATGAGAACAGGGTAATTAGTATAATAAGTCTCAGGTAAGCGTAGAGCTAGCCTTAAGAAACCTTTCTATATTTGGCCTCTGGTATCCATTGCTGTAGGAGTCTATATAAAAAAAAAAAAAAGGCATTGACATCTGGTGCAGGGTCCCAGTACACACGTGTAAAATGCTAATGCTGCTGTTTTTCCAGCAAAATGGTGCCAGGCAGTCTCAGCTGTGGCAACACAGCTCTGTAATATGCCTTGCTTGCCCTGGAGGAAGCCGAGCTCTTCTTTGCTGAGCACCTGTCTATTAAAGACCGCTAGTGCTAAAGGTCTGATTATAGTCCGGTGACTTGTTCACAGAACAATTAATTTTTCTCTCCACTAACTGAGGAACTTGCTTCTATGGCACAGCTGACAAAATGGGTATTTATATCCTGATTTGTAGGAGGGGTGGGAGCTGACTGAGCCACAAAAGCCTGGTTAAAAACATCTGACCACCATCACACATCTGTGGTCAAGGACTCACTCTGGCCAGGCAGGGCTTGACCTCAGTGGAACTTCACTTGCTTCAGCCATCTGATGACCCCTGGGCTTGCAGTGTGTGTGGGAGAGGTGCTGGCTGGTCTGCCTGTGTTTTGCTCTTGTGCTCTGAGGGCTCCTCACTATTTATTCATATATTGCAAGCTCCAGGGCTCAAAGCCCATTCCGGATAGGAAGGGCTGGAGAGCGCACAGAGAAGAAGCAGAGGAGCCAGCCTGTGGTGAGACTATCAAGGGTACAATCCAGGGCTGGATGCAGTAAACCAGCTGCCCTCTCTCTGCAGTTGCTGAGCCTCCTTTCCAGGCAAATTAGCAGGGAAGGGTTCTTAATGCTTACCTGCCTAATCCCAAACTCTTGGGGGTATCCCATGATTACAGAGATGCAGAAAGATCTACGCCGCCTCAGCTGAAGTGACCAAATAACGCCCAAGGGCAGGGGGTGTTTGAAAGCACACCAGCAAGATTATTTAGCCGCCCTGCCTTTGCTCAGTGTGATTAAATTGCATCCCAATGAGTTTGTTGCTAATTCCATCCTAGTTTGCTCTGCTGCTCTAAACTGTTGGAGATATCTCTGCTGGCTCCCTTGCTCTGGCACACAAAGGCATCTCTGTGTACATGTCTGTAACAGTGTCACTATTTTCTTTCTTTTTTTTTTTTTAATCCTTCACTCCCAAATGATTCTGAACAGATTGCTTTTCCCTCTGTACAGCTTTGTACAGATAATACAGTAGTGAAAGCAGCAGGGAGCTGTGGGGGAGAGAATTAACACCCTGTTCCTCGCTTTGGGATTAGTGACCAGATACACGCGGGGGGACCTGGATGGGGGAGGATTGTGTGCACCCCCCCAGGGCTCGTGCTTTTTGGGCTGGGATGCAGCTTTGCTTTGCTTAAAAGCCATAATGGCCAAGGAAAGCTGCAAGGGGGAAAAGGGGGCAGTGCGAAAGTAAGCGTGTGTCATCAGGTCATGTCAGCGGGAGAAACCCGTAGAAGACAACGCATGGCTCGTGTGACACAACTGTTACCGGTTTATGGCTCTGTATATGTCAGCTTTACTTGTCACAGACCTGGAGAAGCCTCAATTCATCTCTGGCCAGCGGGTCTGNGGGGGAACAGGGTACCGGGGGGTGGGGGGGAGAGGGGGGGGAAGCCGTTTGTCTGAGAAAATTGACTTCCCTCTCTGCAGAAGTTATTGCACAAATAAACAAGTTACATGATGTTTGACTTGAGGGGAAATCTTCAGCACTGGGAATACCAGCTTCTTCAGGCCGTCCAGAAGCTTTGCTTTGTTTGGAAAGATGTATTGTTTCTACTTACTCTCTGTCTGAACTTTGTTACCTGAATTTTCAACATATTTCAGAGTATTCGCAGACCCTCTCTATTCCCTCTCACTCTGGGAAATTAGACTTCAGAGCTTTCTATTCAAGACAAAAGTAATTAAAAGGTACAAGGAATAAACCCTCCTTTCTAGTTGGTCTCTCGCATACTGGATTTGCAGTTCAAAATATCCACATCTCATTACATCTTGTTCTTCCTGTGGAGAAGGTGGCCCACCGCTGGTCCCAGCTGGGACAGGCTGCAGTGCTGCAGGGAAGGAAGACGGCTGCTCACTGATACCTGGCTCCCGCAGGCAGGCCTTCCAGCAGATATCTTTAAGCGAATATTGAGCAAATGCCCAGAGCTACTGGTAAGAACAAGGAAGTCTCCAAAGCTGTTTAAATAATGTCCAGTCCTCTAGGAGGTGGTGGTTGTAAGGACTGGGGATGTGAGTGTATCCCAGCTTCTCAGGTACAAAGTATTGCTTTTAGCATCATGCATTTTTCAGCCATATCTCACTATGTGCGGACTCCCTCCACCTTTAAAACAGCCACGCTCACCTTTAATCTACAATGAAAATGCTGATTCAGCATCTAACACATGCTGTGATGTACCTTGCCCCCTGAAACAGGTATGGTACTTGTCTCTGCGGTCTGCTTGGGCTGATTCAGAGAGAATGAAGAGCACTTCAACTTGCCTTGCCTTTTTAATCTTTTCAAAAATATTTTTTTCTTTTATCTGGTTTTCTCAGTTACCCAAAACATTGGCTTTTAACAATAACTGCCAGAATCCCACTTCTTAGTAAAAAGCTAGTTTTATTTATACTTAAACATGTTTGGGAGTGTTATATTTTTGTACTTAATTTTTTGCTTTTGTATTACTTTGTACCTGCCTGCTTGAGCTTTCTGGAAGGAACTAGACCACTTGTCCAGGAAGCAGTTGTCTCCAAAGCCCAAGCCCAACTGCAGGCTCAACGCGAGGCGTTTCATAGGGACTTTCCTCTGTGGACTCCTTCCAAGCCTGCCCTCGCAGTTCCTCCCTGGTCTCATCTGTTTCACTGCCGAGTTTGCTTTTATCTTTGGTATAAACAGTCATTGTTCAGCAGTAGAAAATAATCTCACCAGAAAACTTGGCTTTGTTCCATTGAGTCAGGTGCTTTTTTTATCCTGCTTGGGAGTGAGAGGGGGGAGGAGAAACAAACCCCTCCAGCTCTGTTTTTCAAACTGTTTTTTCAACATCTGTGGTGATCCTTTTGCCTTATGGATGCTGATAGTCGCTGCTGGAGGAGCAAAATGTCTTATCAGTGCCTCTCAGGGCTGCTCTGAGGGGGAGACCAGGCCAGCCATGCTGGCAGCTGCCTGTGTACAAAGGCACAAAAACCTGTCACATCGCTACCCGTGTCCCACGCCATGGAATATGGCTACTTTTGGCCTTTAAGTAAAACATGGAGCAGTGGAAATGCTATTTCTGAAGTGAAGGGGAAGAGCTATGGCTTAAGGGAAGAGTAATGCTTTCAAACAAACCAAAACAGATGCACTTTTTTCTTCTTCCACTCTATTGGTTAATACTATGAGTTTTTGAAAGCTGTAAAAAAAATTTCAAAGTTTTTCAACCTTTTGGCTTGAAAACACCAAGGAGAAAAATGGGACAGTCTGACAGGATTGTTATGGAACTCTTCCTTTACTTTCTGGAAGAAGTTCAGACAGCACCAGGGAGGCTCACATTATCGTTATTAGTCACCCCATGTGCTCACAGTCTTTTAGAGGCTCTATTTACCCTTGGTAAGAAAGGGGAAAGTCCAGCAATGGTAAATCTGGATCAACACATGCTTTCGTATTTATTTGGGATTTTATTCCTGGGTTTGGCTTTAGTGATGACATAAAAATTAGGATGGAGACCTCTACATAGTTAATCTATCTGGTATTGTTTACTGATAAAGTAGAGAGATCACTGCAAGGTAAGATCTTATTTTTAAAAGGTCTTATTTTCTGCTTCCTTGCCCCCACATGTATATGCCCATCCACTGCTTTTTAAAAGACTAAGATTGCTTTTTTACAGGTCGAACTATTCGCATCTAAAACACCCAGGTCATAAAAGAAGCAGAGGAGTTTGCAGTTGTTCTCATTGGAATCAACTACTGCTTTTTCAAGTGTTTTGTTGTCCTTCTTTAACTAAAATTTAAATATGTGTTTATAGTGTCCCTTTTTAATTACCTACACTACGTGGGTGTCTGAAGGTGTGATACTCCTTCCAATGTGACAAAAACTAATATGAGACATGCAGGCGCTGATGGGCTCATCCAGGGCTCGTCCTCCGCTAAGGGTTACTAAAGTACAGCAAAAAGCCCTCTGAGTAGGAGCCAAGAAGTTGACCCTGTAACTTGAGTGTCAGATCCAAGAGGAAGGTGCCGAGAGGATTAAGCTGTGTTTAAAATAGAGCTTTTTGAGTATCAGGCTTTTAGTTATATCATTTTTGATCATAAACTGACTGTAGACTGATATTGCAGAAGCTTGGCTGTTAATTTTCCTGCAAAGCAACCCTGAACCTCTCTGTGTTGTGAGGTCTTAAAAGCATTGATGCATTTAAACATACAGTTCATGCCTGATGGGTCCAAGCTGAGGTCTTGTTGACCTTGGATGAGTCTGAGTAACCCGAAGGTTCAGAAGATGGAATAAACAGCTGCTGGACTTGCACTGCCCAGCTCCAGAATTTTCAATAGTGATAAAGAGTTAATGGTAAAATGTGACTGTTCAGACCTTCCAAATGCTCCAGTTTTAGCCATTCATTGATGTTGTGTGGGGAAATCCGCACTGAACACTGCAGCTGCTAAGTCTTATTTTATTCTGTGGAACCATGCTTATCTGATTGGCAGGCAGAATGGCTTTTAGTGCAGTCCTTCTCCACTTGCGGTCTGTAAGATATTAGCAGATGAATATCCAAATGAGGAGAAGGGAAGAATAAAGACCAGACTCTCATATGTGCTATTAGTCATGTGAGCAAACAAGTTTAATTGAGGATTATAGGGGAGTGAACAGTTAGGCTAACCTAATTTTTATATCATTGCTCCTGAAAACTATGTGATCTCACTATGTAAGATTTTTTCAAAGCCTTAAATAATTCTTCCATTTAAAAAGAAGGAAAAAAAAATATGTTGGGAAATGCTGACCTAGCTTAAATCTGTGAATAAAGTCTTCCTGGTAAGCCTTCGAACTCAGGAGCAAAGGCTTTGAAATCTTCCCCCACTTGTAATGGAGCTGAATGAGTTCAGTGGTAAATATGCAACAAGTGTAATGCCCGTTTCCGCTCTTTGTTCCCCTGAGAGTGATTTAAACAAAACAAATTCAGTGCACACTAATAAAGCGGGTAGGTAGCTATTGCAGCTTAATAGCTTGCACTCGACCATTTTCCTTGGCAGGGAGCTTAAGGAATGTTTCCAGCTAGGTTATGATATCTTCATCATGGACTGTTATCAGGAGTTGCGTTTCCGGGTGTCAAGTCCCGGAGCAGAAGACATGCTGTTCTTCGGGAGCCTGGGACTGCTCAGGAGACACAGAGTTAAACACAGTGTATGTGCTGCTCCCCATGGCCCGTTGTTATTGCTGCAGCCTTCTCCACTTGCATTCAAATTGTTTTTCCAAACAGAGCATGTAGGGGGACTTTGTTTGCTTTTCATACTTCCCTTTTTTTTTTCTTTTTTTTTTTTTTTTTTTTTTAGAGCCATCATTGGCAATTTCTTGTGTCTAGATAGACCATTTTTCAGCATCTCTACCTCCTTTCCTCAGCTTCGTTTAAGTGAGGAGCAGGATTCTACTTGCGGTGTCTCCTGAATCTGGTGCTCTGTGTCCAGTGTGGCTATCTGGATAACACACACAAGTGTTGGGCAAATTTGCTCAGCTACAAAGAATGACAGGAACACACGCTCCATCAGGTCATCTCTGGAACTTGGACTGTTCTTCTGTGGGAAACCAGATGGGGCATGGGGGATAGGGTAGTACAGGAAAGCCTAAAAACTGTTCCCTGGTGCCTGTAGGTAAAAGGAGCGGGGACAGAGTAGAGGAAGGGGAAGACACTACCAGTCATGATATGGTAGCTACTTGTGTGGTATTCATACACCCTGAGCCTGTTGAACGCTCCTCTGCAGAAGACCCGGGCCATACTTTGGCCTGACCTCATGCCAGTTTTGCTGCAGCTGATCTGGGCAGTGCCCCCAGCCTAGCACTGCCACCTCCTCTGCACAGCTCTGTGACTCCTCAGTTGTGGCTCCCTGTGCAGGCAGGGGGTAGGGACAGCAGCTGCCTGAGCCAGAAATGCTGCTGGGATTTACTTGGTGAGCTACACTTACCCTGCCCAGCCCCTGTGCAGATCTTATGCTGAGCGTGTGGAACCACGGCATGAACCTCCAACAAAAGGGACAAAGTCGTCCTTCATCTGCAAATGGATGATTCTGTTTTACTTCTTTTGGTTTTCTTGTAATTTTTGGAAAATGGTGAAAGAAACTAGAAAGAAATGCAATGTACAGAGGAGCTAATAGTACCTAGTTTCCAAAGGGTTTGTATCCATAGCTTGGCATCCCTGAGGTTTACCTTTCCTTTTAGGGGTTCTCCATCATCTACTAGGATGGGAGTCTGCACTGCAGCTTTCTCCTTGGTCAGGACATCTATACAGTTTTACTTATGGCATCACCACCTGTTTGGACCCTTCCTCTAATGTTATAAGTATAATAAGCATATTTAAGTCAACTGAAGGGGTCCATCATTACTAGAGGTTGAAAAGGAGCTAGGTAATATGACAACACATCGCCTTTTCTTAGGGAAACTATAACACTGCGAATTTGCCTAGTGTCCTTTAACTGATGCATGCCTGAAAGATTTTTTTAATTTACCTTCAGCATCTAGAGTAAACTGGAGTTCATATGTGTTATAAGATTAAGTGCAGTCTAGTTTCAATCAGAACTTGTTTTTCTTGCCAGCTGAACTCCTAATTGGAAAGGAGCAAGGCATTTCTGGTGATTAAGTAAAAAATTTATAACACAATTATTCCATATCCTGGGTCAAATTTAGTCAAAAGCTGAGCTGTATTAAAAAGACCTTGAAACTCTAACATTTAGAATATATTTTGATGCTTAATTGTTTATTTCAAGAGTCTTTTAAAAATTATTTGAGCTTTAGGAAATAGAGTTGAGTCAACATAGAAACAGAATTTCTCGGTTATTTTGCTCTTGTTTTTGTTAAGAAATAAATGTGTACCTCTGCAAGTTTGGTTCTGTCTAACAAAAAAAAGTATTGGGTTTTGCTCTCAAACAAACAAACCTTATTATATGCCCAATGCTGCCATTGGTAACTTGTTCAACTTTGCACACATCAGTGGCTATTGTTTATAACAATTTCTATAGCTCAACTCTCAAGAGTTATTTTTTCACTTCTCAGAACAGCAGCATCTAAAATGCTGTGTGTCAAACTATGTGCTTTGGAGGCTGGTTTTATGTGCCCTACTTTTTCAAATGGCACAGATCACTGATTTAGGGAGTTCTGCACAGTCCCTGCTGCTCCTGAAAACCCAGCCATTGCCATCAGTGCTCACATATGGAGGCAGAGACTTGGTTTTTTATTATTATTATTATTTTTAGCCTGGTAGCTTAAGTGTCTGCATCACTTTTTACAGCATATTTCACACTGGCTATATACTTGGCTTGTTCTGGTACTGTCCAGGCAACTGCACAGCTACTCCAAGCCCATCTCCAGAAGAGTCATGTTCCTAGTTATGGTCTTTAGCCACCTGAAAGCTATGACAAGAGTTTAACATAAGGCTTTTTCCACTTGCCCTCTTCAGAGCCAGGTGCTGCCTCCGGTATCGCTATCTGCAAATTGGAGCAGCAGGGCTGTTTTTCCTTTTCAGTGGATGTACTGTTTTCCCTTTGCATAGGACCTGGTTGCACCGAACTGTACAGGAGCCCCCAGGGACTCAAAGCAGGGAGCGGTGAGCGGGTGCAGATCTGGGTGCTGCCCTCTTGAGCAGGCAGAGACTGAGCCCACATATGGTCGGTGTTGAGCAAGGAGGAAACAGGGATGGGTGCCCGTGGTCTCAGCAAGGAAAATGCTACAGAGGTCTGTAGCATCTCCTGCACATTGCTGTAGTTGTCAGGACTAGCTGCTGTTGTGAAGCCTGCTGCATGGTGGTCTTCTGTCCTGTTAACGCGGGCATCAATGGACTGCCTATTCCATCCTGATAAAGAAAGCATTTTTCTCAGAGGACATGATGCAAAGAGCCTGCAAGCTTGAAATATCTGGATGACTTCCAATTTCTATTCCCAGAAGTCTTGTTCTAACAAATACTGATGAATATACACACAGTACAAGGGGCTGCAGGGAGAGACTCAGAAAGAGATGGGATCACACAAAACATCACCAGTCTTGGAGCTGCACAATTAAACAGCCTGCAGTAGATCTTTTAAGTCAAGTTGGAGTGATTGCTTGCTGTGGAAGCCTGTGACCTGGCAAAGGCTCCAACCTGTCTTATATGTATGATCACTTTTGAATTTAGAGGCTTATTTTCCAGTTCTCCTGTGGTCGTGCATGTGGATTTCAAGTTGCGCTAGGCAGGAATATTCAACTTACATGAGAGCCAGCTGGTGGAAAGCAAGATGTTGGGAGTTTCCCCACCCACTCCAGCAGATGGATAGTCTTCATTTGTCAGTCTAGCACAAGGCAAAATGAAAAAAACTTTCCCCCGTTCTCAAGTTCACAAACTTTCCCCTTCCTCTGTCTGAGTTCACAGGAATTGATAGTCCCCAAATCGTTCAAGACTGTTGCTGCTTCCTGTTTGTTTAGGTTCAGACATTCAGAGATCCAGTCTGGAAAATGACTACACCAGAGCCAAGTAATGAAGCTTGCTAAAGGAAGTTCTGTGATCTGAGAAGAAACTTGTAAAATTTTTCCCTCTGCTTTCACCAGCCTAGATGAGCTACTGACAAGCACAACAGAGCCATCGGCCTCCAGGCTCTCTCCCGCTTCATTTAATATCTTTAAACCTCAGCGTGCAAAGCCAGGCTCCTTACCCGTATGCTCCTGGGAATATGGTAACAAAAGCAAATGCACTCTCCAGGAGGGATTTAAAGAACCACCTCGAAAAACAGGCAAATTGGAAAAATAAGCCATAGCAATATAAACGAGCAAAGGAAGAAGAGCACAAATGTGTTAGTCATCTTTTAATTGCTCTCAGAGCCCAATATGCTTAACATCCTGAAATAGAAAGCCCATCATTTCAGTTCTGCACATTAGCAATTTAAAAAGAAATAAAGTAAAGCAAGATCTCCTGAGAATGAAATCATATATATATTCATATTGCCAAACAAGTGTTTTTCTTGTTTGCAACTTCTCAGCTTAATCCCTCATACTTTATTACATTCAGGACAAATAAAAAAGACAATTCTTTCTTTTGGACAAGAGGAAAGGTTTGCCTGGGTTTCAAGGAAGCTTGTTTCATAGTCCGTCACCTGAGTGTGCCAACACATTACTAATTTAGCAAAATGTTTGAGTGGATAAGCTTAAGAGCTAAGCAAGAGTTCTCAGGCTCAAATATTTTCTTGCTTTGCAAAAGCCCATGCATCAGAGGTGAGGGCACCTACAGACCCGTTTGATCCAGCATAGCCACCAGATGCCGACCAGCAATTTGGATCCCAACTTTTAAGCATTTTCATTTTTCAGCTGTCAAAAAAACCTGTAATTTTTCTTGTAGTCTCTTCAACCACTTATCAGTTCAACTCCCCCTCTCCTCATTGCACAGTAAACGTAAGGGAAATCATCAAAGTGGGACTGTTTGTTTTGCACTTAATGATGCCGTGATCTGCCCTGCAGACCTCCAGGGACTGTTCATTGTTCTCGTTCCTTTGACATAGCAGCTGTGCCAAAAATTGTCATCTTCTGTCGAAGGACATTTCCCCCTCCCTTTCCTTCCTCCCTTTGACTTTCTTTTTCTCTCATCCCTGCTTTATGCACTGGTAGTATTTCAGCTCTCGGGAGGATTTGGTACAATTTCTGGGCATCCGCTTTGATGCACTTGTTCCTTGGCTACAGCTCTCGTTTGGAGGCATCAGATCCTTTCCGCACGATGTCCTGGCGCTATGAAAATGGTAGCCTTTTGAAATCAATTTGCGTACATATTAATTGCAGGCACAGGGTTAATGCTGTGGGATCATGGGTGACCTATAATTTTGCTCAGTGTTGCTTACCTAGCAGCCTGCAACTGTAATCAAGCAGGTTTACAGTCTTTACTGCGTTTCCCATGAGGTGTTGCTTGCAGTGATATTTTTGACAATGGAGAAAATTACATATTGCAAAAAATCTTCAGCGTTTATAATTACATAGCTGAGATTAAATGATACAGTGTTGAAGAGCGGTTGTTATATGAAAATGACCAATAATGTTTTAAAATAATGTTTCTAACTATTTTCTTTAAGATTAATGCCTAGTGCTTTATTCAGTTATTTTGCTGTGTGTTAAGAATGTGTGGATGTACAACCATGAATTTTAGAAGTAGTTGTAGCAATAGATTAAAACATTATTTAAGCAGGGGCCAGGCAGATTACCAAACCTTTCCATTTTCAGATCACAAGTCTAATTGCTCAAGAGTGTATAAATGCAAAAAAAAAAAAAAAAAAAAAAGACTCTGAAGCAAAGTCTAAAGTCAGGACATCAGGATATTGGGACTGGAGGTCTAAAATCAGGACTGGAAGTTCAGACTGGTTTTTACTTTTGGTCAGAATCTGAGCTGTCCACCATCAGTATCACAGTTGCCATCACAGGTTGCAACTGTAAGTGTTGCTTATGGTTTCTAGTGCAGGAACTAGCAGAACCTGAAGCAGCTGTTCAACCTCAGATGGAATGGTCCACAACCCAAAAAACTTTCAAGGGAAGTGGGGAAAAAAACAATGAGGTGACACTCTAAAGGAGTCAAAAAGGAACAAGGGTGACAAGACTGTTCAGACCTGGAAGCAGAGGCATGGAGGCACACAAGCTTCTTGACAGTCGCCCCAGCGCTGTGTAGTCTACGTGGCAGAGGAAGGGAATGAGGTGGATAAACTGTGATTGTATGGAGCTGTGCCTAGTTATAGGGGGTGACCTGAGGAGAAAGCATGAAGGTGCTTGTGCTGCTCTCAATTAAGTGGGCAATGAAGTGGCCTATGCCCATGGGAAGCAGAAATCCAGAATTCTATATATCCTTGTAGAGAGCCCAATGACTGGCACGGACTAGAATAGGTTTTGTCTCTGTACATTAATCACAGCTTGGAGAAAGCTTGGGTGAGCAATACGTCTTGCTATACTAATTCCAGAAAGAAGCATAATTTTCTTCTGCAGTGCTCCCAGTCTCGGTGCACTTCATCAGAGCCAAGTGCACACGCACCAGTCTCTCAAACGAGCACAGCGGGAGCGGTGGCATTTGCAGCATCTGTTCAGCTGACTTCCAGCCCTCTACTGCTGGTGAATTCTGGAGGTAACAGCAGAGACAGCAGAAATACTGACGTCAAAGGAAAGGAATTCAAAGAAAGAGTCTTTGAAATGAGGTCTTCAAATACAGTTGCTTTTCATGTGTGTGCACTAATCCTGTGTCGCCGGGAGCTAATGCTTAAAGCAAGGGTCATGGAAGGAGAAAGAGTGGGGAAAAGCAGGTTTTGAGGAACAGCTGGGCAATAGGATCCCCACTATCAACTTTATAGAGTAAGACCAAAGGAAATTCTTTGTTTTTCATTTGTATCTGGTAATGTGACCTACAGCCCCAGAGCCTTCCCTTGTTATGTCAGGGTAACCGCTCTGGAGTGTAGCGGTGACCGGGGGAAACCACTGAAAAATTGTTTCTGTTAAGAAACGCAGGATATCTGCAGTGTGCTGGACTTCACTTATGGAGTGGAAAGACATGACATTGGCAGTGCTGTTGAGCTACAGCTATGGAGGGAGTCTTCACCTTGCCTTAACAAGGAGGCAACTGGGCATGACATACCACAAGGGAGCAGAAAAATGGCCATTGGCCTTGAAAGGCTGAGCTCTTACACTCACTTTGAGCAATGCTTCAGACCCACTGAATGATAGCTGTGTTTTATAGCCCAGAGCTGAGGAAAGCCTGTCGTTTTCAGGCTGTTTTGGTGGTTACTTGTGCCTGCTGGATGGCCCTGGGAGCTGAATGACAAGATCACGGGGCAAACTAGCAGGGGAGAAAACTGCCATTATTCCTGGCGGGGCACCTCACTGAGACCCTGGCTTCCTGCTGCAAAAACAGGAAACTATTTTTCTGGAACAGTGATGGGCTAAATTCAGTACTGGGGTACAGTCACGAGAGTCCCCGCACCTTTAGAGCTAGGCAGTTTTCTGTGCCCAGGGTCCTGAGAATAATGACTAAGGAGAGAAAAGGCTTTTGGGGCAGGTTCATTTTGTACTGCCTGTTAAAGGTGGAGACCGTGGGGGTTTGCATGTTCTGGTGTTTTGGCCAATCCACTCTTAAATGGTCCAGCTGGCTGGACGCCTACTAGCAGTTCAGGGACACTATCCTATAGTATGTCTCACTGTAAATTGTTTTGGTGTTGAGCTTAAATTTTCCTCTGTGATTACCCCCTCCCTTCCTGAAGCACCTGCAAGATACCTGATGGATACCAAGAGCAAGATTAGGAGCAGGGATGGACAGGTGGTATTTTTTTTTCTTTTTTTTCTTGGTGGGTTTTTGGTTTTTGTTTTTTTTTTTAAGGTGAGCTTCTCAACACTCAACAAATATACTTGTCTAGTTTTCTGTTGTAAGCACCCCCAGGTGTGAATTGTGGGAGAGTTTTCTACAAGCAGCAATAAAATGGATTATTTCAGATGCACTTGAAAAGTTTCCAATATACATTGTTAAAAGGATTTTTTTTTTCCTTCATTCCCTTTATGGTTTGTACCCTCAGGCTCTTTAGTATTAAGAAAATTAATCTGTAGTGATAAAATTTGAATGTTCATCTACTTTTCTAATGGAGGGAATCTGGAATATCAGCTATTTTGCATGGGTGGGATGATGATACAGAGTAGAAAGGTTCTTGCTGAGATGAGTGCTGATGGGTTAAGTGTTTGGTATGATTCTGGGGCAAACGCATTACTAGTCCAAGCTTTTGAAACTATATCACAGAACATAAATACCTAGAAAGACTGAATACAGACTGTACACACAAGCTCCAGGGAGGTTGCTTCATTTTATTTTCTAAGCCAAACTCAACTTCATTTGAACACAGTGAACTATATAAATTATTTATCTTTCTATACAATGAAAAATTGTAAAATAATTGTCCCCTACCATCTTTAACGTATATACACTTCTGCCTGATAGGTGCTTTCAAATAGCTGAAAGTACACCCCATCACAAATAAGCATGGCCCTCCAGGCAAAAGCCCAACCCTCGCAGCAAGCCTCATCCTGGGCATGATGAAGCAATCAACATCGAGATCTCCACCGAGCGGAGCCTCACAGAGGGGAACTTGTTGCCATTTCATTCTGCAGCTGAAGAAATATACAGTAGTGGCAGGGAGCCTTGGGGCAGCTGATTTAAAGATTGGTTTTGCAAGCCGTTCCTTACTATCTGGCATTCACAAAATTCACCTTAAATAACTGGTTTTCCTACTGAACTCTTGCCAGAAGAGCATCCTGCTGGCTGAACGTATTCAGACCATCTCTTGAGCTACACCAGATGGTACTAGCTGCACTGAAATCCAATGAGTAGTGATTTTTTTTTTTCCCCCTGCCAGTTATAAGGATCTGCTCTACTCCTTCCCTGGGAACTTTGCTAATGCGAGCAGTAAAGGCCCTCCCCAGAGAGAACCTCCCACCGGCTTCAGCTCTGTTCTGAGAAAATGAGGTAGGATTAAAAGCGCACAATTGCTTCTGGGCAGTCGGTTTGTGGCCAGCCACGTGGTGTAATAGCTTGGACGTAAATTTTAATTTAACACACAGATGCTAATCAGCATTGAACATTTGAATGTCAGTGGCTGATAAATTTAATTGGGTGTTTGTTTAGGAGCATTGCGGGAAGTATGTGCTTGAAGCATCAAAGAGTGAGTTTTAGAACTTCAAACAATACTCCCGTTACATTTTTGGGAAGGGTTGTCACCAGATCTGTGCTGTTTGGCTGCTGCAGTGATACCTATTGCATCAGTTTCTGAACTTGCGTGGCACTTATTAAAATATGGTTGTATGTAGATAGAGTTACAAAGAACAATACATAAACAGACTTATGAAGAGTGATGTTAAACAAATATCATCATGGTGGGCAGCAAAGACCTGAGTGGGTGATGCGAGCATCAAGGATGCCTACCAAATCTTAATTTGCTCTTCCTTTCATCCCACCCCTGTATATTGTGGAAACAATTCTTGTGTGATCACACACTATATTTCTATCAGGATCGTGAATGCACAGAATGGCTCTGGTCAGAAACCGGAGCTGTAGAAACAGACCAGTTCCTCCAAAGGAGGATTTATCTGCTCTCTCTGTCCACAGTGGGTAGGACAAAAGCTTCAAGCCATATCAAGGAGATGTAGGTTAGACTTCATGAAGAAATTTCTTCATGAAGAAACAGTTCTACAAGCAGCAAAATGCTCGTATAGAGTCACCTGGAAAGATGGAGGAATTGCCAGTCCTCAGAGCGTGAGACTGTTACTGGTGATAAGGCAGGGCTAACTCTTTCTGAGTCAAAAGAAGGGAGTAGGCTGGATGGCTTCCATGTTCCTTCTATGCATTCCCATTCACTCTGAATCCTTGTTTTCTACCTTTTTTCACTAACAGCAGAAGTTAGAATGCACATGATGAAAGAGGCAAGAATTGGAAGAGGGAATGGAGCCTTTGGCAGCTGAATGTGGTCCTAGAAAAAAGCACCCCTTCCCAGCCCATGCCATGGAGCTCCTGCAAGGTGCTGTAGATGTTGTGCAGCTATTGGTTAGTCCCTGTTGGCATTCTGGGTGTGCCCACCTGCAGTCTCATTTGAAGCATTAAACCTTAAAAATTTAAACTGAAATTAGCGGCATATGTTTTTTGAATATGTGATTTTGACCTTTCCAGAAAGTTACATCTTTCTGGGTGTCAGCTGCCTTTCTGTAAAATGAGGGTAATACAGCATTTTCAGGAAGATTGCATAAGTTCTTTAATACTTTCAAAGTGCTTGGATACTGTAGCGATGTGCATAGAGGATGAGGCCATAAGGAAATGATAAATTCTGTCCTGACAGTGGGGTCTGAACAGCATGCTGTAAAGAAGGCCAATGGCCACATGTTGAGCGACAAGAAGAAAACAAAATATTGAGTGACTGCTGGTTAAGGGAGTACTTTTCATTCTTTTTGTTGAATGAGGCAGAGATGCCAAGGAAAAAGTAGTACGTGGTATCTTATTGAAGATTGTGTAATAATTCAGTCTCCTTTTGCAAAAAGATTGAACGGGGTGATTTTCCTCAACCTTCTGTGAGGGATTTAAAGCATTCCTATGCTACACGCAAGCATCTACCTTAAACTAAGAAACAGAAACAACCCAAACAACAGCAAAAAAATAATTTCTGTAAATTTGATATCTGTGTGATTCACCAGCTGTACTCAGTCCAGTACACAGATGAGTTGACAGCAGTGGCAGACTGACCTTCTCCAGGCTGATCAGGGATTTGGGGCTCCTTTGTCAGAAGTTGGATAAATGTTAACGCGTAGCAAGGGCACAACGAGATTTGGATGTCCTATCTTAATCCCAGATTTGGGAGAGAGGATAGACTTTTTTGTCCCGGCCCTTGTCCTACGCTTGTTTTCCCTGACAAAGTACCTTCTGTGGACCCTGTCTTGGGCTGCCCAAATGCATTGGATTGTTTTAGACATAAAATTAAAAATGTATCAACTTCTGATGCCCTTGCCCTGTAGAAATGGCCCAACCATTGTGCTTTTTTGTGAGAAGTGTTGGGTAGCTTATGTGTTGCAGCTCTGTCTGCAATATCCTGTAGCTGTGTTGTTACTGGCAACAATGGCTTGAGGCTGCAAGGTAGAAACTGTAGGACGATTTCAAATTTCTTATTGTCACAATGGGTAGAGTTGAGAAAAAAACCTTGGCAGGCATTAAGACCTGAAGAGGGACTTAGGCACCTGAAAGCTCATTTATTTGGATGTTAGTTATGCTACTAAGGGCTATTGTATCACCACACAAACCCCTCTGGTCTTCAGCATGTCAAGCAGGGGGTAAATTGGAAAAGATGATGCCATGGTCCCATGGATTAAGGAGTGATTAAGGAAGTAGGTCTTGAGAAGTATGGGGCTTGGAGGTTGGGGTCTGCTCTAATAAGATGACGTGACCTGAAGGTGCCTTGCCTTTTTGTACAGAAGATGAGGTTGGGCCATGCCTTGTTTCAGCTGCCTGAGGCTGGCCAGGAGCTCTAGGCAGTCCGCACTGAAGGAAAATCTCCCACGTTTCAAGGTTTAGGCATTCCTCCAGACCCCAGCCACTGACGGTCACAGAGATGAGTTGTAGTGACCCCCCTCCCTCTCTCTTCACTGCCTCGTGTACTCTCTTGGCACTCTCACTTCCCAGAGGCACGTCACACCCGGTAGCCCTTGCTGCAAAGCTTCCCTGCCAGTCCCAGTAATACAGTTTCAGGTGATTAGCCAAAACACACGGGAAGAAAAAGCTAGTGTTTTCTTTCCCCTGCTGATATTTTCACCACAGAGGACTGGGAATGTCAAAATACAGAGTAGGTGACCATGCCCTATTGAAAGTCAGGGGAGAGGGAGACTTGTATATTGAAAAAACAACAAAGAGCTACTTAATAAATAGTGGGGAATTAACAGGGTTTGGGCGTTTCCCTTCTCCCAGGGACATTTCTCCACGGGATGCTGGCTTTTGCATCTGTCACTTGCTGGCCTCTTCTTTGAATGTGGCAATCAGCAAGGGAAAAAACCACTGCTTTTCCCCAGCCCTCCCTGTAAGCAAACCTATCATGCTCTGGCTACCAGATTTCCTCTGTACTTCAGGAACAAATGTAAGGCTTCTGCCCATCATCTAAGAATTGCCATGGATGGCATAACTACCTGCTATAAAAAACAAAAGAGGCTGTTGGCTTCTGCTATGGGATAATGCTGCTCTGGTGATTGAAATTCAGGGATAAAGTTGAGTCTCTTAACAGTGCTTCTGTGAAGTGTCCATCCCTCAGGGGAGACCCTGGAATACTTTGTTCTTTATTCCAGCAAGCTGTGTCCAAAAACTCCTACATTCTTATTTTGCAGGACATAATCTAGGATGGTGTAAAATGCCAGGCATTGCCACAGCACGTGAGAAATGCTGTGGTTCTCCAAATGAGGAGAGCAACAAATGTCACCTGGACTTGTGCAAGGCATTTGACACTGTCCTGCATGATATCATAGTCTCTAAATTGGAGAGACATTAATTTGTTGATGGACCACTTGGTGGATAAAGAGCTGGCTGGAAAGTCGCACTCAAGGAGTTGTGGTCAATGGGCCAATGTCCGAGTGGCGTTCCTCAGGGGTTGGTACTGGGACCAGTACTATTTAATGTCTTTGTTGGCGATACAGACAGTGGGATTGAGTGCACCCTTAGCGAGTTTGCTGATGACACCAAGCTGTGCGGAGTAGTTGACACTGGAAGGAAGGGATGCCATCCAGAGGGACCTGGACAGGCTTGAGAGGTGGGCCTGTGCAAACCTCATGAAATTCAGCAAGGCCAAGTGCAAAGTCCTGCACGTAGGTCAGGGCAATCCCATGCACAAATACAGGCTGGGCAGAGAATGGATGGAGAGAAGCCCTGAGGAGATGGACTTGAGGGGTGTTGGTTGATGAGAAGCTTAGCATGAGCTGGCAATGTGTGCTTGCAGCCCAGAAAGACAACCGTATCCTGGGCTGCATCAAAAGAAGCAAGTCCAGCAGGTTGAGGGAGGGGATTCTGCCCCTCTACTCCACTCTGGTGAGACCCCACCTGGAGTACTGTGTCCAGCTCTGGAGCCCCCCAACATATGAATGACATGTACTTGTTGGAGTGGGTTCAGAGGAGGACCACAAAGATGATCAGAGGGTTAGAGCACCTCTCCTATGAAGGTAGGCTGAGAGAGTTGGGGTTGTTCAGCCTAGAGAAGAAAAGGCTCCAGGGAGGCCTTATAGCAGCCTTCCAGTACTGAAAGGGGCCTACAAGAAATCTAGAGAGCGGCTTTTTATAAGGGCATGTAGTGATAGGATGAAGGGTAATGGCTTCAAGCTGGCAGAGGGGAGATTTAGATTGGATGCCAGGAAGAAGTTTTTCACTCTGGGGGTGGTGAGGCACCGGAACAAGTTGCCCAGGGAAGCTGTTGAGGCCCCATCCCTGAAAGTGTTCAAGGCCAGGTTGGATGGGGCTTTGAGCAACCAGGTCTAGTGGGAGGTGTTCTTGCTCACGGCAGGGGGANGAACAGGTCTTATGAGGAGTGGCTGAGAGAGTTGGGATTGTTTAGCCTGGAGAAGGTTGAGGGGAGACCTTATCACTCTCTACAACTACCTGAAAGGAGGTTGTAGCGAGGTGGGGGTCAGTCTCTTCTCCCAAGTAACAAGCGACAGGACATGGGGAAATGGCCTCAAGTTGTGCCAGGGGAGGTTTAGATTGGATATTAGGAAAAACTTCTTTACCAAAAAGGTTATCAGGCATTGGAACAGGCTGCCCAGGGAGGTGGTGGAGTCGCCATCCCTGGAGGTATTTAAAAGATGGGTGGACGTGGTGTTGAGGGACATGGTTTAGTGGTGATTTTGGTAGTGTAGGTTATGGTTGGACTCGATGATCTTGAAGATCTCTTCCAACCCAAGTGATTCTATGATTCTAACAGAGACTGATGTATAGGTTTTCACATGGACACAGCTGACATGGAGTACGCCTATGACACGAGGGCATATAGAGAGGTTTCTGCTGATCATACCTCCCTTTTGTTCTACTTCTTAAAGAAAAACCTGAAAGAATGATGCAACCTTCAGTAAAACATGTTTCATCGCTTCTTGCTGTTCTTTTTAGGTAAATGATGCGATACCTGAGGCTGTTTACACACTGGATTGATGTCATGGCTGACTACTGAGGAGGCAGACAAGCAAAGGTGAGCCTGAACCGAGTAATGGGTATAGTGGGCTTGATGCCTTTGTGTAACTTCTTATGATCAAACATTATTACATCAGCAGAAAAGAAGACCGAAAGAGATTATATTCCTCTGGGACTCCCTAATTTTAGATTACAAAGTGAGTTAGTCAGAGAGATGCTTAAAATGAATAGGATCTTCTTTCCATGCTCGCTTGGGAATTCCTTGCTTCAATCACAAAAACCACTAATAGAGCAGTGGCAAAGTAAGAGCTGACATTCTCATTTCAGTTGACTCCTGCCCTCCCTTACCCCAGTGCAGACATGTTCTTGCCTGGTGGTCTGGCTCAGCTGCAGCCAAGGACACTAGGTCACTCCTGGAGGATCTTTACCAGTGCTGCTGATGCTTGCACTGCAGAGCACCATGCTCAATTACAGATGGAAAAATCCATATTCTAAATATTTTTTAACTGAACATATTGCATCCAGCGGTTGAGGCACTACAATTACAACAAGTGTTGCTTTGTAAAATAAACAATGACACAGTTTTTCAAAATGGAGTGGCCTTAATCAGCTTTTTCCTGATTGTAACTATCATCCTCAGTAGGTATTCAGTTAATGGTTCCCCTTTCATTGTGAAGCTTGAAATAATAATGTTTGGAATATAATGCAATTAATCTCAAGGTGTCTTGCTAAATCTATTGGAACTCTTTTTTTAGCTCAACCAATGTTATTAATGATACTTTTGAGGGAACATGGGTTTCTTCGACATTGTACTGCAAGACTTATTGATTAACAATAATAAAATCTGGCCTGACTTGCCTCTCTGGAATTTCAAGTAAAAAGCTGCTGGTGCAGCATAAACAGCTAATTGACTGAATAATTTTCCCCCATCGAACATCATAAAGATAAGAGAAAAGAGATTGGGGCCTAATTGTTCTCTAATGAAGACAGTTGACACACAAACTTCTGTTGCATCAAACAAGCAGCAGAAAGAGCCCTTTCAGAGGTGAGGTAAGAGCCAAGCAGAGCATGTTCACATGAGAAGTGGCCCACACAGAGCAGTTCTGCAGTGTGTTACCAGGCCTCTTGCAGAATGCCCTCAGGAGTGGATTATTGCCCCTTTAGGAAGAAGACCCCAGCGCTTATAGTAGGCCAGGGAAAAACCAACACCTGCTTGTCCTGCTGCTACGGCAGCTTGAAGCACAACTATCCATCTCTGACTGCTCTACCTTGGTGCTATGGGTGAACAAGAAGTGAATCCTAAAGCGCTAACATATATTCAAAAGCAAAATCCTGTAAATCAAATAAGTGTCCACAAAACAAGTAGAAAGGAAATGGCAAAGGTATTGAATACCTTCCAGGATGTTGTCACCCATGTATTAATGGAAACCTTAATGGTCTCTGAAGCAAGCCCTTGGAGTGCCACCAGCGTGCATGTGAGCTGCAAGGGCTCTGTCATTACTAACACACACTTGAAATGGGCAGTGCACCCACACGCTCCAGCATCCTCTCCCCAAGGGTGACCATGTGGAAGGATGTGTGAGAGCCCCATTCAGTGACCCTTCCTATCTCAATCCCACCCTGATCTCTAACACCTGCAGACTGACTTAAAACCTGAAGCACAACATTTGATCTTGCTTCTTAAATTTGCATAATTATTTGTAACTTTATTCTCAGTAGCCATGTAAATTGTCCAGTCTGTCTCTGAATTCTGCTGTGCTCACCAGCACCCTGGGCTGCAGAGCTCCTAGCTCTTCGTGAAGTGCTTGCCCTCTCATAGTTTTGAAGCCATCACCATTCAGAGCCACCAGTTGATCCCTTGCTGTTGTGTTGCCAGTTAGGGAGAAGAGAATTTCTACACCTTCAATCATTCATAATTTATTATAGGTTGGTTTGGTTTCTTTTGAATTATACTTATTTCTAGCTCCTCCTTAGAGTGAGAAATTCAGGGGGGTTAATCACTTTAACCTGAGCCTTTCTAGGTCTTTGACTGCCCCTGTTATTCCCTTCAGAAAAACTTTTGGTTATTCAACAGCCATTTTTTTAAGATAAGCAGCACCAAGCGTGCTGTTCCAAGAGGCCAACCAATTCATTTGTTCATCTTACAGCATCTGAAGTTTTTCGGTATTTATCTTAGTCTCGTTCCTTATAAATTCTTCTTGTTGCCTTTTGACTGAAGTTATAGATTGAGCATAAATCTTCACTGAGCTGCGTAGGTTTGAAAAATGTGTCTGTTTTCCCTAATTTATGTGTAAGCTAAGGAGTAAAAAAGAATTTGGAGAGGGGAAATAACCAGAATTTACTTCTCCCCTGCCTACTTGGCATTCTTTACTGCTCCGTGAAAGGTTTTAGGAACTCCACTCACAAATGTGCAGTCTTGACCTAACTGTAGTATGTGCTTGGGCTAACTAGGAGCAGAAGTAGATCATTAGAAGACCTAGAGGTTTTTATTTGAAATAAAATGCATTTCAACATAAAAGGCCAAGATAATCTCAGAAATGCCAAGCTTATTTTCTCTTCTCATAGAGGTTCTTCAGACTTTTATTTCTGTTACCTGGCAATGCTGCAGTAAATAAGGAAGTCGCAGAGTTTGAGTCAAATTATGGCCAAACATATGACATGACATCCAAAACTTTGGAACCATGTACCATCATAGCATTATTAACCTTTAGTCTCATTAAGATCTAGTGGATAATTATAGTTCCAGGCTCTTGCATATAGACTGATGCATTTGGATAGCGGGACTTACGATTATAGCTTTGTCTGTGCTGTTTTATAGTGTCAGCAAGTTTAATATTTATTAACCATGAGATGAAGGAGGAACATGAAAGTAATACTGCTTCTCAGTAGCTTCTCAGTTTACCGTGCATCACTCACAGGCTAAAATCCACCTAAGAGGAAGGCTCATGCAGTATTCACAATCCAGTGCAGGTGAGAAATTACATGCATGACAGGCTTGGTAGCCTGCCTGGGTTTTGCACAGTGGGGCTCGGTTCGCAAGAGCTGTGCCTGATGTGGAATTTAATAAGGCAAGCGAAAGGAAGGGGTGATGGAGAACCTCACCTAAAACAGATTAGGATGCTGAGCTCATACTGGTCTGCAGACTGGCACAAAGCAGAGCATTGACCAGAGCCAGCAGAAACTCTTGTTTCGTTGGTGGTTGCCAGGTAGCGTAAGCCTTGTGAAGGGTTTATTATCCAAATAACAAAAGAGGAGGGTAAGTTTTCACTGACATAGAAAGATTACATTACTGAGGTTCATCTCTGTGCAATGATTTTCTTCCTGGTGTTGCTTTTTTCTGTTTTCTCCCAACTACAAATGGAGAATATCAGAAGTGGGAGAGGAAAAGCTAAACTCAGCCTGTAAAAAGAGCAGAAACTAGATTTCCAGGTGGTTTTAAGAGATTTCAGAACTTTTCTAGCACTGGGAGTTTGTAAGTGTGTGCTGCTGCCTCACCCCAGGACTACGTTTATGAGATTGCTCAAGGCAGTGAAAATGTGGAGCAGCCTCTTAGCTGTGAGAAAACGGGCACCCTGGCATAATTGCTGTAATTAAGTAATGAGCTGGCATGTGGTCTTCCACCCCAAAGCCCCAGTTTCTTGGGGGTGAGGGGTGTAATCAACATCTGCATGTGTTAGGCAGTAGCAGGACACGTATTTGCACTGCTGGTGCCACCAACGCTCACAAGGACATGAACAGGTTCTCTGGTGGGGGGTACAGATCAAAAGGCGTTCCTTTGTTTCTTACCAAACTCCTTGCACGACCTGTTGGCCCATCTCTGCCCATTAAGGACAGCAGTTTTGGCTGCGGTAGTTTAATTGAGCTGCCTGCTCTCAAAATGCAGCTTCCAGCTCTCAGCTATCTTCACCTTAACATGGATGAAAGTAAATATTGGAGGAGATGGGGATAGGTAGGGTGCTTAAACCTTACGAAAGGCTGGGAAAGTCCAATTCTCTTTCAGCCTTGTCCACTGGAACACCAATATCCTGACTTGTTGGCTTTTTACACAAACCACTTGCTTTATTCTGACTACTTCTGGTGGAGTTACTGACCACAGCTGGATCCCTGTACCTCAGAAATGCCCACCTCAGAGCACGGCAGGGCACTGGGCAAGATGGGATCTGACTGTTGTAGGAAGCAACAGGGCAGAGCAAGACAGGCACAAATGCTGGGAGGGTACCAAGGGCTGGGATGGAGAAGTCACAGTCATGTCTGCCCCAGGAATGCAAACAAGGAGGTTATAGCAGGAGAAATAACCAGCAAGCTGAGTAATTATGATGTAAATCAATAATCAAAAAAATACACTGCGTTCCTCCACTAGTTACTTTTACTCTCCTATCCCTCTTCTCTGGTATATAAGAGTTTCCCATAGAGAATTAGTTTTACTGCTGTTATCAAGTTCGTTAACAAGGAAGAGCTTAACTTACAAAATAATTGCCATATGTTGCAGGGTCTCCATCATCTGTTGTGTAGCATCCCAACCTTGGCCATAGACTTCCATATATGTATCCTGTTTCAGACAAGCTTTTACTCTGCCCATTGGCTACTCCTTCTGCCCCTCAAGAACAAGTCACAGGCACTGAACAGCCAAAAAAGCTCCATGTTGAAATTAATGCTCCTGAATGGAATATACTTATCCTTACGTGGTCAAAAAGTTTTCATTTTCAAAGCCCTCAAACAAACCCTCAAAGCCCTCAAGCAAACGCATTTTGACCATAAGGTTTTCAGGGCAAGGCTGTGTCTTGGCATTGTCTGACGGCATGCAGCACCATACGAGCACATCTTGCTGAGGGCTTTCATTCAGTATTGTGAGTTATTCCCAGCAGGAAAAAGGGGTTTTATAGGAGGAAAGAACTTGGAATTGCTATGCTTTTTTAAAGCCTGCTAGGAATACTTCCTATGCAGGCTGCTTTTCACATTGTGTTTTCTTCCTCTCCTTTGGGACAAACACTGCTTTTCTTTATCAAAAGGAAGGATGTAGTTGCTCACAGACCTGGGGGAGAGGGAGCTTGCCTCTGCTGTCTTTGTTGTATTCATTTGTGGGTTTTGTAGCCTGGTTTCTTAAGATAAGCAAAGCTTTTACAGTCGTGTTGTCTGTCTGTCTTCCTACACAATTAATCTTGAATTTATTAGCAAATTTCATTCTAACTTGATAGAGGCACTTGAGACATCAATGATAATAAATTTCTGTAAGTTTTAAGGAAATAGATGATAGATAAGCAGGAAAGATTGTGTTAACATCCTTACTGGGGGACTAGCTAATGAACTGATCCTTTACATCAGAGAATCCACATGGAAAAAATAGATGTCTGCAATTTTAACATCTGTGGAACTACTGTAGAAAACTGGCTTACATGCCAAAAGGCATACAAAAATTAAATATTGTATTGTCAAGGTGTGACTTAATTATAGGTGCAAGTGGAGCACACAGGTTATGTTTTGGAGACAGGATGCTGGTGCAGCCACTTCAGTGGCCAAGAGAAAACACAGCGAGTGCTGCAGCCCCACTTGTACATGTTGAGAACCATGAGGCAATAGCCAACCATGCTTCCTGGCTGAAGGAAGCTTCCTGAGGAATTTGGTGAATGACTACCATCTAATGTAGTGAAGAGGCCTCAGAGAGGACTTGCCGGTTCCGGCTTTCTGACTTCAGTTTTGTATTTGAAAGGGAGCTGGTCTGGTGAGGGTGGTGCCAGTGCAGTATCTGTGCTATTCCCAGTCTCCTCATGTCGTAAAAGTTAATCAAGAGCAACAGCATGAAGGGCAAAGGTACTAGTTGCAGAGAAGGACAGCAGGTCAAAATCATTTTTGTCATCTCCTATAAATCTCACACTTCTACCTCCAGGACTAGAACCTAAAATTGCTCAGTGTGCAACTTCTGTGTACAACAGCGCAAATCTTAAATTGCTGGCACTGCATTACCCTGTGCTTGAAAACCCACTGGCTGTATTTTTAACTACACATAGGTTGCATGCTGTCAAGGGAAGTTACTAACTCCATCTCTTTGAATTCAATGATATTGATGATCCTTTAAATATCAGCAAGGTACTTGCTCTGTGGTGTAGCGGTTTCTGGATTTTTGTGATTTTCGACCACTTAGAGGCAAGGAAGGTCCTGGGCACTCGTTTGTCCCGATCTTGTCAGATGTTACAGAATTGTTTCTGTAGAAGAGCAAACCATTGTGGCCTCTAATCTGTGGCAGTTTGGCTTAGCTAGCTGGAATTATTAAAAAAAAATAAAATTATTAAAAAAAAAAAAGGTGTTTGTATTCTACCACATGTCTGTAAATAACAGTTATGATGAGTCTCCTTGCCAGCTGAGAGCAAGTCCCCCACTGAGGCATGAGAAAAGCAGGGGAATATCTGCCACTGTGCGTGTGCAAATGACAGGTCTGAAGTGTGTGTGACTGGGGGGCGGAAAGGGAATGGCGACCTCGGAGGGTGCACCTGGCTGAGGTGAGATGTCATACAGTTCTGATTAATAAAAGAACAGGTAGGCCTGCCACAGAGTATACGCCCTGTGGTCTAAGAGACCTTCTTTGTCCGAGTAAAATACCCGCCTCACACTGTTGCACTGTGAATAAAAAGGCTATTAAAACCACTGTTGTAGCTTAAATCAAAAATTCTAGGCTGCTCAATGGCTTACTAGATTGGGCTTTTTGCTGCCTTATAGAAGGACTGATAAAGATTTCCATTCCCACTCTAAGTCCCTGATCTTACCCTCTTTGGGCTGTCAGTTCATTACCCCATAGGTCACTCGGGATGCGCTACTTGACACGGGCGAGGGGAGTGGGGCTTGGCCCGATGGAAAATACTGCTGAGGCAGTGCAATATCTGTCAGAGGAGGAAGCAAATCATGTTGTTCCTAAATGATCACTATGGTCAATATGAAGAGGAGTGCGTATATCCTGAAAAGTAATTGCTGTCCAACAGTTTTTTGCCCAGCCATGACCAAGAACTTTCTTTCTAGGAGCGGCAGTGCAGGAAGAAGTGATTGCTTCTCAGACCTCCAGCGGGGAACTGGAAGACTCGCAGAATAAATAGCATCAAAAACCTAACCAAATTTGATTTTTTCACAGTAACACTTCAGAATCCTAGTTTGTTTTTGTCTGTCTTTCCAGCAGCACACGACTAGTGATCAAACCGGTCAGCCTTCAGTAGCTGGGCTGTTTTGATGGAATAATTGGGCTTCATAGGCTGTCTCTTAGGGACTCATTACTGGGCTTGCAAAAAAATGGACAGTGCAGCACAGTCTGTATTCTCAATATGTTATAGTGGAGTTTCACATGTCTACAGCCACTGCACCAATTAGAGTCTCTGGTTTGTGAGTGCCTAAGGGGCCTGGGAGAAGGCTTTGCACAAATACAATTCTCGGCTTTGGCAGTTCTTGACTTTCTGAGGGAAAATGGGGTTCAGGAAGACAGACGCGTGAAGAGAGACTTGCCTGGTGTGCATTACACCCCTGGTACTGGTAGTCAGGATCTCCGGATGCTCATGTCACACTTGGAAACATAGAATCATAGAATCA
>VZSF01009936.1:291208-575066 GCA_013398295.1 Chionis minor | reverse complement strand
AAGCTCATCCTGAGCCAACAATGCGCTCACATTCCTGGAAATATTCCAGGTCAGGTTGGACGTGGCTCTGAGGGACCTGATCTAGTGAAAGATTTCTCTGCTCATTGCAGAGGGGTTGGACTAGATGACCTTTGGACGTCCATTCCAACCCAAACCATTCTATGATTCTATGACTCTGAAATCTCTATGCTTCCTTCCATACTATGCCATAATTTGTATTTCTTCATTAGGCAAGGCCATTTTTCATCATATTCAATTTTTGACTACTCATCAGACAACAGCAGAGAGGAAGCCCTGTTCAGTACTGTATTTCTGATCAGCAAAAAAAAATGCCACGCTGTTATTAAAAGAACTGCAACATAATGAAATCTCCTAATTTTGTGCACCTGAACAAAGAACGTCTTTGATTTGGCACAACACATTTAACTGCATAATGCAGAAGTACCAAAACCACAGATAAAAGCCAATTATACAGATCATGCGACAACCTGGAAACAAAATTTTGAGACTTATCTCAGAGAGTGTAAGATATTATGGAGCTTTTTTGTCTATGGAGATTACAAGTTCAATCTGTACCTTGAAGGATATCAGTATCAGGTTATACTTCATCACACATCTTAGAAAATCTTAGCCCGAAGTGGTACTTTTGCAGTCATAAGCAACCGGAAAGCAACTTTGGAATAAAAAGTGACAGGGCACGTTAAGTGCTATGGCAGTACTTGCAATCACAAAGTTAGTCATGGTGACTTGAAGTTATAGCAATTAGCTGTACTTTGAATTCGGTATGAGTGTTTTCCTGAGTGAGGACCAACTGCAGCTCTGTGGTTAATATGAGCTGAATTTAATTTCATAAATAACTATCTTTAGGGTAATTTTGCTCCTGTTGGGGAATTCCAACTAGAAGAAAAAACCCACTGATTTTTATGTGTTTTTATAAATATAAGTATATATAAATAAATGTAAACTATGTTTCACCTTAAATTGCTAATAGTATTTCTCTGTAGATCTTTTTAGGCTATAAAATCTGAGACCTTTAGATTGAAAATCTAAAAATCTGAATTAAGGGAAGCCTGAAACTTTGTTCTGCTTGCTTCCAGTTGTTGCATGCAGATTGAAGAGTCTCATGAAAGCTGGTGAGGGGGGGAGGTTCCCAGGCCAAATACAAGCTAGAAAACCTGAGAGTGGGTAATGCAACACCGCTCCCTGCAGCGACGGGAACAGTACTGACAGGAGCAGCAGTACGGCACACGCTGCCTGCCAGCCTGCCGGGCGCTGAAGAAACACAGCACCTTACACAACTCGGGGAGAGTTGTGTAAGCTCCCTAGAGTGTTATATATCCAATCTTCGTGTGTTGTCACCTACGCTATTACTTGGGATCAGCTTTGATTACAGTAAAATTATGTAATCCCTTCTACAGACGAGGATAACTGAGTTTCCCACACTTTTATTTTTTTACTGCGTTTCCATGTGCACCCATTCTGTGCACTGTCCATCAGTATATGATTGCCTTTTAAGCGGCTTGTTAATCTTCTGGATGGTGTGTTCTCAAATAGCCAATCAGTCATTTTTTGACTGTATGTTTTCTAAGATTTAACCTCGTCATTTGTGGATTATATATTTTACTAAATAACCTGGTAATCAGTGGACATCACGACACATTTTTCTACTTCAGGCGCAGACCAATATCCTTTTAAGAGACTACCTTACTAATGCTTTTCCAGACGTGGTTCATGACAGCTGGCTTATGCAAGAGGACCCAGGTATCTCATGGCCTGCAGAAATTCAGGTCACCTATCAACAGTAAAAGGAGTACATATAAAAAAAAACAAGTGCCTTTCAAATTACCTGTTACTAACATCTTAATGGGTATCTACTTATGATAAAGACAGTGGTAGTTATTGAACATGTTAACTTAAAATTATTTTCACTCCCTTCAGCCGGAGACACGCTTTCCAGAACACCTCCTCCACTCCGCGGGTATACAGTAGGGTGGATTTTATTCAGCCTCTGGCACTGCTGTCGTTTGACGCGGTAGATGCTAACATCTGGGGCTTGACCCCTCGCAAGACCCCTTCCCCTGGCGCGGCGCAGCGCAGCGAACCGGGGGGAGTGGGACCCCCGTCCATCGGCCCTGGCTGCGATTTTGCCCCCTGACCTTTCAGAGCCGCTCCCTCCGCGCTCCCCTAGGTCACCTGGCTGCTGGCACCGCGCTCGGGGCACCTCAGGCTCAGCCATGCCATGCCGTCCCTCCAGTTGGCCATTCCCATTTCCCACACGGATAGTTCCTCTCGCCTATTTTAGGCCCCCGCTATCTCCGCCCTGCGCATGCGCGGCCCCCCCCCCCCCCCCCGCCGGCGCCGAGCGGCGGCGTTACCAGGGTTACCGGCGGGCTCCGACGCCGCCGGAAGTCGCCGTTGGGAANGTGTCTCCCCGCAGCCGCGCGGGGGAGCTGGCGGCGCCGGGGCCGACGGGGTCCTGCCTTGGGCCGCCCGGGGCAGCCCCGCCGCCGCCGCGAGTGACGCCTGCCCTGGTCGCGCCGTGCCGCGCCGTCGCTCCGGTTCTCAGCGCGCGTAGCGGTTTTTGGCGCACGTCAGTGAGAATCCGGCGGTTCTCTGAGCCGAAGCAACTGCTGGTGAGATTTGTTGTTCACAGGTTCCAGCGCAGGCACGTTAGTGACTCGTGTGTTTTCACGTGATACATCGCAGGGTCACGGTGAGATTTGAGTGGCCTCAATCGCGGAACGGTTTGGGTTGGACCTTCAAAGGTCACCCAGTTCCACCCCCACCCCGCTGCCACGGACAGGGACGCCTCCCTCTGGACCAGGTTGCTCAGAGCCCCATCCAGCCTGGCCTTGAACGCTTCCAGGGATGGGGCATCCACAGCTTCCCTGGGCAGCCTGTTCCGGTGTCTCGCCACCCTCAGGATAAAGAGGTTTTGCTTACATACAATTTAAATCAATGGTCTTACTGAAGTTAGTTGAGTGTATTCAGAAGTTTAAGAGGAGAACGTGACACAAGTTTTCTGGTGACACCCACTGAATGTATTAACTCCTCAAATAAGCACTTCCTCTACTATTATGGGGAGTTATGGGGCTCCTACAAGCCCTTCCGTGCCACTTGAATGCTTTTTAAGTGAAATAACATGCTTTTTCGAGTGCATCCATTTGTGTGCTAATAAACTAGCCATAAACAACCTAGAGGAAGGCTGCATATTCAAAATCATTAGCATTCTGAGAAAACATTCTTTAGATTCCCCTCACCCTGTGGCTTCAGAGTAATTTTAGGAAGTTTCAAAAGCACAGGATGTTGTAGACGTGACAGTACCTCTTGATTATGTTTTGAGACTAATTTTCTTTTTTTTTTTTTTTTTCTTCACTGCAGCTATTTGTTGTTTGGTAGACTTGGCGAATTCTGTTCTTGAGGTGAAAAACTATATTTCTGAGAAAGTCTTTTAGTTATACCTATTTTTTTTGTACTGTTCATGAGGAGATTTTGGTGTAAGTTGCAATAAAGCTTAAAAAGGTGGTATGAAAAACTAGTTCCTTAGTGTTCAGAGCTACATCTTAATGTGAAAACGAGGCACAATTGATAGAAATATAGTTTCCCATACCCTGATATGTTGATTACATTACATATATTCTGTCAGTATTGTTCTTCTCTCATGCAAAGTTGGAGTTTTTAGTTTGCAAGTTACTAATAATTTAAAGAACCTTAACATGTGCCTAGTGATTGTACTGCAGACTTGTCTATACTTTGAAAATAGTGTCTTCAACTGTTTTCTCAGCTGAGCTGGAAAGAAAGCTGTGTTGCTTTCTCTAGGAGTGTGGGTGACACACATCATGATAATTATGTGTTTTGGGGCTTATGAACACATGTACTGAGGAGAACTCTGACGGGTAGATCTTAAAAATCACAAGTGATATATCTAAATATTCTTTATTACCAAAAACTGTTAACCTTCATTGTACTTTCTTTCCCATATTACTCCACTTGATTTTGAAGATACTTCGGAATAACTGCATGCTTGAATATAAAGCAGTAAGATAACCCCGAGAACAAGTTTTTCTGTGAGAAAGAAAAAAAAATCAGAAATAATAGGTTTATTCTTGCTGTGTATTCTGTTAAAATTGCAGTTTCACTCAGAAATGTATTTTTTCTTTTCCGTATTTCTAGTGCTGATTATTAGCTACTGGAATGAACAAAATCAGTTTATAATTAATATATTACACAAAGTACTTCTGTGTTCATTCCTACAGAAAGAGATTGGAGATTGCAGCAAACATGGAGCTGCAAGCCAGAGATAGTAAAGATGGAGTCCAGGCTAATTTCTTATTTTGGACGTTAGTATGAATGTCCATCTGCTGCAGAGTTCAAAAGCAAACCTTCATGGCTCATTAGTCTTGACTGTTGAATAGACCTTATTCTTCATGTTACCTTGCCTTAATTAATGGAAAGAACAGAAATGAGTTTGCTATTCAACTTGAAGTAAATCTTGGCCTTTCTTTAAGGTCTGTGTTATACATATGTTGTCTGTATTGATTTCTTTTTATCAGTAACACTAAATTAGTGAGTTTCTTCTAAAAGTGAGCTGAGTTATTGTTCAATTTAATATTCCTCCCTTATACCCCTAAATATTGCTGATATATCTAATACAATAAAAATCTGTTCAAATAGAAAATTCTAGGTTTATGAAATGGTTACAAGACTTGCTATGTTAAAGGTTGCTATTAGACAGCAAACCTTGGGTATTCACCTACTTAAAGAATTGTAGTATGTGTATTTATCTCTCTTAGAATTATTTTGAAGAGAAATGGGGTTTGTGATCCTCTTAGGAGAACAGAGAATGTAGGGGAACAATTACACAAACATAACATTTTGTATTGACCTCCTTCTGAAAACCCTGGCAGTGAATATTCTACAGTTTAGTTTTTTTTTTTTTTTTTTGTCGATGATATTTAAGCTTAGAGGACTAGCAGCACAATTCTCTGTTGACTAAAGCCAATGTCAGAGTACAATTGGTGGTAATTGTTCACATGACATAGTAATAACACTGGTAAGTGTTCCTGAGTGTTAACAAATGTTTCTTTTATTATGTTGCCAAGTAAACTAAAGCAGGTCTCTGTTACAGGTTTTTAATGTTTTTATGATATGGAAAAGAGTAATCTTTGAAGCTTGTCAAGTAAAAGTTGAAGATGATGTTCATCCTCCAGAGTTTATAGACCTAAAAAACTGCATATTAGACATCATGAGTTTGTCCTCTCTGGTCAGCTACGCTGTCAAGGAAGCTAAATGGTGAGCTCCATTTGTGTATTTTTGAACCGAGTAAGATGTTTCATGGTTTTGTGGTTTATTTTCTAGATCCCTGAAGTTAGGTAATTTGGACTGAAGAAGAACCAGATATCACATGATACATGCAAGTTGTGCCATGTCAATATGTATGTAACAGGCTGCACAGGGAGGTGGTGGAATCCCCATCCCTGGAGGTATTTAGAAGACAGGTAGACGTGCTGCTGAGGAACACGGTTCAGTGGTGGTTTTGCCAGTGTTAGGTTGATAGTTGGACTCGATGATCTTAAAGGTTTCTTCCAACCCAGGTGATTCAATGATTCTATGACATAGTCATGAGATGAAAAGATGTACTTGAAGGCATGCATACTGGCCATCTGATGTGCAAGAATTCTCCTGTGACCGTCGGAGATGTGACTTAGAGATAGGGCGAGTTCCTGTCTGCAGTTAGAAGCGCTGGCCTGGAGTTACGAAACGGTTTTCTTCATTAACTGAGGTGGTAGAGGTCAGCTTTAAGTCTTGCACATAGCTCTTATTTTTTGTAACCCGATATGTGTTTTGTACTTTGGCATAATTGAAGTAAGGTTGAATTAATTTTGCTTATCCTAGCTGGGAGAGCTATTTGTCACTATTTAAAGTCTGATTATATAAAACTGGCAATTATATAGGAACAGCAAAATTCCATGAACATGAACTTTGGTAAGGAAATGAGGCTGCAGACTACTGCTTCAGCTGGGGAAGTTTAGCAAAATTCCACTGCTAGGTAGTAAGTGAAAGAGAATTTCTCTCTGTTACAAAATTACTCAATATTTCCTGTCAGATTTGGAAGAAAAGCTAGTGAAAAACTGTTTTTCTACGATATTCTATGTTCACTGTAACTAGCTGACTTGTGAAGTGAATATGAATTTAAAGTTTCTGAGTTGCAAGAAGTCATTTGGCAATGTAGAAAACTCAAAAACTATTTACCTGCTTATATGCTTTCTTGAAGAATCTTAAATTACTACTGAAAATGGTGTCTTAGATAAAAGCTGCAGTTGATAAAATGCGTATTTTAGTTCCAGTGATCGCTGAACTACTAATACATGGTAATGGAGTGCAAAACATTCTCTGACTTCCTGTTAGGCAGCAAATCTCACATACTGTGAAACTTTTCAGGGATTTCTTATGTTTTTTTTCTTGGATTTAAGCTTCTGAGAGCTTTATGCTTGTAGCACTTCTATTTGTAACATGAATGTGGAAGGAAGAATCTCCTACAATAGGTATTATGAAGCTTTCATAAAGTACTGCATATGCTGGCGATGCTGTGATGATTAAAGAAAATATCACAGAAATAAGAATTCTTAAGGCCAATCTCTACTTTATTTTGAAATGTTTAAGTAGGCAAATAAAATAATGAAGTGGTTAAAGTAGTAATATTCCCTCAGGTTTTGGGTTTTTTTAAAGTAGCTGATGCAATTTGATTCTTGCTTGTATTCAGTGTGCTAGTAATGTTAAATATCATCAGGTTTAAACAAGCAAAATGACCTACCAGCTGCCCGTAAACTAACAAAATGGCTACCCTTTCCAGGGGTACCCTTTCCAGCCTTGTTTCTTTGCGTTAGTGCTCCCCAGATTTCAGCTGGGGTTCCGATTTTCTCCCTAATGCATGCTTTGCTAGCTTTGGTGCTGTCTGGTCTTTAGCTGTCTTTAGTTGAGATTGGTACTTCTTGCATCATCTCTGACTAAAATGACTTGCCTTTCTTTCATCTCTCTCTTCCCCAGCCACGGACAAATAAAGGTTTCCCAAACCTACTGTATGATATCAACAAACAAGCATCTATAGACCTTACAGGTGCTCTTCCTGTTCAAATCCTTATTATTTCCTGATTTCTGTATCTTATTGCAGTAGCTAAGAGTTGCATAAAATAACGAGATGTGGTTTTACTTATCTGGTTGCTGATATTTTGCCCATTGAGTCATGTTGGTTCCTTTGGGTATGGCTCCCATAGTAAACACTGAAAGCTAATAATGTGCCCTAATAATGTGCCTGTAGTTTTATTGCAGTACATGCAGATTGTGACGATCCTTATCTGCTACATTTATTAAATATATTAAACGTGTTAAGTACATAGCACCCTCTGGAACAATTACCAAGAACATAAAATTATTCTGATCTCATGAACGAAGTCTGTCTTGTTTTTAAATGGAAATAGACTTAGTATTTAATAGATTATAAAATATTTATAGGCTGCAGCTAAAAACCAGAAATTTCATCCTTTGTTATTACTAATTCCTTTTAATGCAGCACATAATCTAAATTACTGTTCCCCTTGTTGATGACATTTGTGTCTTTTTTGCTAATCAACTTATCTGGGAAAACATATATCATCAGGTAGCGTTCTAAGTTGTGGAAAATGTTAACGGAGCCTATGTAAAAAAAAAAAATCTAGGGGTAAAGCGATCATTTTTTATTCAGAAAAGCCAAATAATTAAATTTAAGACCTGGTTACCATTACTGAAACCTGGTGCGACAATTCCCATGATTGGAGCATGGTTACTGATGACCAAGAGCTGTTCAGAAAGGACAGACAGGAAGAAGGGGTGGACCCGCTGCGCTCTACATCACAAAATGGATAGAGTGTGAAGAGCTATCTCTAAAAACCAGCCGTGAGCAGGTTGAAAGTCTGTGTGTAAGAATTAGAGACTGAGGCAACAAAGGGGACCTCATGGTTGTTGTCTGCTGGAGGCTGCGGGATCAAGGGAGCCTATAGACAAAGCCTTCTTGCTCACAATACAGGAGGCATCGGGCTCGCAGGCTGTTGTCCCGGTGGGGGACTTCAGCCATTCCAGCATCTGCTGGAAAAGTAGCACAGTGAGCTGTAGGCAATGCAGGAGACTCCTGGAATGCAATGAGTATAATTTCTTAAGCCAAGCAATAGACAGTCCTACCAGAGAGGATGCAATACTGCACCTGTTGGTCACCAATGGAAGCGAGCTCCTTGGTGGCATCAAGACTAGATGTAGGCTGGGCTGTAGTGAACATGCACTTGTGGAGTTTGCAGTCCTAAGGGATATGGGTCAGGGCAAGGGTAAAGTCAGGACCCTGAATTTTAGGAAAGCAAAATTCTGTCTCTTCAATGATTTAATCAAAAGAACCTGCTGGGACACTGCTTTCAGGGACAAGGGAGCAGAAGAGTGCTGACAGATGCTGAAGGATGCTTTCCATAAAGCGCAAGAGCTCTTGATCCCTAGGTGTAAGAAATTAGGAAAGGAAGGCAAGAGTCCAGCATGGATGAGTCAAGACCTGCTGGTGAAACTAAAGGGCAAGAAGGTAATGCACAAGCAGTGGAAGCAGGGACCGGTATCCTGGGAAGAGTGTAGGGATGCTGCCCAGTTATGTAGGGATGGGGTCAGGAAGGCCAAGGCACAGCTGGAGCTGAAGTTGGCAAGAGACACAAAGAAGAATAGGAAGGGCTTCTACAGGTGTGTCAGCCAGAAAAGGAAGGTGAAAGAAAGCGTGCTGCCCCCGGGGAGCAAGACTGGCAAAGTGGTAACAACGGGCAAGGAGAAGGCTGAGTTACTCAACAACTTTTTTGCCTCAGTCTTCATTGGCAATGTTTTTCCGCACACCTCTTGAGTGGATGGAACATAAGGCAGGGACTGGGGGTGCAAAGTCGCTCCCACTGCAGGAGAAGGTCAGGATCGTGACCACGCGAGGAAAGTGAACGTACCCAAGTGGATGGGACCTGAGGAGATGTGTCCCAGAGTCCTGAGGGAACCGGCTGGTGTAGTTGCCAAGCCACTCTCCGTGCTACCTGAACAGTCATGGCAGCCAGGTGAAGTCCCTGGTGAATGAAAAAAGCTAAACGTTGCACCTGTTTTACAAAGGGTAGAAAGGAGGATGCTGGGGACTAGCAGCCTGTCAGCCTCACCTCTGTGCCTGGGAAGACCATGGAACAGATCCTCCTAGAAGGCACATGGAGGACAGGGAAGTGATTCGAGACAGCCAGCATGGCTTCGCCAAGGGCAAATGCTGCCTGAGCAACCTAGTGGCCTTCTCTGATGGAGTGACTACATCAGTGGAGAGCTACAGATGTCATCTCTCTGGACTTCTGTAAGGCCTTTGGCACAGTCCCCCACAAGGTCCTTCTCTCTAAATTGGAGGGAGATGGATTTGACGGGTGGACTGTTTGGTGGATGGGGAATTGTCCGGGGGGTAGTGTTCAACGGCTCAATGTCTAGGTGGAGATCGGTGACAAGTGGTGTCCCTCAGGAGTCCATCCTGGGACCAGTACTGTTCAACGTCTTCATCAGTGACATGGACAGTGGGATTGAGTGCAGCCTCATCAAGTTTGCAGATGACACTGTGTTGAGTGGTGCAGTTGACATGCCTGAGGGACGGGACGTCATCCAGAGGGACCTGGAGAGGCTTGAGAAGTGGGCCTGTGTGAACCTCATGGGGTTCAAGAAGGGCAAGCGCAAGGTCCTACACCCGGGTGGGTGCAGCCCCCGGTATCAATACAGGCTGGGGGATGAAGGATAGAGACCAGCCCTGCCTGCCAAGAATGACTTGGGGGTACTGGTGGATGAAAAGCTCATCCTGAGCCAACAATGTGCTCTTGCAGCCCAGGAAGTGAAGCGTATCCTGGGCTGCATTAATAGAAGTGTTGCCAGAAGGTTGAGGGAGGTGATTCTGCCCCTCTACTCCAATCTCCTGTGACCCCACCTGGAGTACCGTGTCCAGCTCTGGAGTCCTCAGGACAAGAGACATGGACCTGTTGGAGCAGGTCCAGAGGAGGGCCACAGAAATGATCACAGGGATGGAGCACCTCTCTTACGAGAAAAGGCTGAGAGAGTTGGCATTCTTCATCCTGGAGAGGAGAAGGCCTTTCAGTGCTTAAAAGGGGATTATAAGAAAAATTGGGACAAACTTTTTAGCAGGGTGTGTTGTGATAAGACAAGGGGTAATGGTTTTAAAAATAAAAAAGGGAAGATTTAGACTAGATAAGACGAAGATATTTTTTATGAGGAGGGTGTCAGAACACTGGCACAGGTTGACAGGAGTGGGGGTAGATGCCCCATCCTTGCAAACAGTCAAGGTCAGGTTGTATGGGGCTCTGAGGAACCAGATCTAGTGAAAGATGTCCCTGCTTATTGCAGGGCAGGTTGAACTAGATGACGTTTAAAGGTCTATTCCAACCCAAAGCGTTCTATGATTCTAAATCCCAGCAGACTTTAATTTCTGTGATTAATACAGACTTCATGTAGGCCAAAGTAAGGTACTTTAGTATTTTTAGTTCTGTATGAAATGATGCCAACTTTGTGGTTAATTTAATCATCTTTCTTTTTGCAGTGTATTTCATATTTAGTGGTCCTGAGATCTTGTCCTTTTGTGTGGAGGAACTAACTGTCGTAGCCAGTCTTACATATGTAAAATAACTTGAAAACTGATTTTTAACTCCTGAAATAATTTATAAGTTGTCCAGTTTGAAGTCACAATAATTGCACATAAGATTGTTAAACTATTTTATTTTAATTAAGTAGGTGGTTTTATACTACTTTTTCACTCTACATACAAAAGCTTGTTTTGATTATTTTAATATTGCTTGTGGTGTTCAAGGGCTGATCCTGCTAACTGCCAAGTAGATTTTCTTTTATCTGAAATAGTAGTGACAATGAAGATACTGGGTATTTTAGAGGGCTAGACCTTTAATTTGTATTCTGTTTGTGGTCATTGCTTGGCTATAGCTTAAAGGTATATAACTGATGGAAAACTGCGGAAAAGTGAATTTTGTTCCACATATGTGCATTTGTTTCATGACGGGGTGGTTTTGAGATGGTAATCCATGTTAAAAAATGAGCAGGAGACAAACAAAAACTTGCTGGTTATTTTAATTTATGTGATTGGAATTAAGTGCTTTAAGCATCCTGAAAGTTTATTGAATCAATAATAAAGATAATGAAAAATAATACAAAACATGTTATGCTTAAATCTGTTTTAAGTTCCTGCTGCTACATCTCTCGTATCTTGCACAATAAGCAATTCTACATAAGCCTTTTTTGAAGAGCAATAGCATGATAACAACTGTGTGGCATAACTTTACTTAGGTGAATGTTTAGAACTTTGGGCTCACAATCTGATCACTGATATAAGGGAGCATTAAAACTGAAAAGGAATACTCATGGTTTTTGAAAATGTTCATGTTTTGCAGCTTACGTAATGCCAAGTGTGAGTCAGAGTTACTACAAAATAGCAATGAATCAGAATTGGACACTGCTGAAGATCTGAGAAGGAAACTCTGTCAAGCTAAAAAGGAAAAATTAGACATAACCGTTAAACACAATCAAGAAGTAAGCACTTTTTTGTTTGCTTTAGTTTACTCTTGGAATAAATGTAATCTTGTTTCATTAAAATAATACTCTTGCATGGTGTATCAAAATCACAGTCGTTAGCTGGTAAATAACAAGGAAGGTGGCACTGTACAGACCTCTTACACGTGTTCATAGGAACTCTTAGCACTTCTGCTGGCATTGTTAATAGTTAAAGTTGCACCAGGCAGAGTGCTAATTTTCTGCAGGGAAAGGGGTCACTACCACTACCTGTAGTTTGTTAGATAAAATTGCTTGGTGATAAAAATAAATAAAAGCCACAGCTTGAATCTAGCCTAATAAAAAAAATCTTATTTATATTTTTTTGTAGGGTATCATTTTAATTCTGCAGAAGTCATTTGCAACTCATAAACATAGTACAGTATTTTTGTGCATGTATGTACCAAATCCAGCTGGGATATCCTATAGTGGTCTTGCAATGTGCAAATTTGCAATTTTCAGTAACAACATTAATGTATAAATGTGGTGATGTGTTCGTCAGTAACTTCATACTTGTTAATGAGAACTTAATTCACAGGGAAGTAATTTACCTGCATTACAAAGAGTTTCCCTGATACTGTTGTAGCAAAAGAGTATTGCAGTGAAGTAGTAGTAAGAAAATACTTAATCTTTTCTTTAGCTTGAATATCAGCTTTCACTCTAGTTAGTATACATAACAAAATCAGCTTTCACACTAATATACATAAGAAAAGGCGGGCACTGAGTACAGCTTTATTGCTACTAGGAACACTTCCCACACTTGTTAATGCCAATCTGGCAGCTGATATCCTGGTTTAAACTGTGCTGGTGCAGAAGTATTATTACTACTATAGGTAACAATTCTGCTCTTAGCAGTTTGCGAGGGGCGGTTGATGTGGGTGCTCATTCATCTCTTCTGGGCTAAATCCAGCCAATAAACCAAGTTTGTTGTTGCATCACCATTTATTATTGGGATTTGTACCCTAATTAAGAGAGTCCTACTTCTCCCACAATGACTTGCTTTTGTGATGCCCTTAATTCATTGTAGGATGAGTCTATAAAACAGATCCCTGGAATCACCTGGATTAAAAAAAACCCCACCAAACAAGCCACCTCTTACACTGAGAATTTGAAAGATGGGAATGTACAAGGATCTTTTGCACCATTTTGCTTTTGTGGTTTGCACCACAAAGTCAGGTTACATTTTAAGTAGAGAAACTACTTGAGAGACTGTTGGGGTTTTTTCGCTATCCATTTACTGTACAGTTACAGATAATGGAAGTGCTGAAGTTACCTACATGCGTCACTATGTAGTCAAGAGGCTACATTGTAGATGTTCTTAAGAAATATGTATTTTACTTTCCACCTCCTTGTGTTGAAATAGCTTGAACTTGATTTTCTGGACCCAGGTTTTGGCAGCAATGAGTAGACTATGTTTCTTCATCTGGATAAGACCACTTTTTCAAGCATTTTCTGTTCTTTGTTGTCTGGTAAATTTAATAGCATTCTGTTTGACTACTGAACATCACTCAACTGAATTTTATGTTCATACATATACTTGTGAGTTACTAGATATTTGATAGTCTAGCATTGCAACATGACTGTTTTTCTAAGTGTTAAATTTAAAGAGAGTCACCGGAAAATTGCCCGTGGAATATGTTTCTGTTGCTGCAGTTTTTTCCTTTGAGGTGCAGGAAGGTGACAGAATTATGACTTTTATTTTCTTAAGGTAGTGTGTTTTTGAGAAAATGGAGGGTATGTTTAAGGTACATGAAATTCATCTAGGGAGAGGAACAGTTTGCATAAAACCCAGTAAAAGTACTTAAAATCTGCATAAATGTGCATGTGCAAGACTATATTTCAAATTCAAGTGGAATAAGAAGGCAGTTGTAAATGCAATTCAAACCTTTTTCGAAGGAGCATTGTTGCCAGTTTTCTGAAAAAGAATAATAAATTTTTAATTTCTAGCTGTCCAACTATGAAAGCCAGATAGTCAAATTACGATCGGAAATTGAGAAAGGAGAGGCTGTTCGACAAAGCCTGGAGTATGAGTTGGCAATTGTTAGAAAAGATGCTCGTCTGAAAAAGTATGCTGCAGAAGAGGAGTTAAGTGATGCAAAAAACAAACTTGAGGAACTGCAAGGTAAGTTTCAAAAAAGCAAACATGGAACAAAGGCTAAGTCAGGTCCAAGTCAGGAAGACAAGTGAGCAGCAGTGACTTAATTAAATTTTCTAGTTACAGGGTTTTTTTCATTGGATCTCTTCTGTCTTTCCCATCTTGTATCCATCTGCTTTTATAAGCTTCTAAGAGTTTACAAAGCTCTTGCTGTCTCATGTGTGAATTAAAACCAACCTGCTAAACCTCTCAATGCCGTTTCCTCTTGCCCCTTCTGTTCTTGCCTCTTTCACTGCTGTCCTTGTACAGAGTTGTAGTAATGGTGGCTGTCTCCATATCCTGGTTATCACTACATGCATCATTTCTTCCTTCTCCATTTCAGGAGAAAAAAAAAAAAGTCCATTCCTGTTCATTTGTTTGCACTATTTCCACCCACCTTTTTTCAGAAGTTCTCATCTTTCAAGCTTTACAGTGCTCATGTCTGGTTTCTTTTCTCCTCATAGATTCATAGAATCACCTGGGTTGGAAGAGACCTTTAAGATCATTGAGTCCAACCATAAACCTAACACTGCCAGAACCACCCCTAAACCATCTCCCTCAGAACCACCTCTACCTGTCTTTTAAATGCCTCGGGGATGGCAATTCCACCACTGCCCTGGGCAGCCTGTTCCAATGTTTGATAACCCTTTTGATGAAGAAATTTTTCCTAATATCCAATCTAAATCTCCCCTACCGCAACTTGAGGCTGTTTCTTCTTGTTCTATCACTTGTTGCCTGGGAGAAGAGACTGACATCCCCCTTCACTGCAGCTCCTCTCAGGTAGTTGTAAAGAGCGTTAAGATCTCCTCTCAGTCTCCTTTTCTCCAGGCTAAACAACCCCACTTCTCTCAGCTGCTCCTGGTGAGATTTGTTCTCTAGATCCCTCACCACCTTTGTTGCCCTTCTCTGGACACGCTCCAGCACCTCAATGTCTTTCTTGTAGTAAGTGGCCCAAAACTGAACACAGTATTCAATGTGGGACCTCACCAGTGCTGAGTACAGGGGNGTTATCACTACATGCATCATTTCTTCCTTCTCCATTTCAGGAGAAAAAAAAAAAAGTCCATTCCTGTTCATTTGTTTGCACTATTTCCACCCACCTTTTTTCAGAAGTTCTCATCTTTCAAGCTTTACAGTGCTCATGTCTGGTTTCTTTTCTCCTCATAGATTCATAGAATCACCTGGGTTGGAAGAGACCTTTAAGATCATTGAGTCCAACCATAAACCTAACACTGCCAGAACCACCCCTAAACCATCTCCCTCAGAACCACCTCTACCTGTCTTTTAAATGCCTCGGGGATGGCAATTCCACCACTGCCCTGGGCAGCCTGTTCCAATGTTTGATAACCCTTTTGATGAAGAAATTTTTCCTAATATCCAATCTAAATCTCCCCTACCGCAACTTGAGGCTGTTTCTTCTTGTTCTATCACTTGTTGCCTGGGAGAAGAGACTGACATCCCCCTTCACTGCAGCTCCTCTCAGGTAGTTGTAAAGAGCGTTAAGATCTCCTCTCAGTCTCCTTTTCTCCAGGCTAAACAACCCCACTTCTCTCAGCTGCTCCTGGTGAGATTTGTTCTCTAGATCCCTCACCACCTTTGTTGCCCTTCTCTGGACACGCTCCAGCACCTCAATGTCTTTCTTGTAGTAAGTGGCCCAAAACTGAACACAGTATTCAATGTGGGACCTCACCAGTGCTGAGTACAGGGGGATGATCACTGCCCTAGTCCTGCTGGCCACACTATTCCTGATAAAAGCCAGGCTGTTGGCCTTCTTGGCCACCTGGGCACACTGTTGGCTCATATTCAGCCAGCTGTCAACCAACAGCCCCAGGTCCTTTTCTGCCAGGCAGCTTTTCAGCCACTCTTCTGTAAGCCTGTAGCGCTGCATGGTGGTGTTGTGACCCCAAGTGCAGGGCCCGGCACTTGGTCTTGTTGAACCACATACCATTGGCCTTGGCCCATCGATCCCCCCTGTCCAGATCCCTCTGTAGGGCCATCTTGCCCTCAAGCAGATCAACGCTCCTGCCTGACTTCATGTCATCTGCAAACTTACGGAGGGTGCACTTACTCCCCTCGCCCAGGTCATTGATATTAAACAGAACTGGCCCCAGTACTGAGCCCTGGGGAACACCAGTTGTGACCAGTCACCCGCTGGGTTGAACTCCATTCACCACCACTCTTTGGGCCTGGCCTTCCAGCCAATTTTTGACCCATTGAGGAGTATACACATCCAAGCCACAAGCATCCAGTTTCACCAGGAGAATGCTGTGGGAAACCATGTCAAAGGCTTGACTAAGGTCCAAGTAGATAACATCCACAGCCTTTCCCTCATCCACTAAGTGGGGTGCCTTGTCATAGAAGGAGATCAGGTTACTCAAGCAGGACCTGCATGAACCCATGCTGACTGGGCCTGGTCAGCTGGTTGTCCTGCATGTGCGCCATAATGGCACTCAGCATGATCTGCTCCATAATCTGTTCACAAACAACAGGTCCAGCAGGGCACCTTCCCTAGTCAGCTCCCTCACCAGCTGTGTCAGGAAGTTAACACACTCCAGGAACCTCCTAGGCTGTTCTCTCTTGGCTGTATTGTATTCCCAGCAGACATCTGGTAGGTTGAAGTCCCCCACAAGTACAAGGGCTAGTGATCTTGAGACTTCTCCCAGGTGTTTATAGAATATTTTGTCTGCCTCTTCATCCTGGTTGGGCAGCCTGTAACAGGCTCCCACCATGATGTCTGCCTTGTAGGCCCTCCCCCTGAGCCTTACCCATAGACACTCAACCCTACTGTCACCATCATTTAGTTCTAGATATTCATAATCCTCCCTAACATACAGGATCACCCTGCCACCTTTCCTTCCCTGCCTGTCCCTTCTGAAGGCTTTATAGCTGTCCATTGCAGCACTCCAGTTTTGTGAGTCATCCCACCATGTTTCCGTGATGGCAACTATGTCATACTTTTCCTGCTGGACAATGGCTTCCAGCTCCTCCTGTTTGTTGCCTATGCTGTGCGCGTTAGTGTAGAAGCATTTCAGTTTGGCTGTTGGTCCTGCCACCTTTTTACTGGGAGAAGCCCTAATTCCTACCTGACCATTCTCCGGCATGGCTGAAATTCCTAACCCCTCACATTTCTGCTGCTACATCAGTCTCCATCCCCTACATTCACTGAGTCAGCAGACCAGGGGGACTGCACTAGCATCTCGTCCCACAGATATTAGCATGCCACCCCAGGGCTTACCTCTACACAGCCTGGTTTCATCCCCTTCCCCCTTCAAATCTACTTTAAAGCCCTTTCAATGAGCCCTGCCAGCTCCTGTACCAAGAACCTTTTCGCCCTTTGAGACAGGTGTACCCCATCATTNACCCCTCACATTTCTGCTGCTACATCAGTCTCCATCCCCTACATTCACTGAGTCAGCAGACCAGGGGGACTGCACTAGCATCTCGTCCCACAGATATTAGCATGCCACCCCAGGGCTTACCTCTACACAGCCTGGTTTCATCCCCTTCCCCCTTCAAATCTACTTTAAAGCCCTTTCAATGAGCCCTGCCAGCTCCTGTACCAAGAACCTTTTCGCCCTTTGAGACAGGTGTACCCCATCATTCACCAGCAGGCCTGGTGTTGTGTGAACCAACCTGTGATCAAAAAACCCAAAATTCTGCCGCTGACACCAGGCTCAGAGCCAGGTGTTGATCTGCTGGCTCTTGCTGTTTCTTCCCTCATCCTTCCCTGCAACTGGAATGGTAGCGGAGAACACTACTTGTGCTCCTAATACTTTAGTTGTCCCAAGGCCTGGAAGTCTCATTTGATTGCCCTCAGGTTTCTTGTTGCCAGTTCATCATTCCCTGCCTGAAAAATCAGTAATGGGTAGTAATCTGAAGGACGTTCTCATCATCCTTGTTCCTCTTTTTATAGTTAATGGAACATGTATGTTGTGACAGTATATGTGGAAGGGAAGGTTTTTACTTACTTTAATTTACAAAAATCTCTAAAGCATTCCTTTGTCGTTGTGTGAAAGATGCTATAGGAACACAAGATTTGATTGTTTCTTTGTAGTGAAGGTGGTGCTCCTCAGTGCTGGAAGTGTTAATGCTCCAATCTTCCACAGGATATCACAATACACACAATAATTACACATTTTTTTCTGAACGTGCTTTGCAGTGCTACTTGTCTTCTTTCTTTCTCTTTTTCTGTAAACAATAGTATTGAATGAAAAACTTCAGCAGAAAGTTGCAGAGACTGAGAAAACGTTTCATATTGCTCAGCAGAAGTGGAAAGAACAACAGCAAAGACTTGCAAGTGAGAAGGATGATATGCGCAGAACTTGCAACAATGAATATGAATTGCATCTTAAGGAAAGAAGCAAACTAGAAAGTGTTTTGCAGGTATGATGTGTTAATAGCTGGGAAGTTGCATTAGATGATGGCTGGAACTCTTTTGGCGCAAAGTCTATGGTGGGTTAGGGTTTTTCTGGTTTATAGCCAAATAGCTAAATACTACAGCGTACATCTGAAGAATATAGCTTTATAAAGTTACATTTATTGCTCACATTCTTTCTTATTTTGATGGAATGTGTTGTGGCTGATTTTCATGGTAAACACCTGAACCAAGTTACCATTGCACAGTGGTAGTGAGGCCCATTTGCACTGTCATGCAAAGCTGAGTTAATAAAATCAGGGACACCCAACACCTAACTTCTGACTCCATTCCCCTCTTACCTCCCCCAGTTTGACATCTAATAGCCTGTGAACATGAAAATCATTTGTATTAATTTGGTGACTACGCACTGTAGGGCAACCCAAACAGTGATGATGGGATTTCCAGCTGTGCATTGTACATTATTCACTCCATGCCGCATATGAAAAATGACAGTTGTTTGAAATTCTGCCATTTAAATATTAAAATAAGTCATTTAATACTAAGAGATCACCTTATAATCTGTTTTAGAGCGTGTGTTTTTATTCTTCAGGTAATTCATTTAATGAAAAATGTAATTTTCGAAGTTGAGTTTCACTGGTATGCATAAATCCCTTAGATTTTCAATGTGCAAAAAAATAATAAAAAAAGACTTTTTTTTTTTTACACTTTTTAATGCAGTCAAACTATTCAAAACTGAACTATATTTCAAAGAAATCTAGTAGTATTATGGTGTGGAAGAGCTGAGTTAACACCCAACTTTTACCTGCTCCACAGGGACACAAACAATTACACAACTATGATTTAATAATTTTAGTCTTTTTAATTGACAATTGAATTACCTTATATTTTAGTAATGTAATAATACTGTCTGAGGAAAATCAACAATGTATTCAGCTGCAGTTGTCCTTTATGCTTTTAAAGAAGTGTAGCGCAGCGGCTCTGTTAAGGCTAATAGCCATTTACTCATATGCATGATCTCTGCAGAGAACAGATTGCTATTAAGAGATTCAATTTCTTTTATTCAGCAAGACTTTTTTGATATTCCTATTTTCTTTTATAGCTCCCTTTAAGCTGTGGCAGGACTTGTCTCAGTTGGTCTGGTATTGGTCAAACAGTAGAAAATTAGCCCTGATTTCTTCCCACCTGGTCAGCTCCGACCCTGGGACAGTGCCAAACAGCCTTCCCAAATGACACAAAACAATCCTTATCTGGCAGCTTGATAACGAAATCCTGACAGCAAACCTACCTGTTGTACTGTGCTATGGTACTGTTGGTCACATTCTGTATGGCACCTGTAGGAGCAGCTCTTAAAAAAACAGGGCAGAGAGAAACCCTTAATGATGCGTATTCCAAAAGTACTGTGCAGTGACTCTTCAGCCATTTGTTTGAATGAAAGATCTGGAAAGAGGGGTGCAATGGTAACACCTGAAGTTTAACTCGGGTAGTGTGTGGATACGTAGTGCATGGGCTGCAAAAGGAGTTTTGCTCTGTTTTTATCTTAATGACCAGGAGCCCTGATGGTGGAGAAGGATCCCACTGAACTGGATTTTCTCTGAATGAAGGACAAAAAGGAAGTTCCCTCCTCTTCCCTCTCTCCAGTAATTTTGTGGATATATTAAACAGTGCTTTGAAGGAACAGTTAGGAGAGCTGTAAAGGAATAGTTAAACAAACAAAAAAGAAAGCCAAGGAGAGAGAGAGTTTCAGAAAAAAACACTAGTTGATTCGCAGGTGACACCCTGTGGTCCTTCTCAAACTGACAGAAACATGATTCAATTTTCATTCAAAGTCGATGCTTAAAAAAGTAGGGTTAGTCATAGTCTATGAAGAAACCTATTTTTAGATACAGTTTTCATTTTTAAGTTGCCAGGTAAAGCAGTCCAAGAGTGGAGCTTTGGCTTTAAATTCTGACTAGTAGTAGGCTGAGTTAGGTTGAGGAGGCTTTGGAATGGACTTGCCTTCTGTTTTGTCCAGAGAAGTTTTTTGGCTTGTCCAAAGTGTTTTGTGGAAGGCACATTCAGTGAGTTTTACACTGTATAAACAGAGCAGTGTTGGAGAGGTGTATTCACTCAAGTGATATTTGGCCTCAGATTGAAAGGAGCCGTGGATTGCTTGGCAATCCATTGTTCTCTGGCAATGGATGTATATTCAGGAGTAAAGGTGATCTGCAGAAGCAGGTCTTTGGTCGGTAAATGTATTAAAGCTAGAAAACTGTTCACTCCTTCAGTAAACATGATTGATTACTAGGTGTCAACTCCTAAACTGCATTCAATAGCAAAAAAAGTTCTATTTTCCTTCCCATTTTGCTTTTGTAGCTGTTCCCCAGCCCATTGCCCCAGTTACAGGTTTTATGTATAGTTATAAAATTCCAGCAAATTAAAAATACATGCATAAATGTTAAGTATGGACTTTTCCAACAAATAAAAAAATACATAAATAAATGTTAAATATGGACTTGACTGCCTTAGTTGTTGCTTGAAAGCTTAATTGATTTAAGCTTGGCAGATAAATGTCAGAAGGATCTGGATTTATGAATTAGGACTTCAAATGTGTTCCAGTCTTTTGCGTCATGTATTTACAGGCCTGTTTTAAATACTTTTATAGGTATTCTGAGTTATGAAATGAAAGCTAGATAAAGTGGATTTAATGTTGGTCTTAATATGTACATAGAAATGCGATTCTAAGTTCTAGCGTGTATGCAAATTGTGGTTGGAAAAGCTGCACTTCATGAACTGTAATTCTCAACTTGGCTATGAAAATGCTGAGGTAGGCATGGAAATGAAGTCAGCTTAACCTACTGAAATGTGTTTCTAAGATGTGTAGGGAAAATAAACTTCTCTGCTTTCTAACAGGCTTGTAGTGTGCTCTATTGGGTGTGCTTAGCATGCCATCTGCTTCAAAATATGTTGGAGTTCAATAATAAGTGCAATAGCATCACCTTGTGGTTAGTCAGCATGTAATATTCCTTCACAGAAGCACTCAGTTTCTCCTTAGACTGTTTGAGAAATCGTGTTGTTTATACACACTTTAAAAAAAAAATTAGCTATTTTTTTTCATAAGCAGATATATATATAGTAGAGTGTGTATTTGACATTCAGGTGTACGTGTGGTTTGGGGTTTTTTTTAATTACATGGTGAAGTATGTTTCTCTTTGAACTTTCTAAGGTGACTGCTGGGATAGTCTTGCACAGTTTTGTATCAAGTCTGAGAAGTTTGGAGACTTCTTTAAGATTCTGGAATCCTGCAACTCATGATGTCTTGTATAATAAACTTGATGTATTTGTTTCAATTTTAGTCTGATTAATGTTCGCTAGTTTTCCAGTATAAAATATTTTTAAGTCCTGATGTAATATTTTCCAGGAAATTATGTAGTACTTATTTCATGCATGCTTCTCCCAGCTCACTTCTGTTAATATCTCTTCAGGTATATCTTCCAGATAAATATCTATTTTTCCAGTATAGAGAGAGTAGTTGTATATTTTTATAAAAATGGTTAAAAAAATTTTTTAGCATGCTGATGGAAAGAAGTCTGTGCATTAGATTGATATTACAGGCAAAGTTAGATGATTACCTTAAATTCAGTCCATATCGAGTTATACTGTTTTTGCAATATTTTTATTTACTGTGGTTCCCATTTTTTTCTTCAGATGTTTTTCACATGCATACTCCTAGTTATCTTTTCAGAACATGCCAAAAAATAGTGCCATAGTGCCTGTGCATTAGAGAGGAAATAAACTTCATTTTTTCAGTTACTAATTGATAACAGTTAGCACTGTAGAAGAGTCGTGATTCCCTTATTGTTGTGTTTGAGTGGCCAAAACTTTCTACCTTCAGTCTGGAGTAACTTACAAAAATCATCTTCCAAACTTTGGAAAAGACTCTTATTTCTTTGATCTTCGTGTATAAATATGGTTCTGTCAGACTTCAATCTTCTGAAGAATCATTCTATATGAATAATTCATTTTCTCCTCCTCCTCCCTGCTCTGCAGATGCCTTATGATTAGTATTTTCTAGGAATAAGATTATGTAATGTAAGAGTAATAGCAGAATTTACAGACCAACTGGTTTATTTCCACAAAATGTCTCTTGCTATTATATTCAATAGGAGTAAATGAACAGGAGGACTTACTGTAATCTTTCTGTGTTTTGCACAGAAAGTCATTTTAACAAATTTGGTCTCCAAAGGTCCTCCAACTAAATCACTGGATTTATAGCTTCTTTCTGATGCTAGTTATGGAAAAGCTTATTCCTGTCCACTAGACCAAAGCTATTCTTTTTGAGACTTCTGGGATCTTCAGCTTAAGTATGTGCTCGACTACTGGGGGTTCATTATTTGGCTACTTTCCTCCGAGCCTGGTGTGGTGTGAATGTGGATTTTGTAGCAGTGCTGAGCTGCTGAGCAGCATAGCTGCTGAGTCCAGCAGTGTTAGTAATTACCCCAGCCTGTAGCTTGGTTCAACTTCTAAACGCAAAAACTGAAGTGGGGAACAACTTGGTTATTTTATTCTACTGAGAACTTCATAGTTCACGTACATAATTTTTTAAAAGAATTCAGTTTCTAGGCAGAAGAAAGTCTTTCTCAGAGTAGCAGGAATAAAGATTATTTAGTCTATGGGAGTAACTATTTCTAAAAATGTCTGATTTGATTTCAAATTCTAACAATTAAAACCAGAACAAAATAAAACTTCTGTTTCTATGTTTCATTTCATCAAATGCATGTAACTGTTTCCCTCTCCATCCTTGCCATTGAGCTGGGAGAAGAGATGGGAAGAGCAGCCTTATACTCTTTAGAGAAAGGAAGATTTCCTGTGGGGAATTGGCTCTGATTTTAGTATTACCGCAGAAGGTCATGTTCATAGTGATTTTTGAATCAACACATTTTACTTTGTGGTGAATAAAGAACATGTCTGCTCTTGGGTAAATGGTTCTGTTGGTGTGTGCTAACATGTTTTAATAACCTGTTCTAATGCATTCTCCGTTCACAAAGTATTACTCTTTTGAGCTCTTTACTATAATACTTTATCTTAATAAAAGTATCTCTTGACATTTTATTTTTTCTAGGAGCAGAACAATGCACTGCAAAATATACGCAAGAAAATGAAAGATGTGGAGGTGGAACACAATGGCTATAATGAGCTGCTGAGGCGCCAGGCCAGCGAGCTTGAATACAGTGCTGAACGGGAGGAGCGACTTAAAAAAGAACTTGAAGTAAGGCTTTTTGACTATTGCTCTTAGTCTCAACAAGCACTGATGCTCTGAGCAATTTCATTTTTGACAGATGGAACCTCCCAGTTAGGCTGTGAATTCTATGTACCGGATGAACAAAATGTTGAACATCTATTTTGCAGAAAAGGCTGAACCCCCGTGTGCTTGACTTGAGACTGGTGTTTGAACAACAGATGGAAAAAGATTTATGTAAGCGTGAATACAAGGCTAACTTTACTTTAGGAAATCTGTGCATTTCCCCTAACTTCTTAATTTGCACATCTTCCTATCTTTTTGGCTTAAGAGCCGATTTTGAGAATGAGTGAATTTGTGATGGCGAATCTACTAGAGCTGAGAAAGTCACCAGATGTTGTGTTAGGTAGAGAGAGTAGCATACTGGAAGATCACAGTGGTGGTGTGGCAGCCTTTTTGTACCTAGACTCCAATGCTACAAGCAGTTTTAGTTTGCCTGTTGAGTGACACCGGTTGCTGAGAAGTCTCGAGTCTTTAATATGTTGTAAATGTGCTCCTCCTACTAAACTGCTAGCTCTCTCCTAGGTTCCAACATTTTGTTTGTCCACTGATAGGGTTTGTAGTAACTGTGTTACCTGTACGTACAGTTTGCACCAAGACATTCTTGGTAGAACGTTTGTCACTGCAGAAAAGCATGGTGACTGGATGATTCTTTATCCTGATGTAAGTTTTCTACCAAAGACATCTTTAAATATTTTCTGCAACGAATTTTGAAGAATTGGTACTTGCAGGATATTGGGAGCCCTTAAAGGAGTAAGTGACATACAGTTTTCAGTTGTGAGTGTTCTCTGTTGTTTATCCCTTAAAGGCAAAAGAAGTGTTTAAAGCATTGATTGCTAGGTAGGTAGAGCCCTGCATTAAAGGTGAAGTACAAAAGAAAATTCCTACAGGGAAGATCAAAGCTCATCAACTAAAACCACTGACTTACTGACCAACAAGGTAGACTTTTGTGCCCTAAAAGAGATCTACAGGAAATCTATTCTTAGGTATAGTGAGCTGCACATACTGGTCTAGGCAGTTGAAAAGTGCTGTGTATTGTGAAGTTCCAATAGTCTTTTTAAAACCAAAGATTTTTGCTTGTGACTTCATGGCTTTTAATATATTAACATAGGAATCATGGGCTGAAAGAAGGCGGAGCAAGGCAGCAAATTACTTATCTTTCTAAATATTTTGATTGGGTGTACTCACCATCTGTAAATTTGAAAAGGGAAGCACTTCTTTGAAAATGTGTAGCTGCTGTGCTCTGAAGATGGTTGTATCGGCATGCTATCTATTAACTATAATCAGCTAAGATATTTTCACTGCTGCTTGATTTTTACTAAATTGTTTTAACTTACTGAAGCTCTTGATAATGTTGTGAGGAAACAATGTATTCCGATGACAGAAAAATCCATGTTTTGGTACTTGTATTTGTAACTATTTAAGCAGTGATTAAAGAAAGTATGGGATGAAACAGCTTGCATTCAAAAGGTTAGGCAAATTAGCACAAGTCCATGTGAATTAAAAAAAAAAGAGAAATCGAAGTTAGACTGCAATGCATGTGCCTTGGTCAGCTTGCATCTCACTTGACCATCTCAAAAGCAAATTGCATGTGTGTAAGTGTCTGAAAGAGCCTACAGTAATAATTTACCCATTCTATACTTGAAGTCAAAGACCTTTATTCTTTAAGAAGCAAAAGCATTATATATTTTAAGCTTTCAATATTGATTACAGTAGACAGTATTTATTACTGTAGGATTCATACTGGTTAGTGGACTCAAACTCCAGACTTTGTGACAACAGCATCATCTGCATCTTAAAAGGTGCCAGTACTCTGCATCACCGTTTGTGGAGAATTTGTTCTGCCTTTTCTATAGTCCTGAAAGGCTGCAGATGTCCTAAAGTTCAAAACTCAGGTTAATAAAATGTATTTTAAGTTGTTCTCTCACCCATAATCCTCTCCCGAGAAAATTACACTCTGAGGAGCAGTTTAGTGCAATCTAATCGCAACATTTCTTTGATTTATAAATTTGTCATTCCTCTTCCTCTCTTACTTTCTGAAGCTCAATGAGGCAGAGGTATTACATGTCCCTCACGCTGAAACCTCAACCAAAGGGACCAGATAATCTGCTCTTTACCTTTATAGCTCAGTTACTGGAACTTTGTAAGGGCTGTAAGGGAAGGAAATGGGGGACCGTTCAAGAACTGACTTGTTGCATGAAGGAGGGGAAATGAGCACAATCTTCCCTCCTAATTGTGTTTGAAAGAAAGGATTACGCCCTTTTCAAAAGGCATGCTGCATTCCCAAGTAGAAAGAAGCGCTCTGTGAAGGCTAGAGATTGTTAGGATTTAAACAGTAGCTGTCAGTAAAATTTCCTCCTCTCTGCCTTACCAGCTGCCTCGCTAGCATGCTAGCTTCTGTAGATCCCATTCTTAGTTGCCAAATTATTCCCATACATTGTGAGAGAGCCATTAAAGAAGGGCACTAAAGCCTGCGCAGTAGTTTTCACGATCTACCAATGTGCCAAACTCTCCCTGTGTTTCTGCCCATCTGGTATTACTCTCACATAGTTCTGTGGTGTTCTAGCTGTAGATTTAAAACTCCTCAATGTATGGGAATAAGTATTACCCATGTTAGAAATATGGATACGTTTCTGATAACCAGTCTGTACTTCCAGCTGTGGTTAAATACAACTCTTACTTTTGCCTATGATGTCAGTATTTGAGATGGATTTCCATTCAGATACGGAAGCCTTAAAGTAGTACACCCCAGACAGAACAGTCTACATTTTGCTCATGAACTAGCCCTGTATTTCTTTATCTCTCCTCATTTCTTTATCTCTCCTCATGAAATTTTTGGCTTATAGGTTGAAATTTTGTTTTTGTGGGAAGATGGACATGGGAGACACATCTGATTTCAATTTCCCTGCAGAGTATTATTCCCTCCATTGTATTAATGGGCATTTGGTTAGAAAATGTGTACTTAAGTTCTTGATGATGGCAGCGAACTTCTAAGGTGATTTGTGTGAAGAGTAATGTAATTCTAATTGAAAGGCAATCTTACAATCTTTTGTTATACACTACTTGATATGCCATGAGGATGAACTTTTTCCCAAAGCTGTTCCTTTACTACCCTCTGCTGGACATAAGGGGGAAGTCCATAGGAAAATGTGTTTCAGTAATGAAGGCAAATGAAAGATTTGGGATCTTTTTCTTTTTGTATGATGGGACTCTTATAAAGAATTATATCGAATACACTATATTATAAAGAAAGGGAAGTGAAAAAAATCTGTGTCCCCCCGCCCTCTTTTTTTTTAAAAAAAATATTAGTCTGGTTTTGTCCTTCAAGCATTATTCTGAACATGGTCTGAAAGAGGATGTTTCTAGTTTTTGGAATGAGAAATTAAGAGAAAGGATAGCGGCAAGTATCTGGACTCTTCAGTTGAAAGATAGGTGTTGGTACTGTGTCTAACCTGCTAGCTTTCCAGTTTGCAGGGATACCAATGTAGTATACCATTGTATGGACATGGAGTCCTGAAGTGCAACACATACTGTAACAGAAAAACTGAGATTGGGAACCTGATTATTCTGCCTCTTTAGCCTAAGATTCAGTAGTCAAATATATTCATGATGTATTTGCGTTGAACTTACCAAGATACTACAATTTATGATAATCGGTTTCCTGGAACCAGTGTCTTTTATTTTAGCCTTTAGCTCTGTTGCTCTGGAAAGATGATTTCTTGGGAAATATAGAGCAATTTGTATATAAAAGTAGTGTTTCTTGTGATGTGTCTGGCTGCCAAAAAGCTGGGTGGGAAAGCTGTTTGACAAACAGTGGAGGAAAGTGGAATGTGAATTTTACCACGAGAAACAGAATTATTAGTTCATAAATTTCAAACTCTTTGTCTTGTTCACAGAAATGTAGTGATTTGCTATTGTTTGGTTTATGTGTTTGAGGCTGCCAACTGTTAGTAAGCTGGAGCTCAAGGTCTTTCAAAGTTTTTAAGCCTTTCTCATGAGGCCTGAAAAATGTCCCATAACTTCATCCATTTTATTTCTGAGTATGTTGCCGTATTTCTGAGACTTTGAGTTACTGTTTAAAGACCATTCCCTTAGCTTGCACGTTGCCTTTCCTGCTCCCCTGCCTGTAAATATATTGACCTTTTCATGTCCTGCTAAATGTGTCATCTTGTATTAGCTTGGTAATGCTGCTATGATGGGGAGGTGACTGCAAAGAAGACTTGAGTGATGGTCCATCTCTATAGTTGCAGAAGGTATATGTACATGGTAATAGTTTAAGGCTATGGCTGTATTAAATCTTGTACTGTATGTAAGTCAGTGAAACATGAAATTTAGGTCCCAGCTAAAAACAAAACAAACCCCTAAAACCTGCAGACCTGGTTCCCGCCGCCCCCCCCCCCCCCCCTTGTTGTTATTAATTTCATCATGAACTGTGGTGTTAGGTAAGTTATAGTTCTCATAAGAAAGGTTTCAAAAAGCTCCAAGCAGTGCGAGAGACACATTTCTCGGCCAGTTAACAGTGCTACTGGTTAAGCTTTAAAGTACTTTTTGTTTTCTATGACTACACACTTCTTGATATCTTACCCCTACTTAATCCTCTGCTTTCTAGGGTCTTGGCAATGCACAACTGGCATCTAGGAACTCTAGCTACTGTGACTGTCTTGTGTATCCTTGAAGTACTGTAGTTTTCTAGCTACTGTGGTAGCTCCGACGTTCAGGTTTCTCCACTGGCAAGCTCACTGAGATGATGGACTTGCTCTTCAAGAGGAGCTTCCTCTTTATCACCTCCTATGTCATCATAGTCAAGTCCAGTTTGAAGGCTGTTCACTCTTACCTCACTATCAGACCAAAGTTGTTTGAATACTGTCTTAAGTAGCCCTCGCCTGGAGTTAGTAACGAGTCACACATTAATCTTGCTTATATGTATGCAGAAAGTAACAGTGTCAGTTCATGTTCTGCTAAGGGGTTTACTGGCTACTAAGCATGAGAACCAAAAGGGACATATTTTTCCCCTCAAGGTACTGTAGAACGGGAAAGCAGTTCAGATGAGTTCACCAACTGCAATTCCGTTGCAGATTAGAATGAACTTGGACTTTATCCAAAGGCAACCAAACTCTGTCAGTTTAGCAATCCTAGTTGTTTTTATTTTTTTCTTTTTTTTCCTTCTTCTTCTTTTTTTTTTTTTTTTTTTTTAGCCTAAAGCCAAGCCGATGGCTTATCTTGTATCCACCATGCCAATGTAGTTGTTTGCCTGGTGTTGTGCAGGTCAAGCATGGCTCCTCTGTCAATGAGACGTGTTACTCTAGACTTAATATACAGGAGATGTTTATAGTGAGGGTTGACTGCAGTCTGTCAACCTGGAAGAATGTTTACTTCAGTGGTTAAGAATTGTTTGTAGTTAAGTAACTTTATAGTTACTAAAAGGTTGTTTATTATCCGAACAGGAGGTGGCTCCACCTTACCATGATCAAGAAGCGTCAGCATCTCTAACACTAGGTGGAAGTGGTCAGCACATCTCCTCCAAACGATGCGTTTAGACCTAGCCTCTTGATTTGTGTTATGAGTCATAGGGAAGTGCTTTTAAGTAGGAAGAAGTAAGATCTTAATCTGAACATGGAAACACACAGAGTGGGTGGATGATAATTCAGATATGAGGTACATGTGTCCCCTCTTCTCTTAAAACTTTATCTTGGCTTGGCATTTCACTTGGGGATTTGACCTCAGCCATGGGGAAGTGTAGGTGTCCTGACAACTTGTTAGTAAAAAGATCTTGCAGAAGTGGTCTAAATAGAAGCAGAGATGAGAAAAATTACTTTTATTACTGTATCTAAGCTTACTGTCTGCTGTAAATGTACTTTTATCTTTTCTCTATTGTTTTCTTTGTTGTTTATCTGATAAAGGGCATTTGGACGTAAATGCAGATGCGAAAGGATAACATTTTCACGGCTGTGGCATGGCACAAATGGAGAATACTGTATGACTCTTTCAGTATGGAGTGCCCCAGTATACACAAATATTGCAGTACTTGGAGTAAGTGTGAGGAGCTGACAAAAGTGGAAGCCACAAAGGCCAGTTTGGAAAATGGTATTGCAACTGTTAGCGTGCAGGAAATGTTTCCTAGAGACCACATTAGCATTGACATGCAACAGGACACTGGAAAAAGTGACTGAATCTTAAGGGATTGGAGTAAACATATAGCATGGTTGCCCACAAGTTCTAAAGCTGGTATTGAAGTTTTCTTAGTTACTTTTATTTGCTGTTTCTTAAAAGTCGCAATTCTGTCTGTGGTATCATGGCAACAGATCCCAGATATCTTTGTTCTTTAAATTAAGACAGAAATTGACTCTGCTTGAATATGTAAGGAAACTTAGGAGATTCAGCGAGTTTGTGTGTGGTATCTTACTTCAGATGTCTGCCTTCATATATCTGCTTAAATGCAGATGAGAGTAACAAGGACTGAATCTTGTTGAATAACAAATGTTGGCAATGTTGGATTAGCAAACAGTTCCTAACCACTGGAGAATGAACTTTGGGATCCATTTTTGAGATTGATCTCTGTGACTTGGACCTGACAAGAAGCTTTCCAAGCTAAACCAGAAAGTATTCCCATTTGACTCCCAGTTGACAGACTGTGGTCTGGATGTCTGTGGCCTGCAACCTTTCTTGATAACTTGATTTCACATATCTTCTTTCTAGACAGGCATGGTGTAAAGTTTTTGGACACATATGATTCAGTAACGATACAGATTCCCACCTTTCGTCTGATGCAAAGAGGTTTGACTGGCTAACATGGTTCTGGTACCAGTGTCTTTCTTTTTGTCAGACAGAAACATGGAACTTCCCTCCTCATCCCATTTGTCTTCGGAATTGTTAGTATGGTGTTACAGGTTAGATTCATCCCTGACATTTCTTTCTTTCCCTTGCAGAGTGTGTAATGGATCATTCTCACTGGTAGAGCGTGCAGCTTCTCACTGTGAAGGGAAGTGTATATAAGTATCAATAGGGCCTGTTTGAACTTTTAGTAGCAAAATAGGCAAGATTTTCTCTATAGTGGTGTTTTTGCAGCTGTGTTCTTCCCAAATAAAACTTCAGACTCAGCTTGGAATCCAGGTGCAACTTCTATGACTGATGTGCACTTAGAAGACAGCAGTTCCAAGATTCTTTTCCTTGAAGCAGTCTAAGCAGGTCTGAATTTCTTTCTATTTAATAATTCTGTATTGCTTAGCAAGGCTTTAATGGCTGGTTAGATGTTTGTCATGAAGTTTTTGTTTTCCAACTAATGTCCCACTGATTTGCTGGCATCTGACTTTGTTTAAATTTGCTAGATGTATGGTGAACCATAAGCTTCAGCAATAAAATCATAGAACCCAGGAAAAAGAATATTCATTGCTTCACCAGACACAGGCAGCATCCGCATGACTTCCTTAATTTACATATGTAATTTTTCTGCAAGCTCTTTTAAGCATCTAAATCTCTTCTGGATAAGACAGCTGCTTATACTGGTCAGCTAAGATTAAGATTTACCTGAGTAATCTTCTGAGACTTTTGAGAAGAACATAGTTCACTCTTCATCTTTGGCTTTTAGCAGTACAAGAAATTAGTGGCAGTTCCTGTCAGGTCCCTGACAGTGACTTGTCTTGAATGAAAATATATGTTATTTCTCTCCCTAGGTCTTTTTTTCTGAAGTTCTGGTGAACTAATTTAAACAAGGCTTTAAAAATCAAAATTGTAACAAACTACTGGTATGAAGCAAAGCTTTAAAGAATCAAACTCTGGAAAAAGATGAGCTATAAAAGCAAGAGTAGAAGGTTGAGATTCCTAACCTTGTGAAGAAACCCCAGTTTTAAACAAGTTAATTTGCTCATGCCTTTATATGGGGATATGAACTGTAAGAGGATACTTAAGCTGTCAAACAGATATTTTGATTTCTAATTTCTATTTTAATTTTGCTGTGTGTACTGTCTTGAATCTCTTTGAATACCTTGGATTGGATACCTGTCAGGTACATCTAGCTCTTCTTTGGTTGGTGCCTAGGGTTCAGTAGGCTAGACACACTGTCCTGTTTGCCATTAGGAGTCTGTTTCTCACATTCCAGAGATCATCAGGAATCTCTGTAGCTGAAGCACTAGTTTTCCCAGTGCTTCTCTTTTTATAGGCATGCTAAGTCTACAAGTTAATTCTTCAGTGACTTGTGACAACTCAAGCAAATGAACCATCTGCAAATATGTCTGGTTTTAAATGGAATTACTCTTAATTCAGACAGCAAAAGATTGGTATGTTGGCACTTCTTACAGGTGCCTGCTTGCTCCTGCCTCTCTTCCCTCATTGTCCCAGGATTTTCTTAGGACTGAAATGTCTGTCTTTTTGTGAGTTTGTGCTTCCTTTCAACCATGTCTCTGATCCTTGAGTTTAGTGTCCATCGTGTTGGCTCAAGGAGACAGACTCTACTTTTAAAGAACTATGCCAAGAATTGATACCTGTATGCTCTGTTTGGGAGAATGCGATTGCTCCAGTTTTTCATTCTTGCAGATGCCCTCACTCAAGCTGTTATTCATTCTTTCTGTTTTTATTTTCCTTCTTGAGAAACACTTCCAGGAGGCTCCATTTGAGTTGATAAGTTTACCATTTTGATGGTGTCTTACATCTCCTGTTTCAGCTGAAGAGAAGCTGAGATGAAGGCATAGTTCTACTTGGACTGGTGCTCAGGAAATAAAATAAGATTTAGCAATGAAATGCAAAGCTTGTGAATTAGTAAGTTATGCCAAAAAGCTTTACTTGCAGAGTCACTTTTTTTTTATTTTTTCCCTTTCAGTGTTTGCTATGAGAATAGCTACTTGAACAAATCAGTCAAAGACAGAAAAGCATTTTTGCACTTGAGGGTATGCAGTGAAATATTGTCAATGAAGTTTCTATTTCTTCATTTTATTTTTAAAAGTTAGGTTTCCTACTCTAAATGTTGTGATAAATACCTTCCTCACTGTTTCCTTTATTCTTCTTCTGAAACTTAGAATTATTTTCAGGCTGACTTTGTAAATGTAATTACAAAAGAAATGAAATCCACATCACATCATTTATTGTTCACTGACTACTTTTACTAGGCTGGCAGTATTCTTGTGTAAAACCGTCCCATTAACAGATGTTGACCTGTTGGAGGATGCTAAGGAGTCCTTCCAAACTGAAGCAGGAGGTAGTTTGATAATTCTCCATTAAGGGCAAAGGGGAGTAGGAGCTGATGTTTGGAAGGAATAATACTGTTCAGAGTCTAGATCAAGCTACTTTTGAGAATAATCTTAGGGAAGTACAGTGGTACTGTCCGTGCAGGATTTGTGAATTTTCTGTATTAAGTATGTTAAGCAGATAAAGCCCCAGGGAAAAGGCAAAGTTTAAGCCTTTTGACAGACCTCACTCTGGAGTAGGTTTCATAAGCTCTGGGCTGTTGCTGCTTTTCTCTATAGTAGGCCATCCAAGGCAATCAGTTTGAAAAGTCTTTCCTTTTGTGTGTCTGTAATTACACAAACAAAGTTTAAATTTATTGCCAAGAGCTTTTATTTTAACAGCTGTTGATATTTCCCTTCTTTTAAATGTTGGGAATCAAGATGCAGTCTGACATACTTGCTACTTTTTTTTTATTTTTCCACAATCAGTAGCTTTAAGTGTATTTATCTAACCTTAAACATGCTTATGTTAAATGGCTTTTTAAGATCAATTTGTTTTTTGTGATCTCCCTGATTTAACTTGAGGCCAAGAGATATTTTCAGATGAATTTTTCTTTTCAATTAAGTTATCATTTGAAGTGAAGAGAATTTATTGATAGAAAGCAGTGTAGTTAAAATTGCATGTAAATTTCCATTATAGTGGATCTTTAGTTACTGCTTTTGGTAAAACTATTTTTCCAGATGAAATTCTGTGTCCAGGCCTTTATGTGAGAGTATGTATCTGGTGATTGCTTTTGTGTTTATTGTAACTTGGAAGCAATTTTTTCAGCTTGGATCACTTAAAAAAAATAATTAAAAAAGCTTAGTAAAAATATAGAGGACTACTTCAACCTTTTGTAGGCAATCCAAGTTTCCAAGCAGATTCTTAGCATAGTCATTTACAATTTTGTGCTTTTCTAAATGTTGTAAGAATGGATAAGAAAACTACAACAGTCTAATTCAGAGAATCCCATTCTGCTTAAACTACACATGCATGTACATGTGTTCTTCTGTGTAATGATATGTAGTAATTGAATAAGTAGTCAGGATATTTGTTAAAAGAGGTCCTGAATATCCTGATAATTGCTAGACAGAAATATAACAATAGTTACAGGTCAAGGAACACAGCAGTAAAAAAGAATACTAGGTTAGTGCTTTACAGACTTTACAGATTTTTGTTGTAGGGAAACTATAACTAGTTTAGCGCTGCAAAACAAACAGTTCTGGGCACCTTAAATGGAAATTATGTGCCAAAGTTAACATATTTTTGAGGAATTCGGTGTCTTTTCTGTGCTTCATCTGTCTTGTCACTGAAACTGTAGGTAGTGTATTGATAACCCATTGTATTTTGGAACATAGAGGGTATGGTTATGTTGCCTCAGGTGACAGCCTTGATGAAAAAGGAAATAGTAAGGGGATAGTTAGAATATTTAATTTGATCTTTCTGCTTTCTGACTGCAGCTGCTGTTTTCTTGATTGTAAAAAATGCAGCAATAACATAATGCTACATCAGTTTCTTTAAGTAAATATAAAATAACAATTTAATATTCTAGATATGTAAAAGTTATTTTTATATGTATTTTTTGGTATGGGTTTTCACAGTTCCGAAGTAGAAGTAGTTCAGATACATCAGGTTGGTATATGGAATCCTAAGATACTGAATAAGTAGAATAGTCTTTGTGTCATGTTTACCATCTCTCTGGACTTAAATTTCTTCAAAATGTAATTTTAGGCAGCTACAGTGAGAATAAAGAAACTGGAAGAAAACATTGAAGCAGAGAGAGCAGCACATTTGGAATCCAAATTCAATTCAGAGATCATCCAGGTAAACTTCTTGTTACATATTTTGTAGAAGTTTACAATTAAAACAGTTGATGATGTCGTAAAGATAAAACCTTACAAAAATGTTAAGACCGCTTACTTGCTTCAGGGAAAACACTGAATAGGTTTTTTGCAACAAGTGTCAAAATTATAATAGCTAATATATAAAAAGAGTGAATAGAAAAATATCTGCTTTTCAGGTAACATTAAAGATATTAGAATAAATAATAGGATAAAATGTCACATTTGCAAGTTTGAGAATTCCCACTAGCATTTAAACAGTGAGGGCAAAGGAAATGTTTAGCAATAATTAAATGCTATACTCCTGTTGAAATATCCTGCCCTATATCTTTTGAATGGGCACTTAGAGCTATTTGGAGGTACAGTGCATATGTCCACCTTCTCTAGGAGCGAGAGCTTAATGCATCCTGAAACTGCAGTTCCAAATATAGTTATTAAGCACACATTTCATCTTCAAACAAAGTCATGGTATCTGCAGTTACCAGTAAAGGTTGATTATATGAAAAAATGTAGTATGTATACTTGAATATTAAATCTTTGTATGATTAAACTATATCACACAGGGTTTGACCCGGTAAGGCAATTATGGTTTATTTTAAAAAGCAAACAAGAGAAAGCTAGGTGATGACTGATCAGTCATCTCATACTTACTAACAAGCCATTTACAGTGGACTTTAGAAAAACTAAGCAAAAATAAAAAAAATAATTTCAGTATTTTTTTTCTTATTTTCTAAGTAACAAAAATAAGTACTGACATTCGTTGGTCAGTTATTTTCTTATTCCCATGATCTTCTCTATATGTAGGCACTTAAATTTTTTAAATGACAATTAAACTAGTAGGAAGGAAATACTTAGTTTTCTTAATTTCCTCTCTCTAGTTTTACAACATACAGAGGAACTGGGAGGGTAACATTCCTTGAAGTTAGAGACTTATCTTTTATGGGTGAATAACCAGTAAGGTTTTCTTCCTTGTTCATATACATGAACAAGTTTCAAGTGTGCTTTGTGCTGAGTGGAGGTGTAACCTTTAGTGTTAATCCCACACTTCCATGAGTCTACTTAAAAAAATAGAATTCCCCAGTAATAACTGAAAAAGGAAAAATCCAGACACCACCAAAGGAGAATAAAAGGTGCTTTTGATCAGGATATTTACTTGTCTCTGTTTTGAACTGTAGGTATTTATACATTATTACATGTGTTCTGTGTATATACTTCCATATAGAATTGTTACCTATAAAGCAGAACAGAACACAGAATAGCATTAAAGGTCATGATAGTTTTTACTAACTTCCTTTAATTGTTTTCTTATCATTTGGTAGTTAAGAATTCGAGACCTTGAAGGAGCTTTGCAGGTGGAAAAAGCCAGCCAAGCAGAAGCTCTTTTGGATTTAGAAATGATCAAGAAAGAGTTCAAAGAGGTAGAAAATGCATATGAGAGAGAAAAACACAGTGCCCAAGAGAACCTGGAAAAACTCAATATGTAAGTTACACTTTAAATTCATTGTAAAATGGGAGTAGAAAGCTTGACTACCACTTAAAGTTTACATTCTCTATAGTTTTCAGTCACTAGAACGCAACACAATCTGATGCAATTTGCCAAACCAAGCCAAGGTTAAGAACCTGGCATTCCATTAATAACAGTAACCATACATATTATGGGTAAGTAGAGAAAATAACTGATCTGTTATAGATTATTTGCCAAAGCAAAAATATGGAAAATAATAGTTAGGATAGGGTCCTGTCTCCAGTATTGTGTGCAAGGAGTGCAGGAAAACATATGTGGCAGGTTTAGAATAGATTTTTTTTTTTCTGTATCCACTTAAATTATTATGAAAACTTTACTTTTCACTTCAGGGAGCTAGATGAAGCTTTTTTTTTTTTTAAGACTTCTGTCTAGAAGTTACATGTGATTTATAGCGGATAATCTTGGTTTTCAGCTTTTGGATAATTGTGGAAAGTTCTAACTTGGTAATGAAAAATAGAGAAAGGGCTGCAGTGTGTGCTACGCATGAAAGGAATCCCAAGTAATTTCATCTGCTCTCACAATCTGCTGTGTTTGTCAGATGTTTTTTGGAGGAACGGCTTTGTTACATTCCCCAGGCAGACACAGGATGTGCAGTACTGAGTCTTCTTCCCTGGTTGAATCAGGTACATATTGGGGTGACAAAATGTCAGGAAGAAGAATGGTGTTGGAAGACACAGAACTGAGGAGTAGGTGAAATAAGGGATGGTAGTAGATTGTCCTGGTTTGAACCATTTTTCTGTTCAGTAATTTTACTTTTTAGCTAAGCCTTTTCTAACTACTGAAAGGTGAAGTTTATGGAAATAGGATGTTTCAGAAGACTTAAAGTGAGCGATGCACAGTGGAGTTCTGGGAGGCTCTCAAGCTAGTAGAATGGGTTGGAAAAAGAGGTGGCATCTCTTTTAGTCTAGGATTACATGGGTCTGTACACATAGGTATTTATGTTGACTTATTCACACAAGCAATAGTGGAGAGCAAAAGAAACTGTTTTTTCTACAAGTAAGGAAGTTTGTGGGCCTGAGAGAATCTTTCTATATGCATGGTTACAGAGATGTTTTTAGTTACGTAGTTGAACTGTATTCATAGTTCACATTCATAATACATACTGCTGTATTATAAACACCTTAGAGCTTTTCGTTAAAATAAGGCCAAAAGAAGTCTGAATGTAAGATCGTGCATTTAGGTAAACCAGAGTCATATTAAAAAATGACAGCTTTTTTCTCAAAGGAAAGGAAATAATTTTTATATTAAAAATTTGTGAAAATGTGTGAAATACATTGTGATAGTAATCTAGTGTGGTGTTTCAGGAAGACTGCAGTCTTCACAGCTGGGAAACTAAAAAAGTGTATTTCAAGATTCTCTATGGTCCTAAAATAACATCAGTTAATTAAACTGTACTCTCATCCTGCCTGGTTGTTTTTGAGCATGAGTTCTATGGCAGCAACCTATATGGCACTAAACTAATACCTAGTTCTTTGCCTTTCCTTGAACTGGAGAGGGCTTGTACCGTTGACATTTTATTTGGTTTTTGTTGTTTTGTTTTAAAAAAGATCCTTTGTGTTCAAAATAGCTGTGTTTGGAGGAATGACTGTTGGATCGGTAGTTTTTCATAACAAGCTACTTTTCACTGTATGAGTTTTTCTTGTATATAACTTCTTATACTTACTGAGAATATGGTTTGGTTTGTTGTGGCTTTTTTTTTTTTCTTTTTTTTTTGTTTTTCTGATAGGTTTCCGTATTTGAGTGATCCAGAAAATATGGAAAATTCATGTTACAGATAAAAATCTCGCTTCAGACTTAAAAATTTCCCTGAACTTCCAGTGCTTGTTCTTGGACCATTTCTTGAATCCTTCCAAGGTCTAATATTCCAAGGTCCATCTTTGTTTTTGAGGTTAGAACAGCCAAATTCACCATCCTCAAGTGAAACACAGGGCTTTTTTAGTGTTTTTGGCTAATGCCTGTTAAGCTCCAGGAGGTTTCAGTCTAAAAAAAAATTCCTCCTGTCTTGTCAACATGGCTACCATAGCATGGCTTTCTGTAATCATTCAGGGAGTATTAACCTTCCAAGAATCTTCAGATACCATTTGCTTCTTCCTTCTGGAAGTTTTGAGAATTTTTCTCTTGTTATTTCTGTCCAAGCTCAAAAACTAGCGCTTGAATTGTATAAGCAACTCATGTTTGTCCTCACATCTGTTACTATGTCTCTTGCATTCTTAAAGAAAGCAAGTGCATTTGACCTGTAGCTTTTGCTTCTGAAGTTCAAGGTAGAGGGACTAATGAACCACAGATGCTGTCAAATTTAAGGGTGCAGTCAGTACATCTGGGGAGTTAATAGACTTGTAGAAATTATACCTATGACTTTTGAAAGTACTTAACTTTTGAAATGCAGAACTGCGCTGGTTTTTATCTTTATAGCTTTCTAGAAAATGAATGTGAGTCTGAACACATGGGTCTTGTTCAGCATTGGTGTAGTCACAGGTGAAGGGTTAAATTACAGAAGATTGTCTGTTCTGATTTTTATTATTTGATGTGAAATAAATGTGAGGTCATGAATTCTGCATAAATGAATTTTAAAAATCCAGTAACATATATAAGTCCTACACATGCACCAAGAATGTAAACCACACATCATGCAAACATACTAGGTCCTGAAAGGAGTGTTAATGCTTTACACTGGGAGTTACATATTGGTAAAACAACTTGATTCTCAGGGTTTCTAGTGTGTTTGGCATTTTAATGCTTTTATTTGTCTGTCTTCAGTTGTTCTTTTTAACTTTCATCACAACTGTTGTCTCAGATACTCCTCTCTGTTTTACCAAATTCTTATTTTCACTTAGCTACAACATGTTTTATCTTAGATATCTGTGCTCAGTAATAATTTCCAGTACAAGATCCTCTCATGAAGATTCTTTTTGGGCCCACAGAAAGTTCGTAAAATATATGAGTTCCTCACCAGCATTTTTAGAACAATTTTGGTTGGTTGATTTCATCTGACTAGACCTCAGTTCCCCAAAGCGGTATGCATGTGCACTTAAGTTTCCTTAACAGACACAGTTTGTCAGAGCATTTTATTCTGCAAATTATGTTACTTTCTCAGATGACCAAAGACTTTTTTTCTCAAGAAGTAGTCTTAAGTGGACTACTGCCTGCACATGGAATAATGCTGTCCAGTTGCTACCATGTGGAGCTCCACTATCCCTTTAAGTGTTGAAGGTGAGCACTCTTTCAAGAGCTTCGTGTTTTTTCTAAACACTTAGAAATTGCAGATTACACTCCACTAAGTTAGTGACAGAGATGTGAGTCTTAAGGCCTGAATCATTCCATTGTTGGTATGAATATGTTCTGAGAATCAAGGGATGATAACAAAGATAAAATGTAAGCTAATTAGAAGCATTTTTGGTGGTAGCTTAAATCTCTGTTTAGGAATTCTCCAAACCATTAGAACTTTACAAGTTTTATCACAAGATCTGCTTTTTAAATTTTAGACTAGTAGTATTAGTTAAAAATTGTGATGATCCATAAATAGCAATTTGTCAACTAAGTCTTTGAGAGACTCTTAAAGATACATTCCTGTATTAGATTATTCAGACCACCATAAGGATAATGGTTAAATATTGAATTACTTTGCTGCATTCAATAACGTTTTGTTCCTTGTGAGAATCTTTTATGAGATGTATGAATCTGTTTCTTTGAGAAGCAAAGTTTTTTGTGTTTAGGGTAGTTCTGTTCCACGAAAATCACATTTTGGAAAGATGGGGAGAACTCTTAAATAAAAACCTTATCCTAGGGGAAAAAAAAGAGAAAAGAGAAAAGAAAGAAGAAAATAATTAAAAGAAAAAAGAGGTGGTTTTCAGGGGCTGTATTTCTTTGTCTGGAATTGCCACAGGAAGTACCTGAATATATGTATTTGTTGTGGCTAAGGCTAGGAAATACAGTTCACAGAGTCACAGAATCACAGGGATGGGAAGGGACCTCTGGATCATTTAGTCCAACTCCCCTGCAGAGCAGGTCCACCTACAGCAGGTTGCACAGGATGGTGTCCAGGTGGGTTTTGAATGTCTCCAGAGTTGGAAACTCCACCACCTCTCTGGGCAGTCTGTTCCAGTGCTCTGCCACCCTCAGAGTAAAGAAGTTCCTCCTCATGTTCAGATGGAACTTCCTATGTTCAAGTTTGTGCCCATTACCTCTTGTCCCATCACTGGGAAGCACTGAAAAAAGACTGGCCCCCTGCTCCTGGCACCCTCCCTTTAAGTATTTGTAAGCACTGATGAGATCCCCCCTCAGTCTTCTCTTCTCCAGATTAAAAAGACCGAAATTCCTCAGCCTTTCCTCATAAGAAAGATGTTCCAGTCCCCTAATCGTCTTTGTAGCCCTTTGCTGTACCCTCTCCAGCAGCTCCCTGTCCTTCTTGGACTGGGGAGCCCAGAACTCGACACAGGACTCCAGATGCGGCCTCCCCCCAGGGCAGAGTAGAGGGCGAGGATGACCTCCCTCAACCTGCTTGCCACACTCCTCTTGATGCACCCCAGGATGCCATTGGCCTTCTTGGCCACAAGGGCACATTGCTGGCTCATGGTCATCCTGTCGTCCACCAGGACTCCCAGGTCCCTCTCTGCAGAGCTGCTTTCCAGCAGGTCAGCCCCAACCTGTACTGGTGCATGGAGTTGTTCCTCCCCAGGTGCAGGACCCTACACTTGCCTGTGTTGAATTTCATTAGGTTTCCCCCTGCCCAACTCTCCAGTCTGTCCAGGTCACACTGAATGGCAGCACAGCCTTCTGGTGTGTCACCCACCCCTCCCAGTTTTGTGTCATCAGCAACTTGCTGATGGTACACTCTGTGCCTTCATCCAGGTCATTGATGAATACATTGAACAGGACTGGACCCAATACTGACCCCTGACGAACACCACTAGTTACAGGCTTCCAACTAGACTCTGCCCCACTGATCACAACCCTCTGACCTCTACCTGCCAGCCAGTTTTCAACCCATCCCACTGTCCATTCATGAAACCCACACTTCCTAATCTTGTCTATGAGGATGATGCAGGAGATGGTGTCGAAAGCCTTGCTGAAGTCAAGGTAGACAACATCCAGTGCCCTCCCCTCGTCTATCTCGTGCCATCGTAGAAGGCTGTAAGTTTAGTCAGACATGACTTCCCCGTGGTGAATCCATGTTGACTACTTCTGATAACCATCGTTTCCTCCAGATGGTTGGAGATGACGCCCAGAACGAGCTGTTCCATCATCTTTCTGGGGATGGAGGTGAGGCTGACTGGCCTGTAGTTTCCTGGGTCTTCGTTCTTGCCCTTTTTGAAGACTGGAGTGACATTGGCTTTCCTTCAGTCTTCAGGCATCTCCCCTGTTCTCCAAGACCTTTCAAAGATGATGGAGACTGGATCAGCAATGACTTCTGCCAGCTCCCTCAGCACTTGTGGGTGCATTCTATCAGGACCCATGGACTTGTGGATGACCAGTTTACTTAATTGGTCTCTAACTTGATCCTCCCCAACCAAGGAAGAGTCTTCCTTCCTCCAGACTTTCTCTGTTACCTGAAAAGTCTGGGGGTCCTGAGGTCTGACCTGAGCAGTGAAGACTGACGCAAAGGCAGCATTCAGTAACTCTGCCTTCTCTGCATCGTCTCTCACCATGGCACCTGTCTCATTCAGCGGCGGGCCCACATTTTCTCTAATTTTCCTTTTGCCTCCAATGTACTTGAAGAAACTCTTTATGTTGACCTTGACATCGCTTGCCAGATTTAATTCCAAGGAGGCCTTAGCTTTCCTTATTTCATCCCTGTGTGCTCTGATGGCATTCTTATAACCTTCCCAAGTAGTGAGTCCCTTCTTCCACATAGTGTAAACTTCCTCCTTCCACTTGAGGTTTTTCAGAAGCTCCCTGCTCAGCCATGCAGGTCTTTTGCTTCCCTTGCCTGATATCTTGCTCGGGCACCAATCCTGAGCTCAGAGGAAGTGATACTTGAATATCAACCAGCTCCCTTGAGCCCCCCTACTCTTTAGAGCCCTAATCTGTGGAATTTCTCATGATCACTACAGCCAAGGCTGCCCCCAACCTTAATGTCATCCACCAGTCCCTCTTCGTTTGTCAGTACTAGGTCCAGTAGTGCACCTCTCCTTGTTGGCTCCTCCACTAGCTGAGTCAAAAAAGTAATCATCAATACACTGGAGGAACCTCCTGGACTGTACATTCTTAGCTGTGTAGCCTTCCCAGCTCAGTTCTTACAGCTGTTGTACCAACTGCATTGGGAACCTTGATATTAGTGCTTACAGCAAAGTAAGTACTTATGTTACTAAAATGCAACAAGAACCTTAAACAGCCAACCCCTTTTCCTCTAATCTGGATAATTCTGTTCAATGCTTCTTTCCCAGGAAAGCAGATTTGCCCTATTTTGGTGTGTTTTTTGGTACAAAAAAGAATTTGTGCCTACTTAAAGCACCTGTTCTGTGTGTTAACTGGATATCAGAATAAGCTTTGTCTAGTATCAGAAGTACTTTTCACTACTTGCAATCATCTGTTGATTCAGGCAATTACTCCTAGCAGTTTCTGCCAAATGAGTTTTTTTAAAGCAAATTGTCTTCTGTGATTTCAGAGAACGCAGACCTTTCCATGAAAGTTAGCACAGTTAAACAGTTGGTGGTTTTGTTAGTAGAGCTTGAAGAAACAGAAACAGGCTATCCTTACCATTTTGTTAGTCCAGACACCTAAATTTCCAGAGCTCCATAAAGATAGGTACTGAAGGTCAAGCTTTATCTCAGATGGACATGAATATACTCAGTTTGCTTGAAGTAATTACATGGGATGGGCATGTACTGCCGTGTCTGTTTCCTGTGCCTGTTTTATTCTTTGAAGCATACAAGTATCAGTAACATTGGTGAATATCAGTGATTGCTTTCACCGGATCCCTTCAGAGGGAATACAAGAGCCTTTGATCTATTTAGCTTTGAAGGCTGTGGTCCTTGGACTCCAGACAATGTCAGGAGCATGGCTTTTTCTTTTAAGCCACGATTTGGCACCCTAACATATTTTCCCTCTTTCTAGAGAAGTCCCATGAGTTTGTCTTTAAGCCTTAGTGTTTGGAAAGTCTTGCAGACTTTCATTTGTTGTGCTAGAACACTTACATGTCTTTTTAGCTGGACTTGATGTAGGATAAATGATGCCAAAGTTGGAAACTATTCGAAGCTGTTAGAATTTATTTTCTCAGAAAAAGATGGTTATAATAACTGAAACCAAGCAATCAGGCATTTCTGGGTTGCATAATTTATTAATTAGCTCTGAACCCAGTAGCACTATGTAAATTGGAAGCAACATGGGATTTGGGTCTCCATGTGAATTTACTTTTCTTGAAGAGTGAGAGCATGACATAGAATAAATTGAAACTGCTTTTGCTGTGTTTCTGAAAGCTGTAGGAGTAGAAGCTACTTTGGGGGACCAAAACAGGCAAGTTCTTTCTCTAAGAGACGAAGTAACCATCCATAGCTAAAAGAAAAAAAAATCAGCCAGGAAGAAGCAGAAGCACATAGGTATTTGGAGGACTGATAAAATAGTCTTTCAGCTAAAAAGATGTGTTGATCTTTAAGAAATAAGTCCAAGTCAGAAATTGACAATATTGATTCAAATGTTTCAATACTGTAAGAACTTTCAGCCCTTTGCATTAATTTCAGTTCTAATGAGACAGAAGTGATAGAGACAAGGAAATGAGAGACACCTGGATGTTTCTACTGATAAGAGTTACATCAAAGAATAGTTCAGGTTGAAAGGGATTGCAGGACACCTGTAGTCCAACCTTCCACTCAAACCAGGATCAGCTATAAGATCAGGTTGTTCAGGGCTTCATCCAGTTAAGTCTTGAAAACCTGCAAGAACGGAGATGGCACAACCTCTCTGTTCCACTGTTAGGCTGTTGCTAAGGTGGAAAAAGTTCCTCCTTGTCTGAACCTCTTTGGCTTCAATGTGAATGTTGTCTCTTGTCCTCTAGCCATACATTGCTGTGAAGTGACTGGTTACATCTTCTTGATAACCTCCTTTTAGATATTGGGGAGGCTGTTATACACCCTGGATGTACCTCTTCTCCACCTGAACATACCAACTTCCCTCAGTTCTTGTAAGTTCTTGAAATTCTCTTCAGCCCCTGACCATGTTGGTGACCCTCCCTTAAGCTCACTCTAACTTTTTTTCCTGTGTTACAGGCAGGTGTGTGCTTAACACTGGTCATTATCCCAGATGTGTTGTAATGAGTGCCAAATAAAAGGGATTAATCACTTCCCTTGATCTTCTCCTTAAGCTACTACTAATACAGTCCAGGATGCTGTTAGCTGTCTCTGCTTGTGTGCTATGCTGCTGATTTGTGGACAGCCTCCTGCCTATCAAGATTACCACGTCCTTTTGAACATAGCTGCTCCCGAGCCAGTTACCAGCCATATTTCTTCAGAGGGCTGTTGCTTCCTAAATTCAGATCTTTGTTGCTGTCATTGTCGAATCTCAGAAGGTTCATGCTGGCCTGTCCCTCCTCCCTGTCTAGGTTCTAGGGAATGGCAGTCCTTCTCTTGAGTGTATCAATTGTGTTTTGTTATGACCTACCCACATCCAGTTCACTGTTTTCTACAAACTTGGTGAGATTGCACTCTTGGCCTAATGCAGGTGATGGATAAAGATGTTAAACAGATCCTAATATAGACTCCTATAGTATCCAACTTACTACCAGTCACTACCACCTAAACTTTACCATCAGACCATTTTTCAATGTTGTAGTTCACATATCTGGACTGAAGTCCTAACTAGGCTATAAAAATACTGTGTGAGATAGTGCCAAAAGCCATGCTCAAGTTAAGTTATATTTAATCTGCTTGCTTTCCTTTTGTCCACAGATCTGGTCATTTTAGCGTGGAGTATAACTGGGTTGGCCAAACATGATTTAGCCTTGGTAAATCCTCACTGACTGTTCCCAATCACCTTTTTCTCTTTCATGAGCCCAGACATTTGTTCTAAGAGGACTTGCTTCATGACCTTCCTGGGACTGAAACAAAGCTAACTGGTGTATAGTTCCTTGGCTTAACCTGTTGTCCTTTTCTGAATATAGGTGTGACATTTGCCTTAGGCTTGGGAGACCTTGCAGGGAAGACTGAGGCAGAAAAATCATTGAGTGTGATGACCTCCTCTGTGTCCGCTGTTGATAAATTACATGGTCTGGGTAGAAGCAGGTCCATGGTTTTTTTTTCTACCTCAGTGTAGTGGTAAAATCTTTTCTTGTTGTGTCACCCTTTGCAAACATCAATTCTAGGTGAGTTTTTGGCTGACACTATGCCTAGACACTCAGGCGATCTTTCTAAATTCTTACTTGGATTCCTGTCCCTGCTTCTGTCTCCTGTATGCTGTTGTTTGGCCTTGTAGTTTTCTCATGAGCTGCATGTTAAGCCGCTCCAGGCTCTTTATAGGTCTGTTTTCCTGAGTACCAGGAGGACTGATACAGAATGAGAACTGTTTGAAATTTTGGGAACAGTCTGCTGGTAGAAAAATCTGAACTCATGCCATTGTCAGTAGAATATAGTCAGGTATATGGGAACTTCAGGAGCAAGGTTTGTACTTGAAATCAGGGTTGATTATGCAAGATGTGACGTGGTCTTCTGAAGATAGCTATTCTGTTAATTAACATATGATGAATTCTCTTTATTATATGTAATTTGGAGTCCATATCCAAATGACCAAATTAATTTATGACTGGAAGTCTAATCACAAGCATTGGTAACTGAAAAGAACATAGCCACTTCTTGAAAACCCTTTCTTAGGAGGAGTGTGTAACTTTCTTCAATTAAAAAAACCCAAAAAAGTAACTTCAGAAGCCATATGATGTGCTAACATGGTATGTGCCATATCCATTGTTTATCTTTAAAAGTATATCGTATACTTGACAAAAGTATTTTTGATAAAAATGTTCTAATGCTGAAACTTTACAGATTAGAAAGGGAGTGTTTCACCACAAACAAGCAAATGAATGAGAAAATTGAGGAAAAGAAGAAGGTAATTAAAGACCTCTCTGAGAGACTAGCGAATAGTGAAAAAATCCGCAGAGAATTACAGGAGGAACTTGCAACGGTAAGACAAAAGGCCTGTGGCACTCATTGCTTAATCTGCCTTTGCTGTTCAGAGCTGTGGAAGAACTCTGCCATTGTGTTAGTCTGATTTTACTGATCTTATTTTGTTGTGTAAAACATGAGTCAATACAGCTAATACACTGGAGAAGCTAATTTGAAAATGTATTTTAAGTGATACACTATGTATTTAACTGAAGGGTTATTTGCAGCAAGCAGTTATTTTAAAAGTATAGCTATGAGTAAAAAGTAACTGATGTTTACATTCCTAGCAAAGAAGGCAATTTGTAGATACGGATTACGATTCCTTGTGGAGAATATTCTGTCTTTATACCCAAACTTTTTCCTTCTCCAAGCCTTACTACCAACTGTAGGGTTATTTATTTCTGTTTCACAGAACAATTTGTTTTTAATGCAAGTACTTCACTGTAAAAATTGTTGAAAATTGCTTGTTTGAAGGTGACAAAGCAGAGGGAATTTTTTTTTTGTTTTGGTGGGATTTAGTGTGTTGGAATTATTTTACTGGATTATTTTCTGAAATCTTTTTTCTTCTATATGATCAGTTGGGGCCTTCCCACTGTCTCTACCCACCTTAACTTCGAATAACAATTTAGCCATTCTGTTGCATGGCAGCAAGGACAAAGCAAAGATCTTAGGATATCTTGAACACCTTCTCTCCTTCCATTGTATGTGGCATTTGCAGTATTTCTATGCTTAGCCAATGTAAACTTTTTTTGATACTGGCTTGCAAATTTCTCCTCTCTCTCTCTGTTGGAGCTGTGAGTGGGAAGGTAAATGTGGGCTGTTGCCTGCTGCTGACAGGCATTGTGCTAGTCCGTGAGAAGGAGCAGAGAACCCACATCAGAGGATTCTGTTCAGTTGATGGAGTTATTCCATACGTTGTCTTAGTGTTATCCACTTCCTAGACAGATTGGTAACTAATAAATTGAAGAAAAATCAAGTCAAACTTCTTCCTTCTGGAAGAATCACAGCTTCTTCCATGCAAACATTAATGCTTTAAAAGGTATTTACTGCCTAGTTAACTTGAGATAGTAATCTTATCGGGCACAAAAGGAATACTAAGGGACAAAAGCAACTGTCTCCCCTAACTACAGTCAGTAAAGTTTGCTGTTTATTAATATAAAATACAATTCCAAGCTGAAAAATTTCTACTAGGAACCTTGAGCACTTCCTAGCTGTCTTTGATATGAGTTTTCTTTTTTGTCTTGTGCTCCTTAGTAAAATGTATGTTATACCTGACAAAAATTCAGGACAAAATTCTGTTCATGATCAAGGTTTTTGATAATGGCAACAGGATTAAATGGAACACTCAAAATGAACATTACATTACTGAAAGGTAAAAAGCAGAATAGATTGTCTCAGTTAAAAGAACTCTCTTATTCATATAACCGGTTGTTTTAGTTGTTTTACCGGAACAATTTTGAACCACAAGACTGTCTTGAACAGGTAATAAAAATACTCATTTTCTGAGGAGTGGTATTAATGGTTGCTATGGGATTAGATTTTTATCACCTTGGAAGGCTTTGTATTTTTCCTGAAAACTTTTTTATTTGTTTGGGAAGCAGGAGTGCCTGTGTGTGGTCTTGTTTACTCAGTCTGTACAGCTTTTTGTTATTTTTCTTCCCAAAATGAAAAAGCAGAAGAGTCTAGCAGAAACTAAGTATAGATAACATTTCAGTATAGATAACATATACTGTTATTAGGCTTCCCTGTACCCATACTAAAATTGTGTGAAAATGTCAGTGTGTTCTCTTCCCTTCATTTCCCCTTCCTGCTTTCTTAATCTCTTCATTACTTTCTTACACCTTATACTATTGTTAGACATCCTGAATACGTCCTTTCTGCTCCAGTCTGATAATCTTATATTGGTTTCTCAGTGTACTGCTATAATACGAGTTAATGTTTTTGTTTGTAAAATATTTGGGAAATAGAACCAAACCAGCGAAGCCTCTTTGTTTTTAAAGAAGCAGACTTACACAGGGATCAAATATGTTCTTTGGAAAAAAAGTAGAACCTTTTTTTTAATGGCTCAGCTGAATGTATATTAAAGTAGTTATGATGCTTTTAATTTTAAATATCAGCATGTGGCAGAAGTTTGCCAGAAATTTGCATGGATCAAATGTGATAGGTTCTGTTGGTAGCAAACAAAACTGCTTATGAATGTTCAGCATGAGCAGGCTCTCAAGATTTCCATTATGCTTTTCTGAGGAAATTGGTCTCAGGCTTGTCATTATTTCCAGCTAGGGTTTTTAGAAATTTTTAGCTTGAAAACTAGGAATTTGGAAGAGTGACCATTGTGATTCAGAACTTGTTTTAAATTGAAGCAGCCCTAGCTGTATTCTTGCACCAGGGGAAGAAAAAGAGGTGTCTTCAATAGTTTTAAGAGTTACTCAGGATATTTACATTTCTGGCACCTAGTAGCGGAAGTGGGAGAACACTGAACCTTTATTTTTTGAGAAATGTGTATTGAAATTTGATGAACCTGCCAATTCACTAGAATGCATGTAAGGAAATGGAAGTCATTAAAAAAAATGTATTTTAGTATAAATTCCTTTAATTTGGAAGAGCTGTGTATTCATTTCCTCCCCTTTGTATATATACTATCAGGAGTATCTTAATTAGTGTATAAGTAGTAGAACAGATTACACCCAGAGCCCGTCTTTTTCCGTGTAGTGTATAAATCTTTCTCTTACAGCCATGCATGCAGTCACGTGCTGTATACATCTCAGCTGTCTGTGACAGCCTTCTAGGTTATCGTAAGGTGGAAGTCAGAACAGAAGTGTTGAGAATCTAGTTCCTGGACATACGGATTGACCATTGTTCTTTAACAGAAGTGTCGTAAGTATTGACTAAACAGACAGTGAAACACCCTGAAGGTTATGATACTGTTCTAGAAATTCTACGCAGCAGAATCTGGTACACAATGGCAAAGATGTAAATCTCATCTAGATGATTTGTTGTGAACAGAGATTTTTCTTTCAATTTAAAAAACCTGAGATGCAGTTTCCATTGATTTTGTGCTAAAGATTGTGAAATGTTATGTTACCTTGATTCTTGTTTTGCTTGCCTTAACTCAGGGGTGGAGTGTTCCTACACAGGTGCTACTTCTGTTACTGTCCTAATTTAACAGGACCAATCAGTCTGAAGCATATGCTTAAATGATCTTCTACAAAGAAACTAATTTTGTAATTTATTCTGGAAGTGGAGAGGTCACTCAAGCTGTGATGTCCCAGCGTTCGAAGACAGGCATCTAAAAAATGCTTTTAATGTTGCCAGTTCTTGAATAATTTTCTCTGGCTAAAAAACAACCAAACCCCAAAACCCAAAGAGATACTTCATAACACTCTGTCCCACCAAAAGGTTGTTACAGATCTCTCCTTAGGGGACTACAATAGTTCCATATAAAAGCTGAGCATTTTTGATTAATTTTCGTTCAGATTAATAAAACAAAGACACCGAATTTCTTGGGAAATTGTATTTAATTTACACATGGCTAGACACTTTTAAAGGACCCCTCTGTAGACCTTGGAAATTCTAGTTGATATAAGAAAATAAAGAAACTCTATTAAGTATTCAATAGTTAGGTAACTTGAGCAAAAATAAATAGTAGCCTAAGGAGGGAGATTGTCAGTGAGGGTTTTCTTTTGTTTTTTATACTGAAATTTATGCTTGGTTGCTTAAAATTTGTGCCACTGTTCTGCTATACAGAACATCGCTCAAGTAAAACACATTTTTTGTTAACTGTGGAGCAGTCATTTGGAGCCTACTTCTATAAATCCTTTGATTTCGTTCCCCCAAGGTCATGCCTGGTAAACATTCTGATGCTTTTGTAAAGAATTTACCCAAATGCTTTTCAAGGAGTATCTAAACGTACTGGGTTTCGGTGGCTGTGTGGATAGTTCTGGCTTTTGCACTTGCTCTGCCATCATCAGATGGGATTTGTACTGCAGTTTGAGTGGGTGGATTAGTCCATGTACAAGAAAGCCACACAGGAAAATCCCTGTAACTGTAAACAAAGCAGAGAAAACTTCTGTTGGAATACTGTCAGTTTGTTGCAGGACTAGATCCCAGTTCCCTGCGTAATACTACTGTGGTTTTGATAAGTTAATTTTGAAAAAGCCTCCAACTCCTGCCTACATGTTTATTTTTTAAATGTTATTGAACTTGAGATACACATGCACATTTGCAGCATCAGATCATGTGGGCTACTCTGGAAGTACGCAGCATTTTTATTTATTTTATTCAACAATGGCCTTTGGGAAATCAATGGGACTTCATTTCTGTCCTGGAACAGGTGATGGAATGGTAACAAAATGGAATACTGGTAGTTAAGGAAAATATCTCTGCAACCAAGGTAGTAGGAAATTGTCCAAGTAAATGCAGGTAACCTAATTCTGGAAGATTAGTATAATTGTGACAGTGGGTGTAAAAATTTTTGTAAGTGGTAGGCTTTGGAATAATTCTGGTTATCCTTGCAGATAAGGATACAGAGCATTGGAGAAAAGATTTACTCCTGGTTGGAGCCTGCAGTACTTGTAATGAAAAATACTTGGCTTCTGTTGAATTTCTTTAAAAGTACAGTTGTGTTTAAAAATTGATGGTTAAGTAAATATGTTGCCAAACACATTTTTCTATCAAAACTTCTTTTGCCCTCAAGAAGTGTTTTGTGATCATAGAGACCTTCTTAAAGGTATGAAATTTGACTTGGGGAAGCATTGTGTATGCTACAATTCAGCATCTATTCTGGGTTCAGAAAGTACGACTTCACTCCCACATTGTTTGATTTCTAGCCTTCTATTCTGAATATTTTGTGAGGGAAGAAATTGTGTTTGGGGGAATATAGGAAATAATCCTAATATATTTTGCGAATCTTAAATTCTCAAGTGTTTGTACAAACTTCACAAGAAAACTTTAGCGTTGATCTCAGGGATCTGTGATTCCTGAAAGCAGGTTGTGCCAGTAAAGACTGAGGTGAAAAAGAATTTGAGAAGGCCTTTTCTGCATCCTAGTAACCAGATCCCCTACCCCATTCAGCAGCAGATCCACATTTTACCTAGTCTTTCTTTTGCTGGTGATGTACTTCAGGAGCCTTTCCTGTTGCCCTTCGCATCCCTTGCCAGATTCAACTTCAGGTGGATTTTGGCTTTCCTAAGCATATCCCTCCATGCTTGGACAGTGTCTCTGTATTTCTTCCAGGTCACCTATACCTGCTTCCACCTCTTCTGTGCTTCCTATTAATACCTGAATTTAGTCAGGAGCTCCTTGTGCATCTATGCAGGCCTCCTGCTGTCTTTGGTTTTCAATGTCATTTTCAAGGATCACCTCCAAGGTCAAGAATGGTCCATCCTTCCACGTAGGAAGTCAAGCAAAGTCAGCAGAAGGCTTACTTTACAAGTGTTCTTTCACCTGTTTCTACTAATGTGGTCTGGGAAGCAGACTCTCTTTAAGTAAAGGCTTTAGCACTTTGTCACCTGATTTCCCGTTTGAAGTAATATAGGGAACACTCACACGAGTGCTTTTCCAGTAGTTCTACAGGAATGGCATCCCCTAACGCAAACAGGATGATGGATGGAATTGCTGAGAGGGAAGTAATCTCATCTCCTGAAATAGTTGAATCTGGCAGAAAGTATCTTTCAGCAGCTGCAATTGATTATGTTTGTATGCTTGTGGACTCCATTTTCCTTTTCAAAGTAGAGAGTTATGTATACTTGCTGTGTATGTTCAGATGGAAGAAAACCAAGGGAGGTACAGCTACCACCACAAATTATCACTTTTGGGGGCTTATGGAGAAGATGGAGCTACACTCACCTTAGAACCGTGCAGTGAAAGTATGAGAGAAAACAGAAGTTTTAGAAAGGGAAATTCTAATTACCTGTAAGGGGGGTAAAAAACGTTCACAGTGAGCATTGTAAGATACTGGAGCAGGTTGCCTGGAGGGGTTGTTGAAACTCTATCCTTGAGGATATTCAGAACTTGACTGGACAAGGCTCTGAGCAACCTAAACCTGACTTCAAGCATGGCCCTGCTTTGAGTGGGGAGTGGGACCAGATGACCTCCAGAGATCCTGTCAGCTTAAATTATTCCATGATTTTATGACTCTACACGATCTTATTAGATACCTGTCAGTGAGACATAAGAAATTAGATCAATACGTTCAGACCCTTTTGGACTCTCAACCTGTGCCTGGATTTCCAGCGCTGTACTTTACAATATTTTTCTTCAATTTCTGATAATGGGGACAGTGATTGAAAAGGGGAGTTAGAAAGGAAAGATACTAAATACTTCTCAGCTGAAGTGTAGAGAAAATAGCTAGTCTAAGGAATTTCCTTTTGATCTTTATTGCTGTTGGAAAAGAGAATGAAATTGGCTTGGGGAGTGTGGATGCAGTTAGCAAATAAAGCACAGAGAAGTGGTGAAGGCTGAATAAACTGGTAAATTTTGTGGTAAATTAACTAAACCAAATGAAAAAATAGGGTGAGGAGATTGAAAAAAATAAATATCGTATTTAACTTTTCCATCGGAAAAGGTTTTTTCTGGGAAGATTTAGTCTGACCTTTCCGTGCTGAAATGGTTTATGTAAAAAAAAAGTATTTATTTTATTGTGATACTAATCATATTGTTATATTTTCTTATTTTTAATATGTGAGGTCTTTGAGATGATATCAGTACATGACACTAAATTATTTTAATGTGTTTGCATCCCATAAAATATTTTTATGGAGATTAGCAATTACAAGCCCTATTTATATAGATAATTTTATAGAGAAAGAATTAAAACTTAGTTATTTTTGAATATATAGAAATGGTTTAGAAATTATGAAGTGTAGTACAAACTCTCACACAAGGAAAGGCGTGTAAATGCTACAGGGGACCTAACATTGAAATACACATATGAATAATATATTAGTTGATATACTGCACATATAATTAGAATTGAAAGAGTAAAGCAAATCTATAAAATATTTAAGCTGCATAGTGAAGAACACTGCAGAGAATTAAATGCATTTCTTGGTTTTTTAGCCTGACAGTTATATGCTACCAGTATGTAGCAGTTTCCCACACTTGAGAAATTGACTGGATCCTTACACATGCAGTGAAGCATTACTAAAGCAATAGTTTATAGATATGGAAGAAAACAGTAGGATGTTTCTCAATACAAAAAGGGTAACCTTCCATCACCAAGTAGAAATGTAAATTACTCAAATGGGTGATAGAATTTAGAATAAAAATCAATTGAGTAATTAAAACTAATGAGGCATCTGAGTATAACCTTTGTCATATGAAAATCATGAAGTTATTTAAATCTAGTATCCTCTGGACGTAGGGGGCAGGGGTTATTGGGGAGTTTTGTTTTTTTGTTTTCTAAACTGCTGAGATGTATTACTGTTTGTCAGTCAGCTGCTAAAATCGTACATTTCTTTGAGAAGTGAGAATTATATATGTCCAAGAGGACCTTGGTCTTGTCTGGAATTATGGATGCATGTCTTTGAAAATTGCAAGTTTTAGTATGAGATATAAATTGAAGGAATGATTTGATAGCAATTAAAAAAATCTGCTGTAATACCTTTCTGCTCTCAAAGTGAAGCCACTGTCTTGATTTGAACAACAGGCTGCACTTAGTGAACAGCTTTCTTTAAGAAAATTCAGTGATGGGAGCTGAAGGACTCTGCTGCTTTATATTCCATGCTTAAGGAGGAGTTTTTGATATTGAAGAAATCACTTTCAAGCATGGAAGATACTAACAATTAAAGGAGGCAGGTTTGCAATGAGAAGAGTTGTGGGATTTGACTGAGTGCCAAATCATGAATTTCTAGCCTGCCTGCCAGTAGTTTGGTGTCTTTCTGGATGCCCTTGTAGGGTGTAACAATAGATTTCGTTGCTTGCATATGCGGGCAGCAGCTAATTACAGTTGATTAAGATATTTTTAAAACAGAAGAAGATCAATACTAGGTTTTAGTACAACCATCTTTTTTTTCTTTTTCTTTTGACTACCTGGAGCCTTTAGTTCTCTAAGTGTGTTTCAGGGTTCTGTGTTACTTATTTGTGATGTTACCTTAGGACTCTTGGCTTAAGAAAAGGAGTAATGAGAAATATAGCAGGAATTTAAATTTAAAGGGAAACAAAAATACCTTTGTGATCTGTATTTCTTCTGTTTACTATTTTAATGGGTTTCTTTTTTCTCCCCTCTTGTCTTGTCTGTATCTCCTGTCAAATAAAGGCCAAGAAACACCAGGTCTTTCTAACAGAGACGTATGAAAACAACATGAGAGAGCTGGAGTTACTCTTGGACAGCTTTGCTGTGTCAGACCAGCGGACAGCAGGTTAGTTGAAGGTATAAAATGACAGATGCATCTGTCAGTGTTCCAAAGTCACTACATTGTGGGAATTCTGCAGATGCCTCTTGCATTCCCTCTTCTCAACATGCTTTGATTTGATGACATGTTAAGAGCAGTTCTCACAGCAGTCAAATGGCCTTGCTAGCTGAGAAAGGGTGACGGAATGTGGACCTGCTGTTGTCAGCCCAGAGCTTGATTTACAAATGCTGGGGTGTATATGATCGGTCAGAAAAGGGCTTACTTGCTGTGCTCTAAATCCAACTGAGAAAAAAGTCCTTACAGTATACCTGCAAAGGGAACAGATGTTTTGCCTGAACTGAGCCAAATTCTGAGGCAACCTTCAACAACTTAAAGGTCATATATTCAAAAAGGTTGTGTAGGACACATGATACAACACAGTACTTTTTACTGTTGGTTGTGGACTAGCACTATATTGCATTCATTTGATCTAATACAGAGCAAGTATTTCTCTGGTTTCATTAAAATTAATTGTAATTCAGTGATTGTCGCTCTGCTACCTAGTTTTATATGTAATTATTTTATCAAACTGATGCTTGCTTAAACAATTGAAATAGCAGCTAATATAAACAAGATGAACTTCGACATCAAAGCTAGTAATTTTTTTTAAAGGTGAGGATAGTACACTTCTTAAAATCTTCATTTAAAACTATTTCTAAAAGTTTTATCTATGTGGTTCCTGTTAGAAAATGACATACTAGACACAAAATGCTTCCACATTATAGTGCAAGTAAACTGTAAGAAAACAGGCAAAATGTTGCTTAAGGAGCAAATGGGTTTATTTTATGTAAACTGTGATACACATTTCTCGATTTTTTTAGCAACAGTAGACACAAATGAGTCATACAACATCCTTAAATGACAATGCATTTTTTTGTATCAGGACAAAGAGATTTTGAGCCCGGTGCTGTTAAAACTAAATAAAGGAACTTCTTGAGATTTCTGTTTTCCTTAAAAGCCTAGTTTGAATCTGTGACGCATTGATTTCCATGGCCTGTATGATGTTTTGTTTTGGAACTGGTATCAGTTTTATTCTGTAATTATAAATGTAATTCCTGTGGGTAATACCTGTAGGTTTACTTTAGATAAGTCAGACTGAAAAGCTCTTCAAAACTGTACGTTTTCCTGGATCTTGCAAAGTTCCGCATGCCCAGAGGGGCTTTGGCAGTTCTGAGGGGAGCTGAATTCTGATGCAAAGTGCTGTTTCCAAAGCAGTAATTGTCTTTTGGGTAGGTTTTCTGTTCTGCCTGGTGGTAAACCTTGCAGAGAACAGCTTTGACCCGTTTCTATAATCTAGGGATTCAGTAACAGTAACTTCAGTATTAATTTGCTTTCTTGAGGTAAATTTTGAAAGGTATTATTTAAAGGGATTCTTTTTTTTAAGCTTCACTATCTCTGCAGAGGCTCAGTTGAGGCAGTCAAATTTAGCTGCTGTGGAGCGAGTCTTTATGGCTAATATTAAAATGTGTAGTGATCTAGACGTTTGTTCTACACACTTACTACAATTGTAAGTGTGAAAATTTTCTAGTGCTTTTGCCTTACTGTGTTGTACTAATGAATTTTCTATGTACCAGTATTTGATTTTTTAAAAAAATATTTAACATAATCATATTTAAAATGGGAATGCCTAGGTGCCAATAAAAAAGTAAAAATCTGAAATAAATCTTTGTAGTCTAATTAGCAGATGGGTGGTTACATGAGCCATAGCTGGGTGCGCAGTCTTAGTTTTGTTTTTAATGTTCAATTCAAGTGGGTGAGAGATCTGCTTAAAAATCTGTCAATATTAAGGGACCAGCCCCTTCATTTAAGTGCTGATTGGGCTGTGATTATTGGCCTATACAGGAAAAAGAAGAGAAGACTTTATATTTTTAAGGTAAAAAGCCACAGTATTTTAAAGTTGGGTTTTTTTTTTTATACATTCTAAAATAAGAAGCGTTTATCTTCTCCATTTTAAGCAACCTTTAAAAATTTTCCACAGCATTGTTATTCTTATTGGACAATTTGCATGATTTCCGTCGTCCGTGTTCAGTTTATCGTATTTTACAGTCATTCAGCAACAGGGTTTGTGCTCAGGAAAGTTTATCTTCATTTCAGGAAAAAAAAATAATTGTGGTTGTAGCAATCTGAAAACAAAGTGAACTGAGTATAAAGTGCCCAGTGTTAGCTGCTTTGAGTTAGTGTCACTGTTTAAAGTGGGCCATCAGTACTGTTTTGGTCAAAAGTCTAAAACACAGCACCATATGAGCCACTGTGAAGAAAATTAACTCTCTTCTTCCTAGTCAGGCCCAGTACTGTTAGCAGAAAGTCTGAAGCAGCTGCTTTAAGAGTTAACTCTCCTGTATACTTCCTGCCAGACTCCTATTGAAGGTGGCATTTTCCCAAAAGTCTTCCTCCAAACTCTTAGGCACACTGGGCAAATGCTTCAAGTATTGGGGTTTTTTCCTTCCTCATTGCTGAAGTGGGCCCTCTCCAGCAAGACGGTGCCATTTGAATTATGTTGTGTGTCTCCTGCATAGTTGTGTGAAGACAGACAACACATGGCCAGTGTGAGAGCCATAGGCTTCTTTTCAGCTAGCGCAGGATGGTGGAATCTGGTATTTCTGTTGACATGCTGGGCTGCCCAGAAAATAGGGTTGCAGCAAAGACAAGGAATGTCAGCATAGAAAGTTTACTGGCAAAAGTCTGGTTTTGGCAAACATGATGTAAATTAAGATAGTTCAGAGGCATGACAGCATTGCAGGCTGGGACTTTAGAAATGAAGATACATCATTTAGACTCTTGATGAAAACTACGGGATGGAAGACAACCCCTAGATTGACTTGACAGGTATTATTTTAATAATGAAAATTGTGAGTTAGAACTTCGCTAGAGCTAGAAGCATGGAAGAACAGTACTTTCTCTTTTCTGTGCAGCAAGATCACTGCAAAATATTCCTACAATGGGTAGAAATGAGAAGTCACTCCTGTAATTCAGAAGACAGGACTGGAAGCCTGTGTCAGCTTAACTATAGCTGCAGTTAAGTGAGAAAAATGATAGTAGGGTGTTACTAGTCTCTGTTTAATGTGAAATCTAAACTTCTTACAAAAGGTCAGATTCTATGAATTCTTCTTAGGTTGATTCTAAGTTAACATGGCTATTTGGGACAACTGTAGGACTCAGAGGTTTGGTTAAGGACACTGGTGTTTCATTAAGAAGATTTTGCTTTTCCCTGACTGTAGACCTTTAGAAACTGTGATAAATAGGTACACTGCAGTGGCTGGTAGGACAGAGCAGAAGTCTTGTCACTGGGACGTGTATTCTCTTTAAATTCACTTGCATGCTGTAGAGCAGATCTTGCTTCTGTTACTGAAAGCGATCTGTTATAACCTGCATTGGTTAGAAAAGGTGTGACTTTGACAGTAACAGTTGACTGCCAAGTCAAAGTAAAAGTTAATCTCCAATCTGAATAGTACTCTGTGCTCTCTAGTATTATCAAAGAGCTGGGAAAGAAGAGGCTAATAAATTGAAAAAATTTTCAGAATGGCTGTCGGCAATACTTTCCGACTTGTGCATATCTGTAAGTTTTCCAGACTACCATTGGTGTGTTATATATAGCCTACAGGACGAATCTATTATTTCTGTATAATGCTTTGAGTAGAATATCGTGCTTATTAAGAGAACATTAGCCATAGGATTCCTAAAAAAAACCCAACCTGCAAGTCTGTAAGTGCACCTCCTCTATCTTCCAAAGTTGTATGGAAAGCCAAAGGAGAGGTTTAGATTTAGCATTTGATTTGACTTTATGAGCCACCCTAGGTAAATTGCTTAGTGACACTGGCTTTCAGAGATGATAAAACACCTGTATCACCTTTTAGTTCTGCTAGGAGTTATGTTTGTTTGGCCTCTCTGGAGTTCAAATGACAAACTTTTTCAGTTCTTTTGCAAAATAAGGATGCTATTAGCATTGTTGAAGTTAGTTTTGCTTATAGAACATGTCAAGACTCGTGGAAAATTTTGTACTATAATTTGTTACAAAACAAGTTTATAAATGCTGCATACCAATATGTATAATGCTGAGAAGAAGAATCTGTCAATAACTTGGTATTTTGCTGTAACACCAGAAAAAAAAGAGAAGAGTTTGTTCTTGGAAATTTAATATCAGCTGACATCTTGTGACCTCTTGATCAATACAGTGTTGTTTTGCTTTCTTAGCACATTGTACTATGGACTTTGGAATGCTCAAACTTGTTCATATGTCCCTAATTAAGGCAACCAGATCAGAAGTCTCTGTCTAAAGGTTTAATAAATGTGTAGTGTGTATATAATGGATATATCAGCTTTAAGATTTTTAATTGAAACGTTATGTAGGACTCTGCAGACAGATAATAAATTTTTTTTACTATTTCCTTTGGAATGAAATTCAAGATTATTTAAAAGGTTTTTAAGACCTCTCCAAGCATAACAGTCATGTGATCTTTGGCTGGGTAAAGCTTTGAGTAAATGAAGTACTGCATTATAATATGCATGCTTAGTCACAACAGCAAAATAACGTCAGGAAAAGTGTAACGTACTTAACTTCCAGGCAACATGTTTTTCAAAGTGTGTTATTGTGTGGTTTTGAAGTTGGCTCGTCTGACTGAATGACACACACTTGACCACAGTAGAAATTACATGCGAGACTGCATACCAAATACATTAGGTAGAAATGTAATCCAGAATTTACAGTTCTGTATCTTGTATTAGAGCTTTTATACAAATGTCTTTCAGATGTATTTGCTGTGAAAGTGTGGCTATTCAGCTGCATCTCTTGTGGCAAACAAGGCTGCTATTCAGTGTTTTGTATTGTCACTGAAGCTCTAACTAATTTTAATACCTCTCATCCAGGGTGAGTAGTTTTCTCTCTGTAGCTTTAAGGCTTAATTTTCATTCTCTATTTTTCTTCAGGCACTTGTAAGGACAAAGATAAACCTCCGAGCCTCTCTGTCCTTGAGACTTTGAGGTGTACCTTGACAGCTTACCAGAACAAGCTGGAAGATACGTCTAATGAGGTAACACTAGCATTGTTTGGCTCTATATGTATCGCCTTCGGCCAGCAGCAGTACATACACTTTGCTTGTAAAAAAGGTCAGAAGAGTGGGAATGTTGAGTTGACAGCTTCACGTATACCCAAAGAAATAATCTGTGTCACTACAATTTCTCTAAGCTTACCCTACAGTGAAGTGTCAGTTGTATTGGGGGGACAGGAAGAAGAGGTTTTTACTTTTTTTCTTTTTAATTTGGTTTTGTTTTCTTATTAACCCTGTTGAAGTTATTTTTTCAACAAACGTTCAGGAAAATGAGCCATGTTCCACAATATTCCTAAATACACAATGCTTGAGCCTCAACACTTGTTGGTATAACTTGTGTAAATGTCCTTGCCTTTGTACATTTAAAAAGTGGCATAATTTTCTGAGATTAGTGTGTTTATGATGAAGTCTCTTTTGGTGCTCTTTGGAGGTCTTTTCAAGTAAAATAGGACCATGACAATACTTTAAGTTATCTAAGACAATAATGGAAATATTTCAGTTTTGGAAGTCTTACTGTTGAAAAACATCAAATGTTTTCCATGCAGTCCTACTGGCCTTTTATTTCACCTACTGAAAAGTCACAATCTTGCATTTATTTCCTCATTTGTATTGCTAATGTGATTAAATTAATCCTCTTGGGTGTAAATGTTTCATGAATTTGTGGCTTTAAAGGCTGTAGAGAGAAGTTAACTGCACTGTTAAAGCTTTCTGTACACACTTGTAATTAGCTTATCTTTGGATAAAATTGGCAGAGACAGAAAGGCAAGGTGTGATGAGATTGTAAAAATGCCAGTACTGGAGTTTTTTTTCATTTCTAGGTTTTGCCTTTTGTTTTGACAAATGCATAGTCTAGCTAGTCACTCACAATGTTTAAAAAAAAGAAAATAACGGAAGAAAAGTGTATCGTCTTTGCCCCTTTTATTGGGAAAAGAACGGTCTCCCACAAGACCTTTGAGTTTGTTCAATGGACACAAAAATAAGTGACCGTGGAAGCAATTATACTTTTGTAAACAGCAAGCACTGTTAGGTCTCTCCCAGTGAGATAACAGAACCAATGTGTATAGTCATTATGAAACTCTTCTGAGACCCAAGTCTGGAAGCTGCAGAGTAACTAGGAACATATTACCCACAGCGAATTGTTATTTGGGAGGAGGAATGTCACGTGATAGGCAGCACAGTTGAAAAGTCGACTCAGCAGGCTTTGGCTTAGTGATGTGCTTTGTTGTGAAACTGTGCCAGAGACAGCAGTGGGGAGACCAAGGGGGTGGCTGCTAAGAAAGCAAAGAGAGTATTCTGACAGAAAGAAGAATGAACTGTCAAGGAAAATAAATCGCAAGCAGAGCGGGACCAACTGATGACCTGCCACAAGACTTCCCAGTAGGACTGCGTGTGGCTGACCCTGAAGTTGTCATATGGAGCCAGAGATCACCGAGCACCTTCATGGTGCACAGAAAGGGCAGTGCTCTGTCCTTCTTGATTACCCCCACCCCCATAGTTAACGCTGCTTTTGGCTTTTTATATATTAGATATGTTTAGTAATAAAACTTTTTAATAATACAATAATGCACAAAGGGACTATGAAGGGCACTGTGCAATAAAAACAGGATGTTTTAATACACAGCAGTAAGGGTTTAGTTTTGAGTAATTGTGTAGTGTTTCTTTTTATAGAGAGATTTTCAACAAGACCCCACATACTGACGGAGTTATTAATAAATGCGTACACCTGAATGTATACATGAAGTATGCTGGTAAACTTGTCATCTGTCACCTTTAACTTACTGTGTTAAACATTAGATTAAACGATCTGCTTCATTTGTGTGACTGAAAGGTATAGAAATGTTTTGTTTTTGTCAGATAACAAGCTTTTGACTTTTCTGTATAGTGCAGAGGCTAGAATATGTTGGGAGAGAGAGAAGGCTACTAAACTAACAAAAAGACTGGAAATATTCCAGTAGCATTGTGTAATTTATTATAATTATTTTGAAGGGTTCTGACAGGTCTCCTGATTTGAGATCAAAGAAAAATATAATATCCAAAGTAATTTGTAAATTTTGTAAATGGATTATTTTACTTCTGAGCTGCTCCTTAATGCTCAAGTGCCAGCGGTAACCTGCGCTTATAATACTTTTCTATTCAATGCTTTCTTTCAGACTTTTGTATTGCTAACCTCATCATCACGGAACGAAAGATATGGGTTGTAATGATGTGTTGTTATCTTTTTTGAAAGTGGAAAGTGAAGCTAGTACACATTACGGTCATGAGCTACCTCTAAGGTGATTGCTTGTAACACCACAAACAGTTCAGTAGTTACCATGCCTCTTGGGAATATTGCTGCTTTATGGGTATGTGAGTACTAACCAGTGCTCAGTAAAAAGTAGGGACCAGGCTTGTAGCTGGACAATTTCTGCAAATAGCCACTGACTTTGAAAACCTGTTTTCTTAAATCACTCCCCAGATCATAATCTGAATTTATTACATTTTCAAATGCATTTCAAAGTCTGTGGGACTTTGAGTTCATGGGAAACTTAATAGTGAACTCAGTTTGGGATTCTGCCACTGCTATTTATCTTAAATCATTATAAAAGTGATATTTAGTGCTTTTGTAATGGCACATTATTTAGCTTGTATGGAGTATAAATATTGTCAAAGGAACTGAAAACAATTTTTTTTTTACATTGATATACAAAATTCTTCCTTTATATTCAGGCGATTATGTAGCCTTTCTGTAAAAGCCTGTTTGACCTCCTTATTTTTCACAGCTTGGGAAAATGAAGGCTTTGTGTGAAAAGATGACAAAAGAACTTGAGATATCCAAAGACAAAATGTGTGCTTTAAGTCAAGACTTTAAGGTATGGTTTCATGAACTTAACGTAAAATTTGAAAGTTTTGCACAAATTATCTTTGTGAATTTAAGGTAGTGTTTTTTCTTATCAGAGGAAGTCTCAGTGTCATTGTATTCTGTTGAGCAGCCTAATTTACCTTGCAAGCTTGTGTGAAGCCATGCTGCTTTATTCTGGTTACCTCCTTAGACTACGTAACTGATCATTTCAATGATTGCACTTCTGAAATAATTTGAAATACATTTATCAGTTTGCAAAGTATTGTTTTGTGTTGAAATCAGCATCAGTAATTTTTTTTTCTCTGAACTGTTTTTCTCAAGAAAAGGAGAAGAGAATTTACCTCTGTTCATATGAAAGGACGTTTTATTAAAGATGTCCTTTTCTTTGTTTTGTTTTTGTTGTTTCTGTTTATTGGACAAGTTAATGTATGTATGAAGTATCAGGTCATCCTTAACAATTGTAGGATGTGCAGCCCAAAATTTCTTAGAGTAAAATCTACCTGGGAACTGATAAAAACACTTGTGAACTCTTTTCTTTAGTTTCTGACCAAGATTTTTTTTTTTTTTGGTCTCAGTTTTTGGCTGACACACCACTTTTGTAATGTCCTGTCTGGTTACATCAGTGGCCAAGGGAGTGAGGAAGTCCTGAGGTCATGGTTAAACTTAATCTCCCAACTGGCAGTGTATTATATTACTGCCAAAACAGAATGTCTCTACTCCCAGTGTTTCTCAGATTCTTTTGCGGGGGATGTGCTGCTTTATCACTTCAGTTTAGTCACAGATACTTCTGCAACACTCATTGAATCTTCATATTAATTGATACTTGCACATATCTCCTGTCATCTGATCTGAACTTCCTTTACTAATTTATGTTCAGAAGACTTAAGACTTCTGCTTCTGTTGCTGCACCTTTGTAAGGCACCTAAAAATTTTACAACCCATTGCAACAGATACTTGTATTCTTCATGCAAAAACTGAGTTTGCTACTCACAGATGGTGCTGTTTTTTATACGGAACACCAGTGTCTGATCTCTTTAGATTTTTTGGTAATAAAATTGTATGTATGAGTGAAAGCTAGATCCAGTCTGAAAACATTTGTGTTAGAAATTTATTCCTTTAATCTTCTAATATTTCCATTAAGAAGAATAAAAGTTGTCATTGTCTGATGAATTTGGGACTCTTATTTCCTATTGTATGTCCTGTATAAACAGCTAAGCTTTTATGAAAAACAAACAATGCTTTCAGTTTGACCTTTAGCAAAATTTAGCAGTGCTGGAAGTCCACTTGTAGGAGAGGAAAGCACGTGTATCTGTCCACTCCATCTCAGCAATCTTTTGACTAAACAGGGGTAGTGTGCCAAGTTCTTTGTTTACCTTGTGAGATTTTGTACTGGTAACATAATGATTGTATTTATGACCATTTCTGATTATTAGTGTCTTCCCATGGTCAAGCCTCCAAAGAGAGTACTCACATTTTTTTTATTATGCAGATAAAGAATACAGTGGGCAACAACAGCTGTCTGTGTTGCATACCGACTCGGCTGTAACGGATCAGAGATTTACTTACAAAAATAATGTATCTTTTCACTAGCTCTGAGAGCTCTCCACTCTGCGGAGAATAATTTGTGTCCATGCGTTCTGCATCTCAGTTGTGGGGATAGAGGGGATTCCAAAGGTCAGTGCATCATGGAGCTTTTAACTCCGAGATGGATTTCTGATGCCGTCTAGTTACAAGCTGTGGAGAAGGGCTGTTGTCAATTTTGAAATTCTGTTACTGACAAGATACAGTCAGCTTAGCCTGGAGTCTTCTGAACACATGTGGCTATATGACTGTTTACTTCCTCAGACGCTGAGCACTGGACTAAGGTAACATTTTATAGAGTAAAATTCTTACCATCCTTTCTGTTCCATGCCTCTGTTTTACAGGAAGCTCAGGATAACCTAACTGATGCCAATAAAGAGTTAAATCATCTGCACACTAAGTGTGCGGACAGAGAGACTTTAATAGGAACTTTAAAAATGGAACTACAGAGTGTACAGCAATGCTGGGAGAAGGAGAAAGTACGTGCCACAGAATCTGAAAATGAAATCCAGAAGCTTACCAGGGCTTACCAGAAGGATGTGGAGGTATTACCAGAGACAAGATGACTGTCAAAAAGAGTCTTTATTTAATCTCAACTTTATACATTTACATACATCAGATGGTTACTCTTGGTCTTAACAGATTTATCCCCAAAATATGATTTTAAGATACGTATTTTGAGATATGTATTTAATATCTGTGAGATCTCAGGACATATTTGTTCTTCTTCCCTCTATATCAGAACTAATAGCTTAACCCTTCCAGTATTTTGAATTTTTGCACAGCTAAGTTTATTTAAAGAGCTATGCCTGACAATTACGTCTTTCTTTCAAATTGAAAGTTAACAAAAATGTTTTACAATTGGAACATGCACAGGTGTCATAATCATGTGTTGTTAATTACTGATTCACATGGCAATTGATAGATCAGAAATGTGGAATTGAGGTAGTTTTTCCTGCATGCCACAAAACGTCGAAATTGTTGTTTGTGACCTGTTAGGTCATTGTCATTTACAATATGTGGGAATTGCTTCACAAAGTCTTATTTCAGAACTATTATCTTGCTCCTTATATTTGTTTACAGCTGTTAATTTTGTTAATTTTTTCCCCCCAATGAAGCAGTTTTATACTAGTAATAGCTATGATATTCTTTGTGATAGTTATCGTGCATATTGAGCTCGTTACTTCCACAAATTTGGACATGGATGCCAACTGAGTAAAAAGGAAACATTCTTTCCACCTCTTTTACAGTCTGGTATTTAAATAGTGTCCACATGAAGCAGCTGGAATTGTTATACACATCAGATAATGATTAAAGTGAAGGAAACGAGAGGCCTGGCTATATTGTAAAGTCAGCATGTCTACAACACTGTGGTTGCATTCAACGTGTGTCAATTGATTTTGGGTCTTGGGATCCCTTTTTTCATGCCAAATGGATAATTATCATCCGTGGTTCGTCACAGCTTAAGCAAAAATGTAATGATGGTGGCACACTGGATTTTCTTTGGGGAATTAGGAGATCTGCTAGAAACAAAGTTAAAATAAACTACAATTTTTTTATTGCCTAAAATATCATGAAATAATAGCATGAGAAAATGCACCTAAGTATAAGGGAAAGAGCTCAGCAAAACCATAGTTTCCCATTTCGATCATCCACAATTTCTTAATGTAGAGCATTATCCAAGGCCCCTGGAAAACAACAGGAACCTTTACAGTGGTTTACTGTCTTTGAATAAAGGCTCTGTTTCTTGTGGCTTTTAAGGTACAGCTTTCTAGTGTTGTTTTAATCAAAGTTGCGAAGTTGCATATATATTCTGAAAGGATGAAGGCTGGAATTTATGTTGCATGCTATTGTTGCTAAAGTTTATTTATAACTTGCATCTATTTGTTATACTACTGACAAAAACCAGTGTAAATGAATGAGGCATAGCATGTGGAATTTAACTGATGAAGCTATAAGCCTATTTTGTCTGACTAAGTAGTTGTGCATAATCCATGCAAAAAGTATTTTTAAAAGACTTCAGAGTGATAGTTGTATAAACACTGTGTTGTACTGCCAAGCCAATCAGACAATTTTCTTTGTGCTATGCACATACTGGAAGTGGATACAATTTGAACGTACCCACAAGTGTTAACATGAATGATTAAATTGCATCTGCTAATAGCACATAAATTTTTATCTATATCAGATCATGGTTGTGACCGCTGCAGGATTGGGCTTTCTTTAGTTATATGCTGTGGGTAATTAGACAAATTTTGTAAGAACTGTTTTCTTACTCTGGCTTTAATATGTATGACTGCAAATATTAACAAGGAATTGAATTTTTAAAAGGTCTGAAAATGAGCTTTTTGGGTTTTCCTTTCAGCTGCATGCAGCTTACATTACTACACATATGATGCATCTCTTTGGATTCTCTTACTGTTCAGATACAACAGTTAATGTTTCTTTTTGTCTCAGGAGAAGCTAACCTTCCTCCACAGCTTATACCAGCGTTTGGTAGCAGGCTGTGTGCTTATAAAACAACCAGAAGGCATCCTAGATAGATTCTCTTGGTCTGAGCTTTGTGCAGTCTTGCAGGAGAATGTTGATGCCCTGATCTTAGACCTCAACAGGGCTAATGAGAAGGTAAGTGTCCTTAGGCACCAGCTACCTCTATTAAATTCAGTGACATTTGTCCACATCAGAGTATCATTAAAAAGGACTGACATTCATCTTATTTCAAAAAGAATTTGGACGTTAATAATTCAATACCATTAATTATGGCTTGTCTACAACTCAGTTTGATGCCATTGCTGTGGGCATGTAAATGTGACTGAAGTCTGTATGAAGTCTCTAAGCTCCACTTTCTGTGCAGGACATGCTAATAGTACTAGCCAATATTAGCCACAGGGACCTAATTAAAAGAAAATAAATTAATCTTACTGATGAAGCAATTCAAAGAACTTAGTCATTTACACTAATAAAGCAAGTCTTTATTTTAGCATAAAACAGAAACAAAATGCACTTACTCCAGGAACATCATCTTTAAATTATCTGTTTATGATTCAGGGGTACTAGCTGAAAAAATGCCAGTGTGTTTCTTTTGTTTAATGGTAACTTCTGGACTACGAAATTTGTATTCAGAAATACAATAGAATATACTTATTTTTATAAAACATGTCAATATTGGTTTAAGGGAGAAGCTGTGCTTTCCAGAATGATTTTAATGTGAGTAAGCTTATGTGGCCTTTCTCCCTGGAAATCCCTGTGTTTTTAGGGAAAAAAAGACCTCTTTTTAATTAACTTAAACTGCTCCATAGACTAACACGTGCCACTCTTCAGAATTTCAGTTCATGTCCTGGCTCCATTGATCAGGCCAGTCCTACAGTCTAGCAGAGCGACCCCAGATCTTGGCTGCCCTGACATTTTGTTCTTGAGGCATAGGAAGGGAAAAGCTCTTCTGGACGTTTCTTAATCTGCTGGAATTGTGACCACTCTTCTGGCTGGAGTAAGGGGACAGGACTGGTTACAGTGAATTGCTTTGACTCGGGCCATCATTTAGTACATACTCCAGCAGTCAGTGGAAATTACTGAAGAGGGATAATATAAAATCTGGATTATGCGGAGTGACTGTACGTTTCTATTTTCCTTTTGGTGTAGAGGAGGAAAGAAAATGGAAGAGAAGGGAGTGAACATTATTGGCAGTGTTTTGGGGGGGGTCGTGTTATTGTTGCTTGCTTTTTAATTTAGTAAGGTTACTGAGATTGGTTTTGAGGTCTCTAGGGCTCTTTTCATGTACTTTCCAGCTTTTCAGGGATTTGGGGCACTGTTGTTACCTGTGTTGTACCTTCTTTCTGAGAACAAATTTTTCTTCTGCAGTTTTGTGTGAGCTATTTGGAAGGTAACTTGCTGATACTCTCTAGTAACAAAGAGTAGGCATGTGTATTTTAGAGGTCCTTGTTAGCTTGATTCATCCCTCCGTTCAGTTTGCATTGGTGCTGCAAAGTGAAAACACAGACTGCATCCCTTCATGCATGTTGAAAACAGATCATAAACTAATGAGCTACTTGTGAGAAAAACATTCTGTACGCCAAAATTTCCTGAAATTATTTTAATACTTAATAATATATGGAATGTCTTGGCTTTCCAGTAAAACAAAAAATAAAAGTAAGGGCTGTTTTTTCATTATTACTTGCAATCCTTGGAAACTGCTAAAGGACTGGTATATTCAGATTACTAATTTAGCAGCACAAGAACTAATTCACGTGTTTCAAAAAAACATGGGAAGTGTCCAGTTCAGGTTTCCAACAAAGAAGGCAACAGATACCTGCAAGGTGGTATAAGGATGGCAAAACTGAAACCAAGGAAAATGCATTATCCCAAAATATATCTCAGTTTTGTTGCAAGATTCAAGTAATCTGTCATTAAAGGATTTTACTTAGTTTTAATAGATACATTGAAGAAATTACAATTTAGAATTTATGCTGGAATAGTCTGTGCTTAAATTAATATGAACAATTAAAAAGGTGTTTCAAGATGTAAAAGAATTTCTTTTAAAATGCTTTTAATGCAGATATCTCACCTAGAATATGTTTGTAAGAAGAAGTCAAATACTGTGAAGGAGCTTCAGCAGAGCCAGGAAGATGCTTTTAGCAAAATGGCTGACCAGATGAAAGCACAGGAAAGCTGTTGGCAGAAACAAAAAACATATCTGGAACAGCAGTACTCAGGTCTCCTTGGGGAAGTTCATGCAAGGGCACAGGTATGGTGCTGTGAACGTCTTGATTATGTTTTTTTTTCTTGTAAATATTTAATGGATTATATCAGTAATTTAAGCTCCTCACCAATTTAAGGTTGTTTCGGAATTGTAGGATATATTTAAAATAGAAAACTCCCAACACTTTGCTAGTATTAACTTCACTTATAATACGAAATAAATTACTTTGCTAAAACATTCCAGAAATGAATTGCTTAATTCAGTCTAGCAGTTTTAAGTGATTTTTTTTTTTTTGAGAATGTTAAAGCTGTAAGATTGAAATTGCTTAATTTAAGAATTACACAGGGCAGCAGTTACTTTTTCAGTGTCATGCTTTGCAAAGACTTTGCAGAGTAACAGTAATGTGGTGTCATCTGGGGATAAATTTAGATACATACATTCTGACCCTAAGAACCAATTAGCAGTTACAGGGGTAGATTTCAACAGTATTAAAGGACTTCGTTACACAGATGGTACAGTGAGCAGCGGTTCAACAATGTAAAACTGTCATCACTGATTGTTAGAAATGTTACTTGCAATCTAAAATGTTCACACTTGTTCTACAACCACAGTTCACTGTCTTTACAGTCACATTCCTTTGCACATGTTTCAATTAGAAGTGTTGTGAAATTGAGAAAATAAGATATTCCTTGTTATTTGTGACTGCCATCTGAAAATTGCTTCATCAGAAGAATGCTGTATTTGCCTCAGATTTTGAGCTTGGAAGTTTTGCACTGCGAAAAGTATATTTATGAAGAATTCTTTAGACAGAGCAATTTATGGTAATTTCCTGGGAATGAGTTAAAATCTTGTATATATTTTTTGCTTGATATTTACATTTCACATTGGATATTGGCAATGCTAAACAGTTCTATGAATGGAATAAGTGGCATCTGTACTTACATTAAGTTCCCCCAGCGTCCTGTAGTTTCACCTTATGAAATCATTGCCCACAAAAAGAATGATGAAATGATTAAGCTTAATTTTAAAAATTACTTTTTCTTCCTAAAGAAAAAGTGGAGTTACACAGTTTAGATTTCTGCTTTCTCTGGATTCTGCACAAAAGCAAGATCTGAGTCACCTCTTTCAGAACTGCAGCATATTGTGGGGAATTGGTGCTGTGCAGTACTGTGCCATTCTTTGGGGTGGTGCTGAACCTGCCAGTCTTCTTAGCTGAATTGTGTAGACAGTAAGCAGATTGTGTACTGAAAACATGGGGTTTTTTTGTGGAGTGTGCATTAGGCGTGTCTTCTGGAAAAGACTTCTTCATCTGTCAGCTTGCTCTACAGGACTAGTGGGTTTCTAAAAGGGAGATGCTTTCCCTTAGAAACATCTGGGCATGTTTTCTAACACAGGTGATGTAGTATTAGAGTACGAGCTGGTAGTGTTGTAATCTAGGCAGTGCAATGTCTGTATACATTTAGATAATTCAACAAAACTTTGTCTCATCTTTTTTTCCATCCCATGTTCCAGTTTGCTTTCCTTACCATTCTGTGTCAGTCTGGGAAGAAGACAGTCTAATTTCTTCTGGATATCTAATTAGTGACTGACTTTGGACCTGCAAATACCAGATTAAGCCTTTTCCTTTCTAGAATCTGTAGGGTCCATGGATGTCTGCTGCTAGGGCCGTCCTAATCTTGAGTGCTTGTTTTTTGTAAGACTTGACCATCCTTTCCCTATTGCGTTTTGAGCCTGTTAGAGCAGTGATCTTGCAGACAAATACAGCTCTTGGATCAGAGGTGTGCAAACAGACTAAAACTGTAGCCTTATTTCCATAGAAAACGAGGAAAAATGTGCCCCAAGTTACAGAATGTTCTCAAAGGATCTTTTCGATATTACTGAGTGCTAGTGTTTACGTAAAGATACAGAATGCAATATTTAAATTTAATTATTTAAACAGGCTTTATTGATTAAATTTTATAGGAAACATCTGATCAGTGTAAGTGGAATGTAAGTTGTCACTATCCTGTATTTTAGAGAGACCTGTGGGTCTCGTCACATTTATTCTGGCACTATAAGGGATCTGTAGCTATTTGCTCTATTTTCCATTCAAATATCTGAGTGTTAATTACAAGCAGTTTAATGAACTAATCCCTGTCCTTTCTGGAATGGGAAGATGAGTGATTTTTGCTGTCTTGCACCAAGCTAATGGTACATCCTAAGGTGCATTCTTTTGTTTGTAACTTTGTCTTCAGCCAGTGTTCCATGCCTACTTCTAGATGTTTTCTCCTCAGAGCTCCTGGGCTGAGAATTCTTTCGTTTTCCCAGTTTTTGGTACATGGGTGAAGGCAAACTGAAGACTGTCAGTTCAGACTCTCAGGAGTTAACTGAGAGCTCTAAGACCACACCAATATGAGTAATGTATCTTGGAAATTATTGTTCTGGTTTCTTAGAACTGCAGTAGACAGTTAGGGCTTTTCAGAATGGTCTCCTTGTGATTGAAATGTAACATTGCAAAATCTGTAAGTTTTAGTAGCAATGACACCCACCACTGCTTCTGTCCCCAGCCAGTACCATTCAGGGTCCCTGACTCGAAGATAGGGTCTATGGATGTTAATAGGTGCTACTTCACAGCTGTTATGGTAGGTCAGATGGATGGTGTAATCAGAAAGCAATTATCACTGTTTTTCTGTAGGGCAGAATTTCCTAGAGTGGCCTTACCACAGATCAGCAGTAAGTACGGCACTCTATAGATACAGCTCTTCTTTGTCCATGGTCTCCATGTTTGGAGAGTCAATGGAGCTTGAAATGCGCATCCTTTTTCTTTGCCTTTTGTAGCAGGAGTGCAGTCCTGTTGATTTGATAGTGTGCCATTTTGAAAATGTTACTGTGCCTGTTCCTTAGCCTCACACAAATTATTTATTCAGACTGTGCATAGTCTCATAGGAAATGTCCTCTGAATTTTAACTATCAGTTGTTGTTTGTTTATTGTGTAGACATTTATTAATCTGTCACTGTTTTTTGTGGCAACCACTTAAAAGAGAAGGGGTTTGTTCTGATATGCAAAGATATGTTGTAAGAGAAAAACCCTGTAACGACTTTAAAATGTTAATTTCAACAGAAAAATAAAAGGTTTGCTACATCGAAAAGGGAAAAAGTCTAGGGAGAAAGAAATGTCTTTTACTGGCTTTTTTGTTGTTTGGAAGCCTTGCTTTTACAGCCAGACAGGTGAATTAGCTAAAGGCTGTGGTATCTTGCAGTTGTATCAAAAGTCAGTGCAATCAATGGAAAACAAGAAGTACCCATAACTATACTATTCCTACCCCACCAGGTGTCTTTGATAGACATGCCTGGCCCGTGTACTTAAAACACAGGAAAGAAGTGGCGGACAGTGGTGTTGATATTGTTTATTTAGATGTATAGACGTACGTATTTAGAAAAAAACACACCACCAAACAGCTGAAATACAGGAAAACATTTTGAAGTCATAGTGTCATTATATTTCTAGTTTCCACTTCTGTTTTCATGCCAGAATAAAGGATAAGGACCTAGTAAGAAGTAGGATAAAATAGTATTACCAGTAGCACTTGAATTTTTTGTTAAGGATTCTTGGAATCCACCAAGTTCTGCAACCCAGTGAGTTGTCCCTTAAAGCTCAAACACTGAAGGAAGCTGGCTTGCCAATGTTTGGAAAATAATTCTATGTCCCTTTCAAAAACTGCATTTAAGCTTCAAAGAAAAGAGTAGAGACAGTGTGGGGTAAGACAAAGGCAATTACTAGCCAGTAAAACCAAGAAGCTGTATTTTCTTACAAAACTCGTACATTTCCGTAGTCAGAAATTGTCTTGTTCACTTTTGCATATTGCAATTTAACCATGAGCATAAAAACACTAAGCTTCTTTAAAAAATAAGTTTTAATTATCCAGAACACTGAATGTTAGTATTGCTGCCCAGCAGCCCTATGGGGATCACACTTTGTTTACTCAGATATTGGCCTTTCACCTGTGATAGCCAGAAACCGTACGTTGTTTTCTAAATTCAGCGTACCTTTTCAGTTCCTTCCAGTCATGCGATCAGTTTTTTTTTTCTATAAAAATCAAACACTGTAAATAATGCAGTAGTGCTGAAAGTATTGTATATGTTCATACTTAATTTTAGAGTAATAAAGTGACATATGAGGCCTGTAAATTGCATTTTGTAATTAGATCTTTTAGATATCTACTTTATTTTTGTATCACTGAAAGTATTTTAATAACACTACAAATTCTTCCTTTTCCAAAAAAATAATAAAATATTTATTTGGTCAAAGACATTCTGAACTGGCTAGGGTACATCTCAATAGAAGCATGGAATCTTTTATTTCCATCCTAGGGATGGCTGTGTATTTATTTTTTTTCACCCTATTGTGCTTGCAGGATGGAGGAGGGAGAAACTAGGGTGTCCCCCTCACCACTTGCTTGGGACCTGTATCAAATAAAACACATGGGAATGTGCCTGTATGATACCATTTTACTTCTCTTTTGGCCACTGCTAACAGGAATAACCTCACCCTATTTTTAACAAAATGGCTTATAGCTCTGAGAGGCAGCTGGAACTTAGCATAATCCTCTCTTTTCTTCTTCTTACGGACTTGTCATTCCATTCATGTTTGCCTATTTGTGTCCATGTATTGTAACTGGAGCGTAAGCATTTAACTTGAGCTTGTGGGTTCTTTGTGAACAGTGCCTAAAATTTATTATCTCCTTATACCACAGGATCCTGTGTAAATGTAGCTTCAAGTGGTTCTTCCAGTCACAGAGGACTTTAATGCATCAAGAGCCAGTCTAAGTCTCTAGGGTCCCAGCATAGTGTCTTGATTCCTATCCAAGAACTGCATGTTACCAAAAGCAACCAGTCTGCGTGGTCTAACTTTAGTCCTGGCATTCCCTGGCTTGTTAATCTCTTCATTTTGGTACACCGATTTACTGTTTTAAATCTCCCTCTTGCCCTGTTTCAGGGCATACAGAGGGAAAGGAAAATGTTCCACAAATTGAAAAAATCTGTAGTGGCACTAGTCAAAACAAAAATATCTGTATTACACTGTTCTTTTGAAAACTCAATTCTGTATGAGGCCTAATTAATCTGTGAATATATAAGTAGGGGGTTGATTACAAAGTAATTAAGAGATCACCTTTACTTCCCCTTTCCCAGCTGCTGCCAATCTGTCTAGGTTTATCTTCTAGTCTTCCTTCTTTTTTTCCTCTCCCTTACGCTAATGTTGTTCTCTGCTTTGAGGAGCAATATACTTTCTGAAATTGGAGCATGTAATGCTTATAGTTAAGCCAATTCATAAAACTGTATTGTGGACAACCAGTTACTGTTGGACCTTCTATGCGCTATTGCAGTAGTAGTGGATTATCATCAGAAATCTGGAGTCCGTCTGTAGTTGAAGATTCTTCAAATTTTCCTTGTACTATTGACTTGTTTTTGTATATCTGGTTCTGTAACTGTTTGCTAGGAAAGATCATTACTAAAAACTTTCATTCCTTTAATGTGCTATTTGAATCTGAAAAAAAATTGATTTTCTTTTAGCTTTTGTCTAGGTAAAAATGATTTGTTATTTTAAAAAACATGTTCTAGTTAATATTTTTCTGGGTTTGTTTGTTTATTTCCCCTTACCCCAGGAATACCAAGAAACAGCAGAGAAAACCAAGAAGAAAATCTATGTCCTTGAAAAAAGAGGGGAGAAGCTGGCCCTTGAAAATGTTTCTGTGAAAAATACGTTAATGCAGGTTCAGAAGGAGCATTCATCTCTCCTGGCAGCCTGTGCTCTATTGGCAGGTGCCCTGTATCCTCTCTATGGACGCTTGTGTGCTATGTCTTCCCAAAGAGACCTCCTCCAGGATCAGGTCAACATTTATGAATTAGTGAACCAGGAGATTAGGACCCTAGTTCATGCTCTCTCTGATGTAGAGGAAGACAATCAAGATGAAGCAAATCTAAAGAAAAGAAAATACAAAGGCCTGATTCATCTATTCCGAAGAGGTGTGATTGCAGTTTTGGCAGCTAACAGACTTAAAGTTTTAGCCCAGTCTTCTAGTTCGCTCTTCTCCTGGGTAAATGGCTTCAAGGAAGGCATTGGAATTCTAGTTTGTATAGGGGACTCCAAAGGCAAGCATAATCTGTCAAGTAAGCTAATTGTTTTCTTCTTTGATAAGTACTATGTCAAATTACATGGTTAGTGAATATCAAATGGTAATGTTACTAATAGAATGTAAAGACAAATTTAATGACATTTCGACAAATGTAATTTCTGGATTTATTCACAAATGGCATTTTCCCTAAAAGGAAATGATTAGTCTGTTAAGCACCAGAAGAAAAGTTACAACTACACACATGAACTCATACTGTTTGATATCTTTGACATTTGTGTTACGGATTTCAGAACTAGGTGCTACTGCATCTTCTGTAGTAGATGTCTTGTAAGGTTCCTAAATTACTGACCATCAATGTATTTTTTGAAAATATATCTCCTCTTCTTTTATTAATAACTTTTATTATTTATTTCCTACTAAAAATGTCAAAAGTTGCTTTCTGATTCAGGTAAAATATTAGTTTAGGATTTCTACATTTTTCTTCAGAGACTATGTAGTCTTCCTGTCCCTTTCTGTTACCAGACCAGCTCATGCTTTCCCCTAAAAAGTTAAATGCTATAGAAGACGTTTCCCAAACCTGAAGATTCGTCTACTCTTCTGTTTTAGTAGTTCTAGGAGCATCTTTAATAAGATTGTCCTGATAGAAGGATTAGTTTGTGGCTTATATACTTGGTTTGGGTCAATTTCTGAACAAACTGGACATAGTAGTGTGTGCCTTATCCAAATTACTCAGTTTCATTGCTAGCTACAATTCTGTTTTGCAGGTCGTGAAGAGGAACAAATGCACTGTGTTGAAGCACTCAGCTGGTTTACCAGTTCTAACCTCCTTGCTGCAATAATCAGTTCTGTCACTGAATTACAGGATGTTGTAAACAAACCAGGTAATTATAAAAGTATATTCTTGTAGTAGAATATTAAAAAAAATTGTCAGGGTGGTTACATCATTTCAATTTTTAGGATTTTAGCTAAACCATTCTGGATTAAATCTCTGGAGAGCTGTATTGTTGGAACAGATTAATTTTCTTTAATTGGTAATATAATACTTTATCATTTCAGTGTAAAGAGTCATGGAAACAGAAGGCTGGAGGGTGCTTCTAGAAAGTATAAAAACAGTTTTGCCTCCTTTGTTGTGAGATAGAAAAAAAAACATCTACACCATGCCAGTAGGTGTTTGAATAACCCGTTCTTAAAACCTTCCAACGAAGCAGTATTTACAAGCTTCCTAGTTATCTTGTTTCACTGTTCTAATATTTGAAAAGTATTTTACGGAACCTCAACCTAATTCTTTTCTACAGAGAAAATCTACATCATTTCTGTCTATTTTATCTGTGCATTCCTAAAACTGGCACATATTCAACCTGGGACATTAGCACTGCTGTCTGAAAGGAAATAAGGAAATTAATTTTTCAAACCGACTTAAATGATTTCAAAAATTTTAAATGTAAATAGGCAATCTGAGAGGCATCTGCTCTCTTCAGATCGTGAAATATGGGAATTCCAGATGAGACTGCACATCACAGGAGAAAGTAGGTGCTATCTGGATCTACACTATGGAATGCTTCACTGTCTTAAAAATTACCTTTAAAGATGACTAGGTTCTGAGGAACCATTTCAGGCAGCTGGAAGAAACCAAATCTGGATCACTCAAATAACACTGGAAATTTTTAGGCTTGTACGCTCTAGGGATTGGAGGCACAATTCTTAAGCTTTTAACATTTAAAAACACGGGTTTGGCTTGACATTCATGATCATTTACCTTCACACGTTTAATTAGTTTTCTTTTCATTCTAGCATGTCTTGGAATGATCTCTTAGCTTCAATTTGAATACAACTTCATTAAAGTGTTGGGGTTTTTTGTTTTGGTGCGGTTTTGTTTTTTGTAAGGTTAGATTTCTAGGTTGGTTTGAAGAGAATCTGAACTGTGATAAACCAGACAACATAAAGGTCAAGCTTTTTGGATACAAATATCATCAACTGTTACGTACACAAAGCTTTTGAAGCTTAGCATGAAAATTTTAGTCTTGTGCAGTACTACTAAATTCATTCTGTTGACTGTTCTATTTCACCAAAACAGATTAAAGAAGAATTCTTTCTTCATCTGTCCGTGAAGTAAAATTTGCCAATTTTCATTCTTTTTCTTCATTTGTTCAATTTAAGAATTATTCGCTCTTTGTGATATACCTCTATTTGTGTTTATAATTTCTTAAACGCATCATAGTGTACATCATTGAAGGCTTTTATTGTAATTCTTTGATCCTGCCTAGGCAGGTACTTACAATGTGTATACTTAAACCATGTATTCTCTTCCCGACGATTATAGATACAGTTCCTTGTGGAATAATATTGTATTGTCATTTCAAAGCAGTCAGTAACTTACATCAACGTACCGTGTACTTATTGCAAACTGCTTTTCATTAAAAACATAAACAGAAGTGCCGATTTGCTTTTTATTTTTCATTCCAAGAAAGTGCCTGAAGTTGTGGATGCTGAACTATACTGAATAACAGGAATCCTCTTTACGAAGTGGAAAGTTCCTTTCAAAATGCTACAGCACAATTGCCTGAACTATGATTGATAATTTATTTTTAATACAGTTAAACTGGAGGTTCTAGACAGAGGGAAAGGGGCTGCCATTGTAGGTACTGCACATTTGGAGAAATACTGTGTTTTCTGGCAGGCAAACATCTTGTGTAAAATGAGATATCAGGTGGAAATACTAGGAATAATGAAGGAACAGTAACTCATTGGCAGTATCCTTGTTTGTTAGTTACCAAAAATCACCTCAAAGGAGAGTTTTTTAGGTTTTGTTGTCATCTTACAAGGAAGGCAGTACAAACAATGTTCTTTTAATTTTAGGTTAATTTAACTAAACATTCAAACTAGTGAGTGTATCATGTCTGAAGAAGAGAGATGGTCTTTGAAAATGAAAGGCAGGTAGGACAGGATAATCTGTGATAAGAGTTAAAATGATGAAAGTAGCTCATCTTTTACGTGATCAGTAATAGACAACCAACATAAGGAAAAGAGAAGAGCCTTGGCCAAAGTAGACAGAGTATTAGAATAGCAGTTTCTTCTGGGTGTGACAAGAGGGGTTTTTTTTACTTATTTCAAAGGATGTTTTGTTAGTTGAAGTGCAATATAAAAATGCTGGATAAGATTTTTAGCTTTGAAAATGAATAGAAAGAGCGCTACCTGACACATGAAGAAAAGACAGATTTACTCCTAGCTGGGACTGTGGAGAGCATGTACTCAGAACTGGTACTCCAGTTAAGCACTGGAATCATTGGAATGGTGGTATTTTGAAACCAAGCAGAGGAGAATGGCTCTGAAAAAAGAATATTTGACTTTATCATGTGCTTCTTTTTGTTTATTTGTTTGCTTACAGATAAATTTAATCTCTTATTTGTAAATGATACATTCTTTATGATGAGAAATATCAATAATCGTGTTTTGTTTGCTTTGAACCTTTGTATTTGTCCTCTTGATGTATAAAAGGAAATTCTTTAACTTAAAAAAACTGTGGCTATCTTTTCTGTTTATACTCCTAAGTAAATATTTAATTCACTGCAGCAACAGGAGATCTGCTGTACTACTGAATGTAAATAAGTTCTTCCATGCTTGTCATCTTACACTGATAGTATCATAAGACAAGTAATGACAGATTAAGACCTGCCTAGCAGAGGGAAAACTAAATTACAAGACTTTTATTAAGGCATAAATAAACCTATTAACTGTTATCTGGAATACCAATTAGTGGAAGGAGCACTGACAATTTTATTTATCAACATTAAACACAATTATTAATTACAGACCTGATGAATCTAGCAGTAAGCAGGACATGTTGGGTGTGCTGGGGCCTTAAGTCCATTATATGAGAAGGATGATTACCAAAATCCTGTGGGGAAATAAGTAATTGTAGCTGTAAAATTTTAATTGCCTTCGAATAAGGTAAATTATATTCTCTTGTCTCAGAATATAAATAGTATGGCATTAAGGTACCAAGCCTCACTAAGTTTGAACAGCAAATGATTTAGACGTCTATAGAGGGGAGGGAAGAGGAGTCAGGAAACCCTCAGAAATTTGCAGTGTAAATATTGCGATAAAATTATTTACCATGTGCTATCACATCTGACATACTTGACCTGACTTGCATTTGCTTGCATCCATATTCCATGTTTTCTGAATTACAAAATTAGAACACCCAAAAAAGACTTAAGAAAGTGTAGTGTTGGAGGAGAACATGAAAACAACTGGAAAATTATTCTTTGACAAACAAATCCTGTTCTTTAGAATCTTATCCTACCCTTCCATTCAAAGACCGATAGATGCATTCATTGCTAAAAACAGAATTTGTCCCAAAGTCTCTCTGAGATATTCCTGCGAGCTCAGTCTTCCACTCTTTAATGGAAATTTCTTACTGAGTATTTTAAAGATACTATTTGTTGTTCTTGCTTTTTTCCACTGAAAAAACCCAAACCTAATAGTCTCCTTGACGTTTCTTTTTTGTTGTTGTCTCTTAAAGATGCAAAGTCCTGCCATTCTGGACACTTACTTGTAAGTGCAGCCAGGAACTCCTTTTCAAAACTTATGGACAAGCTGCATGTAATAATGGAGACTGTTCCACTAGGCAGCAGCAGGAGTATTACTTATCTGGAGAAAGAATCCTTGGTACAGAGGCTGGCTCGTGGACTTCATAGAATAAATACTCAGGCCCTGGAAGCTGGATTGTGTGACAGACTACCCATTATGGTATGCATATTTATAGTGCTATTTCATGTAAACAGTAGGTTCACAGCATAAGTGTTATGGTGGAGTTCTCTTGATAGTACCATTAATTTTGTTTCAGATTGTTTACGATTCCATTACATTGAAGTCAACTATATAGAGAATCAGAAGTTCGTTTGCAACACCCAGAAGCATTGGGGTGGGGATAGATCTTTTCTTTTATTGTTAAAGAACTTCAAGAAGAAACTTGATGCATCCAAGAAAAAGATTTTTTGAAGTTCTATTCAAATTTTATTTGCTTTATAAGAACAAACTTGCTTTTGGCTTTAACTAATTGTTAAGGTTATTTCCCCCCCCACTTTTTTTTTTCTCCTTCTTATTCTTGTATCTTTTGGTAAAGATAACCTTCTTCTCTTCAACCAAAATGAAAGGATAAACTCTTCTTACATAATTTGTCTTTTATTATGGGCCTTGCGTGAAAACAGGTGCTTCCTTAAAACCAGAATTTTCAGTAACCCTCAATAGCAGCTGAAACAGGCTCACATTTTTGAACTCGTATGTGTCTTTTAGAGATGGAGGACAAAATGACAGCTTTGTCTAATTTGCTTGGATATTAAATGTGATTGATTTTATTGCTAAAACAGCACATTTTATAGCACGTGAATTTGTTTCTGTTTCCTAACAGAAAAGCATAGCATCCTTGCAGAAGCAAATATTTGAATTTACACAAAGACTTCATACAGCAGAGGTGGAACGCCGCTCACTGCGCCTAAAACTTGCAGAATTCAAATGGAATTTCAGTGAGTTGAAAAAAGAAGCTGACAAAGCCCAGAGCCTGCAAGAGCAATTAAATCTCTTCAAGCAGTCTGTAAGTATATTTGATTTAGAGGGGACTTCTTACAGGAGATACTCCTTTTTACACTTTTTTTGATTTACATTCTTTTGAAAAACAAGTATAAAATCAACCTACTATTAACAGAATTTTCCGGAAGACTTGCATTGTAACTGTTACTAAATTGTAAGTCAGGTACATTTGGAAGTATCTGCTTTCCACTGGAGTTTCTCTTAGTAAAATGACGTATTCTGTGTAAATTACATGTTTGGTCTTCAGCAGCCCAGGTCTTCTTCCATATGTTGAAAATGTTGGTGTGATTTATATACCCTAAAAGGATTTATAGATTTCACTTCAACAGAATAAACTCAGCTGGAATGAGGGTACCCAATAAGTATGTTCATGAGAAGTCATAAAGCATAAATGTAATATTTTATACTCTACATGGGTATTGCTGAATATTGTGGTAGACATTTTAATGTGTCTCTGAGTATGCGTTATATCCTGAGCTAGTCAGTGCAAATTTGAGTGTGGCTGTTTCCTGGAAGGAGTAAGTTTATGGCAAGGCAAAAAACGGCCTTATTCTACATTCTTGGTAGCACATATGCACCACATCCCTCTGACCCTTTGCTGTCACTGATTGATTCACTTAAACACTATGGGTTCATTAACCTGTAAATAGTGCTTTCTGGCAAGAATGAGAAGAGACAAAGGTTCCTTAACCACTTGAAGACATAGTATAGCAAGTAGTGGACACAGTGTTTGAAGGATTGATGCCATTTTGGGATTTGCCAGTTTGTTCCCTGTCGTACCCATGTAACTGTGCCTTCAGCCCTTATTGGAAGGGAAGAAGCTTGTCTTGCCTCTAGCATGCCGGAGGTTCACTGGGCACCTTTCCTCCTGTGCTTGTTTTCTATAGGTTGCATTCAGAATTGAGCTTACATTTGAGCTATTTGAGAATGTGAATGGGTAGGGATTCTTACACGTGCTTTACAGGTGCACAGTGTAACTGAAACAGTTGTGTCCCACAATGAGCAGCATTTTCTGTAGCTGTGCGCAGTGTTGGTCCTGAGGCCTAGTTGGTAGACCTGTCAGTATGTCCCAATTAAAACACTTCCAAGAAGGGAGTATTTAATAGGTGGTTTCACATCCGTTCTCCGTCCTGTTCCTAGCTGGTAAAATGAATTTTTTTTTTTTTTTTTTAACTCAAATGGACAAGGTTATATTTAGTCATCTTCAGTTTTGTTCTTAGTGGGTTTTGTTCCTCTTACAGTTCTGGGACAGGTAGGTGAAATTGTCACATTTTAGTGTGTTGTTCAAATGTAGATGATGATTTTCCTTGAAGAGTTATTTTTTCTTTCTGGAACATTTTGGGGAGGGGAGAAAAAGTTCAGGAAGATGTTTACAAGGGTTAGTAAGATATGCACTGAAATGTGGGACATTGACCTGCTTATTTCCTTCTAAATACTGATTCTTTATAACCTGGGGTATTAATTTGAATAGAATAATGAATGCAGATGGTTTATAGTACCCTGAATGCTTTTTTTGAAGAAATACACTGAATAAAGTTGCCTGCCATTTTATTGTTCAGTGATCTGTCTTTATGTTAAAAAACTTAAATATTCATCTTTAGCACGCTTTTGTTTTGGAATTTGATATGTTTGTAAGTGGAACTCTGAAAGTCAAGCATGTAAACAAGTGAATACAGTTACACAATCAAACACAATTTATTTCCCCTATCAGAAACTGATCACCCATGAGAGGTTTGAAAGTGCATGTGAAGAATTAAATAATGCATTACATCGGGAGCATCAAGCACAAGTGCTTTTGAATGAACAGGCTCAACAGCTACAGGAGTTAAATAATAAACTAGAATTGTACTCCAGTGAAGAAGCAGATAAAACCCAAGTCTTAAGTGAAACTGTAAAGGTAAGATGATTATCCTTCTGAAATAGGCACCAGCAATTTATCTGTTGGTGAATAAGCCAAATCCTGCAGTTCCTGTGCAAATAAAATTATAGGAGTAAATGCACACGTACTACTCAGTCCATTGGAATTTTAGGGTACTCAGAAAACACTTTCAAGATGAAACTTAAATGTATAACTTCCCTTTTCTGCTTTCAGGAGTGGGCAGTATACAGCAATATAGGTAATCTGTGAAGCGTCTGTTTTTTGCATGATACATAAGAGACAGCAGTTCTAGCTATCAAGAGGTATTTGCTAACTATAGGAAAAATGAAGGAAGAAATACAGGAATACTTCATTTTTTGATAGAGATCATAAGAATACTTTAAAACCTGCATTAGCTGTTTCCTGAATATAATCTTAGGGTAGAGAATGCATTTGTCAGTTTGGAGTATGCTAGGTGAGAGTAGAGAATGATCCTTTTTCGTCAGGATTTAGAATTTTCCCCAGACATAAAGAGTAATGAGGGAAAAGATGATGTTATGAGAACCTCTGATAGCAAATCAAGGAATAGAGAGACAACAAGAGGTTTGAAGCCAGGTGGATATCTCACATGAGAAGAGAAGGAACCTTGTGATGGTAGGCCAGTAATGTGTGGTGACCTGAGATCTGCAGCTTTTACATATTTTTTGTTTAGAGCAAGCTTTGCTGTTTGTGTCTGCTCTTCAGCTCTGCTACGGTCTTTACACCTACCGGTATTCTTCTGTGAATTGATAGTTGATCAAAAGAGACTGCATCACTGGTATTTTGAGAAATAGAAGCACTTGTGATTCTGAGGAAGATTTAGGGAGGAAGTGATAAGAAATGTCAAGAGGCATGAGGAAAACAAAAAAAGATACAAGCTACAAAACTAGTAGAAAAGTCAGAAACCATTGTTGAAAATGTAACAGTGAAAATGTATGTCAAGGAGGATGACTTGCAGCAGAGTGAAGTTTCAACAGATGTACAGTGGAGGTAGCTGAAGGATGTTATTAAATTTGTTAATGAGAGTTTTCATTAGCAGTATTATTTACTAAAAATGCCTTACCTCACTAAGGGTGAAAGACAATGACTTTTCCAATTCACTTGTTGACTTTCATGTTTTTTCTCCCTCCCAGTCCCCTACCTTCGGGTGTTTCATTTCAATGTAAGAATAAACTTGTCTAATGTTTAAGTCAAGTTGCTTGTTAGTACTATTGCTTTTTTGTTTCAGATGTAGCTGCTGTATATATAAGCCATTAGACTTTTGTTTGATTTCTTTGGGAAATACTTTATTCAAGGTTTTTAAATGGATGTTAGGATCATAAAGAAGGGAAGGAATAGAAGACACATGTTACTTGAAATTTTCACTAGGGTCTGCTCTTTGTACATTAATACATGGTTTTTCACCATGTATTTACTTTATATGTGAAACATACCTTTACATTTGTTCAGAGGAAATGAAACAAAAAGTCAGTTGTAGGCACTTAAAATATAGGATGGCATTTTAAACAAATTTATTGCATGGATTATTGGATACTGAATTAGATTTCACAGTTTCTGGTTTTTATTAATTAAATGCTAGATAGAATTTTTTTGAGGCAGCAGTGATCCTAAACTGCATCTTAATTCTGCAACCCCCTAGCAGTTGTTTGCTAGTAGAATGACTTGATATAAGCCTTAAAGCTGAAACTTACCACTTACACTGATTTGGTTTTCTAAGTGTATTAATCCATAATTCTCAATCCTTTCCATGGAGGAGTTTTGAACCAAATTTAAGTTGTAGACTTGTTGCCATGTACTGTCCCTAAATGTCTCTTTAAATTCCAGAGGGTTGATTGATGTCTCTTAATTCCTTCAGGATGGTTAGTACAATAGTTAGCAAAAAGTTGCCGTGTAGTTGAATGGCATGTATCTGTGACTGTATCAAGGAAGGAAGCAAGATCAGTTGTGGTAGCATGGCAACACACATTCATGATCATGCTTTGATTTTTTTTTTTTGTCATGCATAGATGATTTTATAATGTATACTTCCTAAATCATTGTCTTGCCTTCAATTTTTATCATTCAAGTAGCAGTCTAACACAAACTATTTTACCAAGAGATAAAAGGACTTTTTTTATTTTGACCTCTACATGTTTTGGTTTTTGAAACTGAAGTCTTTCATAAGCTATTTTTTTGTTCCACAGTTTACCACAATCCCACTTTATTCATGGCTTTATTAATAACAGACAGAAATGGTCTCTGCCCTGGCATTTTAACTGACAGACCTTTTCTCTTGGCTGATTGGCCTTTGTGACTTAAAATGGCTTTTTTTGTATTTCTTGTGTTGCAGTACAGTGGAACAATCTCATATCTGCAATAATCAACCCTGGCCTTGTAAAACAGTGTTCTTACAATTGCATAAGCTTTTAAACTCTTAAATAGTACAGAAGTATGTAAAAAAGCCCCACCTGGTGCACTGAAAAAATATAGTATAAAAGGTATGCCTCATCTTAATCTTAAAATACAGAATAATCTTTTAGTCCAGATTAAGTATATATGAAATGTTGGAGAATGTCATGACGTACAAGTGATTTCAGATGGAATAGAGTGTCATGGAGTAAAAAAGCTGGCACTGAATTCTTTATTCATAGTTTTTAAACAGGTAAGAAGGAGAAAAAATATTAGATATTTTTGTTTTTTGACTTATTTTTAAACTTATTCACAATTCAACAGCAATCAGTAAGGAGATATTTTGGTATTCACGTACTTTCATAAAGTAGGCTTATTAAAGGAGTAACACTTAATTTCTTAGCTTTATCGGTTCAGATTTTAATCCTGTATATTTTTATCTTCTTAATGGCGTATACCATAGAGACATCCAAGGTAGCCAATTACATTCAAGGTCAGCTGGAACTAAGCTACTCTTTTACACTACTTTTTTTATTAGAAGAGGTAAATCAGTAGCTGTGAATCCCCTGCTTTGAAGAAAAACTTTTACACAAATACTAAACAGCCATCTATACCAGACATAATTTTTACTCCTTATAGAAACATGTCTTAATTCTAGTAAAATATTTTTTCTTTCTATTGACAGGCACTGTGAGTATATTTACTTCCTTTACTGTAACCTGTTAGTGACTGTAATAAAAACAGTATCTTTTAAACCTTTTTAAGGTTTAATTTATGGAGCATGTCCTATAAATTGTTAATGAATAACTCTGTGTGCATTTCAAGTGCAATATATGTTAAATCATGTGACTTGCTACTGATCTGCCTCAAAATGGCCTTCCATACATGTTTTAGAAGAAGATATCCTAAATTTTCAGTTTATTCACTCTGAGTTTAGTGAAGCTGCCATTGATTCAGGAATCATAAGTGAGAAAATAATCTCATCCCAGTGCTTTGATAGCACTCAGAGAAAAATGTTTTCTCATGGGGAGGTTTGGAGTGTTTATTTTCACGAGATATTTCATTTAAATCATTATATGCATATTCTGTGTTCAGAAAGTGTAGTATCCTTTGCTAAATAGACACATCTTAATTAATTAGATTCTGATGGAGATTGGGATTTCCAGGTTTGTTTTAAGTGGATGTTTTCCCTGAGCAGGCTTGTGGTTCTTGGTGTGGATTTCAGGTGAAGGTGGTACACAGTTTGCTGGTTTTTGTTGCTTTTCCTCTTCATACATTTATAGCCACATGTTTTCCCTGAAAAATAATTTCAATTATTTGTACAATTTCTTTTATTAATGCCATTGTACACACTTCGCAAGTCAGTTTTGGAGTTGGCTATTTCTGCAAATGATGCAGTATGCTAACTTTTAGAAAGGTTAGAAGTCCTCACTTATATGAGGAAGACTCAGTGGTTTTCATGCTGCTCAAATAGAATGGCAAAGATTACCGTCACTATAAGAACCGAAACAAATTTTAGGTTTTGGTTTTTTTTAAAACTCTCTGACATGTTAAGTTGGAAAGAATGTTAGGATTTGGGTGCAGAGGGATATTGCTGATTCCCAAAAACTTGTTTGTCACTTTGTCAGCAAATGGTGTTTCTGTGCATTGCCCAGCTAAATTAAAGGATGTTCTTTAAAGAAAGCAGTATAACTGATTACCATTAGCATCTAACTTAATAGGGAATTTGTATTAATCAAATTTAGCATGTTAAAGGGAAGCAAGCTCCCCTCTGAATAGGTTAGAAACTAGAATTCATAATTCATTAATTAAATGGGTTTTTTTAGTTTCCATACTCTCTACGTTCTGAACACCTAAATAATTTAAAAAGTAGGTAAGAATGGATTGCCATTGCCTTCTGCCGTATTCTTAGCCAAAGGAGGTCATATGTTTTCTTATTACAATAAATTACAGGTTAAACAATTTTGTCATGTATTTCAGTTTGCATTAATACTATTTGTAAAATAACTAAGCCTGCTAATTCTCCTCTCTGTTACAAAGCTTCCACTACTGATAACTTCTTAGATAGGTAGCCTTCAAAGAGCTAGGTCCACTAAAGACTTGTCCTGGAGCTGGTCCTTTGTGCTTTCTTGTTTAAAGATTGCAATGCATTGTACATGGAATTTAGGTGTATGACAAGGGATAGTTGTCCCAAGTTTCCTTCTAGCAGCCGCTGTCTTTACATAGTAGCAGAGACACATAGAAAGCATCCTGTTGTGGACTGGACCTGAGAGCTTCTCTTCACAGAAGGAAAGAGAAGACGACAGTGACGAGGTCTGCATTGTATTACTCTGTCTGCACTTCAGATATCTAATAAACTCCACCTTAAGTTTCTGTTTTGTGTGGTTTGTCCATGAAGCTCATTTGGTTTATTGCCTGTCTGCTTTATTATCTTACTTTTTAATATCACAAACTTGTGCATTAAACCTTCTCTTGGAGGTTAATAATTGTACTCCATTCTGTTCAGCACTTTGAAAGCATCTCTTCATGTTGTGGTGCACAGCTCTCCTTGCTTTGTTTCTCTGGTTAGCCCCTAAGATTCAGGGTCCAAGGGCTGCCCTGCTCTTTTTCCACTTTAGAGATCACGTCATTAGGAGTATTGATCCCTGCGTTCCCTCACAGAACGATCTTATTTCCAGCCAGGTTGTTAGGTCTGTGTATTTCTTTTGTTCTGTGCATAGAACATTCTTCAGTAAGTACCAGCATGAGTAGTCTGGAGGGACTGAGGTCAGTATATGGCCTTTAGAAAAGTATTGTATTTGATCAATAGTCATCAATGAAGCAACCAAGCAACTAGCAACCAAGTTCTTGAAGGTCTGCCTTAACTTTTGTGAGTCAGGCTTTCTGGAAAATATGTAAGTAATGAGCAGAATAGGAGAAAGAATATAGTTAAAATTTGTGGTTATGAACTAGTTTGGCATTTATATGAACTTTAATACAACAATTCAAAATTTTGCAGTATGAGTCACACAAACAGAACTTAATTAGAAACTCTTATTTTGGAAGGATATTCACATTACCATTATGTTACTGTTTAATTTCTCTGCAGTTCCTCTTTTGTCCAGTTTTGCAAGTTGAATGTCAGTAATAGTCCATTGTAGTTTGAGCAATGTTAAGATTTTACGTTGGAATATGATCACATATTGATACCAGGTGAACACTTTTTGTTACTTTTTAAATTATCGTACTACAAAATATTTTATTGCTTAGCAGTAAGAACATTATTCAGACTGTTTCTATCAGGCAAATTTTTTCCTGTCTTTGTATAGTAAGAAAATAATAAAATAACCTCAGAAAGTCCTTCTACTTTAGATTGAGAGAAGAGTAAAAAGAATTGTCAGTTTATTACATTTAAGTTCAATCTAGTCAAGTGTAAACATTATTTATCTAACAAGACAAGACATCCCTATGTTAGAAAAATTCGTATTTTAATGTGTCAAAGAGTTTAAGATAACTGAGGGAGATGCTCTCAGCGTTATAATAATTTGAGTGTAATTTAGGCACTGAGAGAGAACACTAGAATAAGTCATGATTACATAACATCACTTTAGTTAATCTTTGAAAGCTAATTATGACCAGGAGTTAATTTCCAAGTAAGAATTGGTTTTCCCTTCTTTAGAAAATTACAGAGTAAGTTTGATCATGCTAGTCTGATTCAGTAGTCTGATTTCAATAGTTGTTTTACTAATCACACACTTAAATGCCCTTCTGGTAGTTTGCAGAGGAAAGCGAGTAACCACGACAGGCAGAATTGTGCCCAAGAATAATGAAACTAATGTGGAAACCAGAGTAAATAATTTGAACTCTTTAAGTTCCTTCTCAACAGATGGCTAAGACCTTGGGTGTTTTGGTCTAATATATTGATAACTGGCACACAGTGAAATCTAGAATGCTTTAGTTTTATCTGTACAGTGTAGTAATGTTGCCTATTTTAGAGAAATTTTTTTTTTATATTGAGTCTGTTTGCTGTACTGTTCTATTAAAAAAATAAATTTCTGACATTCTGTCAAAGATTAAATAAAGAAAACTTTAACGAAGTAATTGCATGAACCAGAGCATTTTTATAATCTTTTAAAAGTAACTTCCAATATTTTTGGGTATTCCATTTGTAGGAACTATTTGCCTCCCTTGGGCAAAGGGGAGAATAAATGGAGCAATATTGGGATCTAAAAGCTTAATGGTTTTATTGCTGCATTGTAATTATACTAATAAACACTTCTGTCCATGACCTTGGAATTTATAGTGCAGTGAGAAAGATTTATTGACATGTAATTTGGAAGAAAAATGGGATTATTGTGTAATTACAGTGTGTGGTTATTAAGCATATGTACTTACATACCATTTATCCCTGTTATTTCAAGACCTTCAACTGTGTTTCAGTTTTCACTCAAAAATACAGAAAGGCTTCTTGGTAAATCCAGTGCCTGAGAGATCTTTGTTATATTATTGGGTCAACTACAAAGTAACTTTGTTACCTCGAGATGTGCAGAGGGAATCAATAGATCTTTAAAACAGCATGTGAAGTTTTTAAAGAAATGTTCTAAACCCTATTTTTCCTAGTAGTTTAGATATCAATGTATAGGACTTTCTACTATACAGGTTCTTGGTATACAAGTCCTTTATACATAGATTTGCTTCTTGCTGCTGTTTTATCTAGGATATCTCTGGGGCCCTGTCATTTTTTCACCTTAGTCAGGTTTTCCCATGATCTCTTGTTCTATTTGTGTGAAGCTAACTCTATAAAGATCTTTTATATCTTCTTGTGAAACCATAAGTAATTAACTCTCAAATACCTATTGGAATATAATTAAGCTATTGGAATATAATTAAGTATGTATCTAACTGGCATAAGGCTAAATCAAGAGATGCATTCCTTTGCATTTTGGTCCCCTTTCTTGGCTACATAAAGTGACAGTATCCATGCCTATCTTTCATGGAATTTGTTTTTCAAATTTAAATGGGCACTCTATTTTCATTAGGTATTTAATGATTTTCAGGGGCAAGTTTTTTCAAGATTTATACCACTTTCAGCATCTGAAATCTCTAGCTATGCTATCTTTTTTTAATCATGAAAAGCATAGAAGCTCTTTGAGATTGTAGCAGGGTAACAAACTCAAAACAGAAATTATTTTTTTATGTTGCCTAAATTTTTGTGCTGGCTTTTACAACATTATTTGTGGAAAACCCCACTGATTTTATTGTTGCTACATGATTCTTTGTACGGTCTCAGTTACAAGGCATTTTTAAAAATTTATGAAAACTTTCTAGCTCAAGTAAACCCACCTTAATTGTTGTTTGGTTTTTATTTTTTTGTTTGTTGGGGTGTTTTTTTTGTTGTTCTTTTTTGACAGTGAAGTATACAATAATTAAGTGTTTTAAAAAAGATGAATTTAAGATTCTCAATTCTAGGTAACAGTCCTAAGATTTTATTTATAAGTGTTACTTTGCTGTTGTATGAGACAATTTTTCAGGTGTAAGAATGAAGAAATAAGTGTTCTTAAAAGAAAATAAAAAAAATTTCATGATAAAATACCAAATAGTTATTTGTGGGATATCACCCAATGTGTTTGAAAACAAGGCATACTTATTACTGTTGCTTCTGTAGGTGAGTGAAGCTGGTAATCTTCCCAGTTTTGTACCATTATGATGACATTTTATCTTACACTCAGGAAACATACCAAAAGTGAAAAAATACTAATTCAATTCAGTTTAACAGTTGCAGTGATATATTGCTGTCAGTATTTACCATGTCTGCTTCGGGATCTGTGTGTACCATGCCCAGAAAAAGGTATTTTCTTATTTAAGGTTTGTGCTCTCAGTTGGCACTTGGTATGACACACAGCATATTCAAACGGAAGGGAGACACCCAATCAATATACCTTTATACCACTTTGATCTCCTTGCTGAATATTGGGGCATAATATATCCTTGATGCTTTTTCAACAGAATGATTTAGAAGTTGCCTTTTGTATTAGTTAAATTATGTTTTGCTGTATCTGTTCTTTCTGCTAAGACGACTCCTCTCCAGTTTTTAATGAAGGGAGGGATAGGGGCGACCTGTATAAAAGAATAGACCTTTTAGTATGAAATTACATATTTATCAATTCATTCTTATTTTATTGACGTTTAAAGAGTGAAAAGGATAAAGAGAATCATGTATGCGTGTTTTCCCCCTGCAGATACTTCATGCATCAGTATGTGGCTGGCATAATATTGAAATAAAATATGCATACACTAAACAGCATTTGGGGCTGTCTGTGGAAACATGTATAACTGAATACAAATGTACAGTTTGTCAGAACTCTTCTGAAGGGAAATGCAGTGTTTGAATGTAAACTGTATAAAGTGGTAAATCTATAAGCCTATGTTAATGTTAGTGCCATGTTAAAAAAAGATGTGTCCAATCCATTAATTAAAGGAAATTAAAAACTTGCTGAAGCAAGGCCAAAACTTCAGGTGGCATAAATTGACATACTTGGCATTGTTCTTAACTGCTTAGTGTGATGGTTCACACTAACACACTAGTGTCTGGTGGAATTGTGTGGTAGCTTCTTCCAAAAAACTGCTGCAGAATGACCTGCAGCACTGAAACAACTTAACTGGGACCACCAGTATAGTGAGGTCATGGACAGTATATTTTCTTACTGAGACCTGAACCTTAAGTTCTATTCCAAAAATTTCTTGAAACTGTTCTAAAGACTCTGAGGATTCCAATTTTTTCAACCAGTGTCTGAAGTGAAAATGTATAGCCACTGTACAGTAATACTTATTTCCTGAATTTAGTTCTGAAGCAGAATTCTGTGTGCTTTAACCTGCCCCTCATGACTGTAGTCTGTGTCCAGATTGTGTGTCTTCAAATTGTATGCTTTTATAAATAAACAATGGGAATGAAATTGTGGCTATTTAATTTGTATGTAACATTTCATTGTCATTGTTAATAATTTTATTGCTGTCGTTTCTCCTTCCTAAAGTATCTTAACTAACTGCACAGCTTAGAAATATTCCAAACAAATTGAGTGATGTAGATCCAATGGAAGAATATTTTTTGAGAACTTTTAAAAGAGTCTGTTCTTGGGCTTAGAAGTGTCTGGGGGCTGCAGGATCATTAAGACCAGTAGGACATGATCAGAGACAGATGGTTTGGGTGCATTTCACCTATAATGAAACAGAAGAAACAAATGCAATATGTTGTGTCATCATAGGTATTCAGCTAAATATTTTTTTGTATGTACGTGTCATATAGTTGCACTTGTAAAGCATAGTAAAGATAAAGTCTAAGTGCTTTTTGTGTATCTTACACTATGCTAATATGTACAATTAGATAATGTATAGCAAAATTAACCAACGGTATTGCAGATGCTTGTGTATAGCACAGAGCAGTATTAACAGAGCAGCATCAGAGTTTCCCTGTGCTCTTCTGCAGTACCAGGTATAAACCATCTTTTTGAAATCTTGGAATTGTAACAACTATAAGGCTGAGGGTCTATCAGGGTAAAAAGTGCAAGTTTAGAAAATAGAATTGTTTCTTCTCTATGGCACTTAAGTAACTGGTTAAATGGCATGACACTGCCAAAGCACAGAGAAGCTGCAGCTCCTGCAGGGCTGGATCTTGTCTAGTCTGCAGTTGCACAAGGTGTTAAGGTATTGTGGTGGGAGAGGAATTTACTTTTTTAGGGAGAAAAAAGAAACATCATTCCGAATGGAGCATGTCAGAGGTGAATGCAGAGTGAATGATCATGTTCTCATGCCACCACATACGTGACTCCAAAAATTTATTTTCACTTAACATCAAGGGTTTTTCTAACACACTTAAAACTCACAATGATAAAGCCCGAGTTTTTCTACAGTTGTCTTTGTTCCATTAAGGTGGTGTAATCCTTCTCTGCAGCTTTCCAGTAATACTAACATAATTCACTTAGCTCAGAAGAAGATAAAAATTTCCAGATTATCATGTGCATAAATTTTATTACGTACTTAAATATTTTCCAAAACATTGTTTAAAAGTGGGGCTTAATGATTATCTCTGATTGGATTAGTGTATGTCTGGAAGGCCTAGTGCATCTTGGTATTCAAAAGGGTGTCCCTCAAGTTTTTCAACTTCTGTTTCTCTTCAGATACAGCAGTGTACCTAGCTAACACATTTTAACACCAATGCATTTGTTTGCTACTACTAACAGTTCATAAGGATCTAGCCTATCTGTGGGCAGTTTATATTTTGTGATTACCGCATATAAAAACTTTCAAAGTTTTGTTTAGTTTCACTTACTTGGAAGCTGAGTGACATGTGAACATAGGATGTCTCTTCTGGAATAAGTGTTATTATGTGGAATTATTCAGTTAATAATCTGTTTTAATTCACAATAACTTTAAAGCACACACAGGGCAGTGACTTCTTAAAGCATTTTTAGTCATCTTTTGATAAACATTTTGAGCTAATGCAATTGAAAAATGCATTCCTTTCTTCTTTTCTCTTGAGAAATAGGTCTGCATTGTAGCACAGAGGTATTAAATGTAGCTTTAAGTCTTTGAGGCACTGTAATCCAGCCTGAACCACAGCAGGTAAAATGCTTGTGGTACCTAAACTTGCTTGGATGTCTGAGGGCTATGCTTCAGTCAATAAATGGACTCTTGTCTAGACGTACATAGGTAATACCATTCACTTTCACAATGTGAGTCCCTACAATTTCAAATTACTTTTGTAAGAAAAATCTCTTGCAAGATGAAAATGTGTGCATTTTCCCCATCCAATCCATTGAGTGACTCTTGAATAAATTTTTATTGAAATGTTTCTTAATACTTAGGTTCTAGGTCTTGTAAAGTAATTGTATCACAGCTGCTTTTAAGCTACCTTCACCATCATTTAACTTACAACTGTCTTCAGGTGACTGCTTAACTTTTTTATGACACTGATTTGACTAAAGCTTTCTGCTGTTAGCATAGTTTTTGCTCCAATGTTAGGAGAGTTTCTTTTATAAAACAATCACAAGCAATTGTATTTGACATTGTGTCAGAAATGTGAAAATGTGTCTGCAAGTATCCCTTCGCTCACCAGTATTCTGTTGGGTTATTTATTAAAATCACTGTGCTGGTTGGCATTACTGATTTTTCTGCAAAGCAGATACAGCTCATTCAAATGTCCTTTTGAGTACTCATATTTCTTTTCCTGGAGAAGTTTAAAGGGCATGTGAAAGCATTTGTTATTGAAGGGATGTCATGGGTGGTCAGCCTCAGGTTAGCTCTGCTTTGCAAGAGCAGAACAGCCACATGGAGTTAATTTCAAACTGTTTTAAGACACTACTGCAGCCACTATGAAACACAGTGAATCCAGGATACAATATGTTGATATTGCAGTTTGGTTTCAGTTGAGAAATGTGAATCTGTCTTATTTGTTGACATAAGTCTAAATGTATGTCTTAGATGTTCTTTTTTTTTAATGTATTGATGAGGTCTCAGTTGTGATTTTTTAAATTTTTTTTTTTGCCACAGAACTTTTTCCCCTGAGATTTCAAATCTACTTTTGATAGAAGTTTCATTTTGAGTTGTTCTTGATAAGCACGAATTCTTTTCAGAAAACGTCCTGTGGAAATTCAGGTGTATAGTTTGAGCTGATGTAATTTGGCTTGCATTACATTCGTGTACACTAAAAATACAGTTGACATTCAATATTAATATAATTTCTGGTACCTTTTGGATTTGGACCTTTTTAGGATGCAAGACTTCTCTAGGTTATCTGCAGACTGTCTTTTGAGGGGCATTTGTCTTTTGAGGGGCACTCAGACCATCCTGAAGGTTATGTTTGTCACCAGGGAGAGTGGGAACTGCGTTTCAGCTGGTGGAGGAATGGATGCTGGCTAAACATTGTATTCTTTTTTCCATTGTGGAATTTTGTTACTTATGTGTGTAGGACAGTTTTAGGGATGTATTCAGTGTACAGATCTCTTAAAAAGTAATATTTTGCATCTAAATGGAAAATATATATATAAAACTTCATCCTACAGACAAAACTTTAATTTTACACAGTAGTTCATAATACACATACTGCCATATATTTGTATATCTTGTAGTGCTGTGTTGTGTCTGTGTAATTTAAATCTAATTTAGTAAGCAGTTTGATCTAGCTTTAGTTGATCTTGGAAAATATGCTCTCAGTATAAATGTGTCACATATGCTTTGCATGAATTTAAACTGTATGACTGTCACCATTAGTCTAGAATGATTGTCCATCTGTTATCTTTTGAATACAGTGCTTTTTTGTGTGTAAAGAATGACAATGTGAAACTTTGATTTGCTTTTGTAACTGGTTCTGAAAGAGATTCCTCACTGCAAAGCCTAAGCTTGTTAAAATTATTTGTGAAAGGACCCAGCTTACAGACATTCAATGAGATTTTTCTTCAGTGCTATCAGTTACTTGCTGTTCTCTCCAGCAAATGTTTTTTCGTGCTCAGTTTATGGGGGCGAAAAAAGCCTAAATCTAAAATATCTCTAAAGCAAACTCCTTCTAAGCATTCTGATGAAAACTCAACTGATCTATGAGATTTTGGTGGACTGAGGAGGAAGGAGTGCAGTGATGTCTGAATTAGCACCTGAATGCCTGAACATCTGAACTAAACAGCTGGCATTTTACGGAATGTCAATAAATTGGAGTTTGGCTTCGAAGTTGGTTCAGAATCACTCGTGCTTGAAAGTGAAAGCTCAGCATCTTCATGGAACTATGTGCAGACATAGGAGGTTTTTAAAACCTTCATTCTTCTTATCATATTTAGCCTCAACTTTTTAACTATTGTAATTGTCCACAGAAAACATTTTGAGATAAATGCATTATCGGGTTTTGAAATTTCCTTATTTTTGTAAATACTAAGACCTGGGGGGCAAAATAAGGGCTATATTGTGGATTAAGTGAAATATCTCAAGGCTGCGCTTTTCTGATAACTGAACCTGAAGTGACCTTTCTCAGACACAATTACAGAGCTGTATGTTTTTCCTTTAATTTCATCAGGGGTTTAATTAGTATACAAATAAAACTTCCCTTATCTTCCTTTCTACCTAATTGGCTTGTCTTCGCGTATATATGAAGAATGTGAAAATGGGCTGTAATTAGGGTGACCGTGTTAACCTTTTTTTCTCAAATGTACTGTTGCCTAAAGGCCTCAAGGCCTAAAAACAGTGCTTTGGATTATTGCTTTGCAATCACTATGGCTCTCCCATAGGTTTTCTCATGAGCAGAAGGGCTTTGGGTGCTGCAGGTTCCCACTGCTTAACAGGATCTTCATTCTTCTCCCCACTAAATGTTTATTGATTATCTCACTGCTCCACGCTCAGCCTCCAACAACTTAATATCAGGTGACAGTCAGGAGAGTTCTTCAAGTAATTAGAGTGGAGCATTGAGGGAACAATTAGGAGCAGAGTTATTAAACTTGATTTATCCTATTCTCTCCTGAACACTTTCTTGGATATCAGAACATCGCACTTTCACAATCTACCCAGGCTGAGAAATTAGTGGCTAACCTGCTGCTTATCATTGTTGCCTTGCTGCCTTGAGGCACACCCTCTTGGTTTCAGTCACTCAGCTGGAAATATTAGAGTCCATAAAGTTTATCAAGGGTTTTAATTAGATCAATCTGAAGAAGGGAAAAAAGAGAGGCTTAGCAGCCATTACTTTAGAATACTCCACACTGTATTTGAGAAATTTCCTAGGCTTGACTTAAACCCACAGTAGCAAGGAACTTCAACTGAAAGCTGCAACTGCTTTTAGAGAGCTGAAATCAGTTTACATTTTGCTTAAATATTGCAATATTACTGATAGATAGAGTCTGAATCCTTTGGAGATTCCTGTAAATAATGGTGAAAGTTTTGAATATAGTAAAGCAGCTGTTCAGTGAGATATTTGATTGAATCATTTAATCGTTAATCCACACCAGCTAGTGTGGATTGCTGGCCATGCCTCTTGAAGAGTTAGGCTTCATGATTTCATCCCTGTTATTGCCTCACTAATAGGCCTGCACTTGCAACTGGTAAGCAAGATTAGTAGGCAGCTCCCAGAAGATTTTGACACCTCGTCGGCCTCTTCACCGTTTGTGGTTAGCGATGAAAGCTCTGTGCAGGGGTAGACAACTCTTCAGTCCTGTAGAAGGATAGCTATCTAATACAAATGAAATTTATATGCATAATATTCCAATTATCCTGTCTTTCTTCACTCATTTAGGCCACTAGAATCTTGGAACAGCCCTGTTCCAGCAGGCTCTACATCAAAAGTTGCTTGCATCAAAGTATTAGCAGAATTATCTGTGCTACATTGGCCAGAGCCCAGTTCTGTGACTGCATCTTAAAAATAGATTTTTCAGTCAGATGGGGAAGTAGGGTGAGCAAAACATTGTCACCAGAGACATTGTTCTCTGTTCAGCAAATTTTGTCAAAAGATGGGAATATGGGTGGAGTGGGGACGCGACTCAGTTTTTGGATCTGCTTCCTCAATGCTGACTTAGCCTAAAACAAACAAACAGTAAACACAATAAATGGAAGAAGATTATGTTCTTTGTTCTTAAATTAAAGACGGCTCCTTTTATCCTTGCTAATACACACCAGGTTTCTTGGAAATACCTTTTCTGAAAATCTGACTGATTCTGAAATTCTGAACTTCAACTGTTCAGACAAGGCTTTGATAGCTGCCAGTGGTGTTAGGGTAGAATTTTTGAAAGCAGCGCTTCTGGTTTTGGATATCTTTATGCTAATAATGCAGTGGAAGAATGAGATCTGTGTGTTTATCTTTTCTGAGGTGAAAAATGGCATTCTTCATTGAAAATAATGACATAAGAGGCAGAATAGAGTTATTCAGCCTGCAGTAATTTGAGAAAGGCTAATATTAGCATTTCTGGGGTTTAGAGTTTCTTAAATAAACTCCTGATTTTTTTTTTTTTCTTACAGCAGTGACTAAGCTCAGCCTGCATTTTGTAAATTGCTGAACAGAGAGTTCATGTAGTGGTGCTGTACCTTCCAAATACACTATTGAAATAACTGGTTGCTTTTTTGTGTTGGAAATGTTTGAAGAAAACTTACGCCAATCCACAGTTTATTTTGCAGGATCATGCAGTTTTATGCTGTACGTTGTTGTTTTATAGAAATTTTTGCTGGCATATTGTTTTTTGAAGTGCCTTTGACTCTTGGCCTAGGTCTGAAGCTTTTTTTTTTTTTTGGATCAGTTGAGCTTTCAGTGCTCTCCAAATTTTTACCAGCCTTTTGTATATACTACTCTTAATACATTTCCACAGCATAATACATATACTCTGTGTTCCACAGTCCAAGTCAAGTACTCCTGAGTACAAATTATGCAGAGCATTCTTAGAACTTAAGCAGAAAATGTATCCATAAATATTGAAAACAAGGTGCAAGAGCTCAGTCTTGCAACTGTGCCGCCTTCTCTATCCTTCCATGTTGATTTAGTGTCTGTAGGGAATTTGCATTTTGTAAAAGGATGTTTATAGCCACCTATTATGATTTCTTTCTAAAAAAGCAATTAACACCTGTAAGTAAAATGTAACATTTAGCAAACTATGAAATCACATTATTAATATTCCAGTCTATAAAAGTATTGATTTGTCCCAGCAGAAAGGAGTAGCAACCAGTCAGGTTCTGTATTAATTAGTTCTGTGTGCTGTTTGTCATCTATTGGATTAATCTGAATTGATTTAAAGCATGTTCTGTTAATTCTAAGCTGGAGAGAAACATTTAAAAAATACATGTACTATTTTGCATATTGTAAGACTAATGTTAAAATAGTGAAAGCACCATAAAGTAGTGATATATTCTTAGTGAGAATTGCAGCAAAACTGTACTTAATGCGTTAACAATGTTAGATTCTTATTTTTTTAATCCTGGATTTCTGAATAGTGCAGAATATTTAAATAAATGCTACTTTGTTTATTCCCTTTCTTAGTGAATTCTGTTCTTTAATGTTGATTTTAAATTAAGCTTTGAGAATATTGTTCTCTTAAATGCTGTATTCTTGTTTATTTCCACTGTGTTAAATCTCCTATTTGTAAATATAGTACCTGTAGCAAAGTACATGTACCTGTTTGATCAACAAATCACTTTATTTTATAAAACATATTTGTACATAGGCAATATACTAAAAAACTGGGGGGTTCTGAGTTAGTAATGTTTTTCTTAGAGAATTCATAAAACCTTAGTATGTAATGGTCCAAATCTACTTCACAGTCAGTCTGTTTTCCACTTTGTTTAATAGCCTATGGCATAAATTGAAGTTAATTATTTGGGCTGACAAGTAACTCTGCTTTCTGTCTGCTTGCAGAGACTCTCCGAGGCAAAGATGGAGCTGAGAAGAAAAGATCAATCTCTGCGTCAGCTCAATAGACTTCTTACCCAGCTGGAGCAGGACAAGCGTGGACTGCAAGAGAGCATCCATGATGCAGAGAGTGCCCTCTGCATGGCAGCGAAGTGAGCGCTGGGACCTTGGGGAGATCACTTAAAACGGACAAAAGATCAATTCTTACTTTCATGCACAGGGTTTTAGCCCTGGCTAATGTAATGCTAGAAAACAAAAGTACATCCGTCTCTCTTTGAAATTCAGTGGTAGTCTTCCAAAAAGAAAACTGTTAGTTCAAGATACTAGATGATATGTTTTCTGTAGTTTTTCCATAATAGTGCTCAAAATTCTGGGTCCTGAAATAGCACGGGCATTTTTGTTTGCTAATTATTGTACTGATTTGAACATCTCTTCGGCAGATTACTAATGCTCTGTTTATTTAAGAAATGATTGCTTGTTTTTGTTATTTCCACATCATCTTTTTATAGAGAGATACAATTTATTTATAATAAAACCAGCAATGCCACCTAGGTAACAAGTCTTAGCTGCCAAAGGGGTTGAAACCCATTTGGACCTAGTCTTGTCTATGGAACAGAAGAGATTTTCAGCTGATTTCAGAGAGTTTTGCATTTAGACATAAACCCCGTGCCTTTTTATACCATAACCTGGAGAGCAGAAGGAAATGTTCAGGGACCAATCTTGAAAAGATTGGTAGTCAAAAGGTGTTCCATTGACTTGAATGAGATTATTACTAACCTCTTACAGTCATATAGTCAGATAAAAAGATAAATCTTTGCAGACTCTCTTATCTGTCACTCTTACTGTACTATGCACTTTGAATATTGTTGGTCCATGGCTAAGATTTTAAAAAAAGTTTAATTTAAAATTAAAATTTCTCATTATACCTGGGATACATTTGACCTCTGAAGAACAACAGCTTAGAAGCTTTAATGGTTTTATGTACAAGTGAAATAATGTTATTAATATGGCTATCAGTGAAACATTTAACAAGCTAATTAAAATGATAAATATTATTTAGTATCAGCGTATCAAAGCTGGTGTGACCTGAAGAAGGATTTGTTCTGGAAAGCTTACCCCTTTTCACCCTTCCCCAATACATTCTAGTAAAGATCATTCCCTGTGGCCCTTCTTATATTCAGAAAAGGTTATTTTACCATGAAGTTGTTTAAAAATTGGTTTTATTTCTGTAGATAGTAGTTGAATATTGACAAAGAAAAAAAGCCATACCACTTATTGTTCTACCAACTCTTCATGACAAATGTCTTTTTTTTCCCCCTTTGGAACATATAAACAAAGTAGGTGAAATAGACTTGACTTCTACCCAGAAAATCTTATTTTAGTACTTCTTCCATAACCTGAGTGATTGTAAGCAATGCAGGAGTGTCTTTCAAGTTCTTTCCTAATCTTTTGTACAGCTTTAAAGAATAACAAGATTGCTGGCTCATTCTAAGAATGTCTATCTTGATTTTCTTGCAGTGTTGGCCAGCAGTTCTGTTCCACTTTTCTCCAGAATAGGAAGCAGTATTAATAACAGTGTCCTACAGCAATGAACTTGACAGAAATTTAGTAGCCTTTTCGTCATTCCTCTGCTAGATAGAAACTCTCTATGAAACCTTCACCTCCGCTATTGTGTAAAAGATGATGTAAAGCATGTTCCTTGTTCCTGAACTAGATTTCTGGATAATAATCCTAAAGAGTAGTTCTATGATCCAATTCCAGTTTCCCTTACAGCTGTAAGAGTTGAGGAGTACATGAAATAAAGATTGAATAAAATGTGGATCCTGGCATGTAGGGGTGCAATAGATTAATTTTTAAAACTTTTTTGCTCGGTGCTATAAAAAAATATTACCAGACTTGTATTTTAAGATGTTATTTAAGATAATAAATCCACTGTAGTCAGAGGGCTGTCAGTTCACAAAAATAACCATGGGAGCACCTATTACCCTGGGTCCAAAATTCCATCTGTAGATACTTTCCTTTTTGTGATGAACACCTGAGAATATGCAAGGAACAGACTGACTTCTGTGTCAGTACCTAACATAGAAATTAATAGGGTTGAACTGGCTCTTTAGAACTGACTTCACCCAGAAAAATAGCAGTCACTACCTAAATGAGGCCAGCAGAGAAGGTGAACAGCATGTCCCTGTCAATCTAGTCCAAAGAAAGGCAGGATCGTGAAAAGAGAAAAATCTATGTGACAGCTTTACTAGGAATGTAAAAGCCAATCCTGCTTTTCTGGCCACCTTCCTGTATTTGCTGTTAGGGTAGTATGAATCAAACAACGAGGAAGCAGTAGTCATTCCAGGCAGAAGAATGCCATGATTTTTACTTTTGTTCTAGGAACTCCAAGAGCTCAAACAAAATACTCACATAGCTGGCAAGGTAAAAGACAGCCCTAGAATAGTAAGGAGTATCAGCTTTTCTGGCATAGATTCCATTTAATTTACTATCATGTTTTGTTGGTCATGCTGTTCTGTTCTCCTTAGTCGTATGGTATTATGCAACTTTAATTCCATTTCTGTCAATGGATCAGATGAGACCAAGGTTTTTTTAATGGCAGCATAACTGATCAAAGCTGTCTTTCTTACTGAAGCCCTTAGCTACAAAAAGGCATGAGAGTAGTCCAGACTTCTGTTTCGTAAGGATAGGATCCCTGACTGAACTTTTTAAAGACATGATGTTTGTAAAGTAGCAGAAAATTAATTTCTACACCAGTAGAGCTTCAATTCTATTGACTACTCTTTTTTATTTTTTTTTCTCTCGTAATAGAGACAAAGAACTGATTATTAGTAATATGAAATCTGTGGAAGCCACTCTTCACAAGGTAAGAATTTGAAGTGTTCTCTCTGCATTTCTAAACACATCAAGGTTTTACGACTGCTATTCTCAAGGAAGGAGGCGAGTAGAAGTAGTTGTAAAGCAACTTCCTTCCCTTAGTTTAAGTTTCCACCCTCAACTTCTTTCATCTCCAAAAACTATTCATATTTAGTAAAATAAAATACAATTTTGCAGAACATGGACTTCTTATTTTTAATACAAAACTTACTACAAAATTCACCTTTCTTCCCTCGATCACTGAGCACTTTTACTGGTTACCAGCTGAAGACTATTGATCATCCAAATAGTTTGTAATTACTGCTGATTAACTCTCTCTACTGAGTAAGGTAGAGGTCATCTCATGAGGTCACATACATGGTGGCCATAAGACATTTGGCCTTGTGCGTGCTACTTTAATCTTTGATACATGCTGAACAAAATAAGGAAAAGGCAGTAAATATTAACCTGTAATCAAAAACTTTCTTGGTATTTTTTAAAAACCTTTTTTAAATTGAGTAATAATCTTAATTTTGACTTGTACTGTTTTGCCCTGGTGTAGTATGCTTTGAAGGTCCAACAAAGCTGTATATATTAATTGTTTGGGAGAAAGTGCTGTTTTTAGCTGTAGCTCTAGTGGGTGATTGTTTTCCAGAGCAACATGGACCAAAAGAAGTGGTTTTACTACCAGGGAGTGTTCATTTCCCTTATCACATCTTTAATTCCCAGCAACATGGGAATTTATTCCTTATTTTTGTTTCTGTGTCCATCAAAACTGCTGTTAATTTAATTTTCAGATACCTTTTTCAAGTATTTATGTTCACAAAAAGTTACAGTACCTCAACTGTGTTTTAGCTGCAGCAAACTGTGCTGGTAGGTACTGTCCGCATTGTCTTCATACTGGTTTGTTTTAAGCTTGGGAAATCTATGTAATGCAGAAAGTGTTGTGTTTTTACAGTGACATGTACATGTAATATTCCTTGAGAATTTATTGTTCTGGACTGCAAGTTTACATGCTGATTTAAAAAGCAGTGCTGTATATGCACAAGGATTTAAATGTTTGGGGAAAGGTTATATGGAAGGTCACATGCTTAGTACTGTTTTTCATGATGCAGTGAATGGATTGAGAAACTGCCATCTTTCTTTGAGAATTTTAGTTGCTACATCTGCTTCTTAGTTCCTGATATACGTAGTTGTTAGGCCCAAATAGCTTATTCTTGAGTGGCAGAGTAATTTATCCTTTCTGGTTTGTCAACCTAAGGAATGAGGAAAACATAAGAATTAGAAATGTCAGGATGCTCCTTTCAGCAGGAACTAAAAATAATTGATTGTAAATCATTCATATTTTGACATACCATTTCTCCTAGAAGAACAAAGGGAAATTATTGACCTTTGTTTGGGAAATATTTGAAATGTAAGCCCTATGTCATAATGGTATCTAATTATCTAACTAATGAACATGGCTTGTGTGTAAACTATGAAGCATAACTATGAAACACACTGTTGTTCTTAAAGGTTTTGTCACACAGTGAAAAATCAGAACAGGATGAAGTAGATGAAATGCTAGTAAAGTAAGTGCAAGCCTGTCTTTTCTCCCATAGAAATTCTGGGAACTGCTTTTGTTTTCAGAAAAGGAATCAAAAAAAAAATGGATAAAGTTCAGAATCATCTGGAGTTGAACAAGTATTACTATTAGCTGCAGATACATTTACAGAGTTTGAAACTGAACATTGTGATAGCTCTACGTTGATGTATTCATGAGCAAATATCCACAAAATTCCACTGCATCGCTTGCAGGATCTGTGTTATCAATGCATAATGCTAAATTTTTGCCTATAGAGCTCAGAGGGATTTTACAGACATCCTTAGTAATCTTAGTTAGACTAAGGATAAGACAGTATACACTGATGTCCATTAAAGCGACCTCATTCTCTTCGGTACTCTTATCACTACAGAATTCCAGAAGGCAGCAGTGCAGGTACTAGATCATCTGCGTTTGGGTGTACTTGGATGTAACATTCAGCAAACAAAGCAGACGGAAGCAGAGCTGAGGGAGAGAGTATCTGTGCATGCTTCTAATACAGCTCTAGACAAGGGATGGTTTACAACACTTAGTGCCCCCCCTGTGACTGAATGGAAAATCTACTGTCATACATTTGGCTTTGTCAACAAGTGCTTGGGCATGCTTGTGCCCAGAATGATTTTTTTTACAACCATTTCAGAGCCACCTTTTTAAATCATCATGAATATTTACGAAGCATAAATGTTGAAGAACTTGAGCATGTGCTATGCTGAGAGAAAATATTTTTAGTAGCTAGTTCCATACCCTTCATAACCTGCAAGATATTCTTTAGAAGGTTATTTTTTGTCTTATCCTGGATCTTGTCATGTTAGCTGTCTTCATCTGACTCCTGTGCTGCAGCATTTGCGCCAGAGTTCCTGATACCATTAAAATAAGAGATCTTTCTTGGTTTTATACCATCTAAATATTGATGACAAACATCAAAGTGCAAAGTGAATGTTTTACCAAATTAAAAACCAACCAAACAAAAAAAACCAAACGACCCCACCATCAAGGGGGTTTTATTCTTGCAATATTAAAGATGACCAAAAGGTAATAGCTGATTTTTTAAAAAAATCTGGGTTCGGAAAACAGATGCAATTTTTTTTTTTCCAGTTTCCTAGAATCTATTAGATAGCCTTAAACTGAAAAACTTAGACAAGTAAAAGAGGTTTAAACATCAGCTACCTAGAGAACTTGTGTCTGTGACTTGACAAATTCCTTTAAAGAAGAAAAAATAGCCCAATATAAGATGCAAAATGGTAACAGAAATAGATTAATTTTTACTGGAAGTGTTCTTAGAAGAAATGCCACTTTAAATTCAAACATGAGTTTTCTTAAAAAGTCTTCTAATCAAAAGAAAAAGCATTTCAGTAAATGTCTTATTTTAAAACTCATCTGCAGTCCTTTTTAATGTATTAAAAATAAATTATTTCTTGAAACACTTCAGTGTCAAAAATATGTTGAGTTATTTTTGTAGTAAATATACCCTTGTTATGCTTGTTGATAAACTGTATTTCATTATTAATTTCTTCTGTACTTCTTAAGATAATTTTGCATAAGCAGAGTAAGGGACATTAGATCTGTTCATTTTATACAATTAGATTCTTTAACATGTGTAGTTAATGACTTATGGTAATCCCATCAGTGGAAGAAATCATTTTACACTATGTCTGCTAAAATCTTCAGCCTCCCTTAGTATTGCTTATCTGTTTGAGTGCTTGTGGTGGGTTAGCCTTGGCCACCCACCCACCCAGCTGCTCTCTCACTTCCTCTCAACAGGACAGGGGGACAAAACAGGATGAGGAAGATTGTGCTGGGAGATTGTGTACTAGTTACTGTCACAGGTAAAACAGAGTTGATTTTGGGAAAATTAATTTCCTTATTAAAATGGATTTGGATAGTGAGAAACAAAGACAAGAGTTTAGCATCCTCCTGCATTTTAGGCTCAACTTCACTCCTGAGTCCTCTCCCCATGCTTTGAGTGAGGCACAGGAGGGATGAGGGACAGGGGATTGCAGTCGGTCCATAACAACCCTCTGCTGCTCCTTCCTCCTCGCGCTGTTGCCCTGCTCCATTGTAGGCTCTCCACACGGGCTGCAGTTCTTCAACAATACCTGCTCCAGCATGGGCTCTTCATGGACTTAAGGAACTATCCACCTGATCCAACGTGGGGTCCTCCACAGGCTACAGTGTGAACATGTGCTCCAGCATAGTCTTCTCCATTGACTGCAGGGAAATACCTGATCTGGTGCCTCAGGTGCTTCCCCCTCCTGCTTTTTCTCTGACTGGTGTTCGCAGGGCTGTTTCTCACTCTTCTTCTTCCCTCCTCTGCCCTTGTGGTGATTTTTGCCCTTTCTTAAATACATTTTCGCAGAGAGGCCATCAGCTTGGCTGAGGGGCTCAGCCATGCCCTGTGGTGGGTTGTTGGAGCTGTCTGGAACCAGCCACTCCTCAGAGGCTGCCCTGCAGTCCCCTCTGCCATCTTCTGGACTCTGCATCTGGTACCATGCTGTAACTGCCCCTTCTCCACCTGTGCAAAACGCCACCATGGGAAGTCATCCCAGTGAGTCAGCCTGTACAGAGACAGAAAATTGTTTCTGTTTCCCCATGTACTTAACTACTAAAGTCTTGACAAGCTTTATGGGCTGGCAGAGTCTTCACTGTCCCAGCCCAGGTTGCTTAGGATTTGGTCATTTTAATAAAATACCGTGTCTTTACAAGCTTAGACTGTTACACATTACCCTGTGAGGCTGACGAGCTGTGATAATGAGTCAGTAAAAAATACAAAAAAACCCTTCCCCTAAAAAATCTTTTTCCCGATACTGGTTAGCAGCCCACTCATTTTGACATTTTGGGACAGTTTAGGGATCAAAGCACCTATCCAGTGCACTCTTTTCCTTTTGGCACTTGGTTAGAAAAATTCTTCTTCATCCACTTCTGTAATGTGCTTCATCTCTGATGATTGAAAGGTTTGTATGCCAGCTGGCAAAACAGCTCCCACCCAGAGCCATCAGTCTGGAAATCCTTCCACCATTCTGTTTCATTGCCTTAGTGCTGCTCTCCTTCCACCCCTGTTATCTTCTTAGAAATGTCTGTAAACTGGCTGTGCCTGAGATTTGGGGCCCACAGTTCTATGTGTTGTAAAAAATCTTGAATGCTGTACAGTTTGTCCTGCCATATATTTGTAAAATACAAAGGCAGAGTTATCTTTCTTGATCTAATTTAACAAAGTTTGTAATACAGGACAAAGAGACAGTTGGAGACAGGCTGAGACTGTTGAAGACTTGAGAACTGGTAATATCATAGCATTATATTGCTATTTCTGATGTGGTCCATAGCAATAAAATGCATTTCCTTATGATGGTTGTTTTATGGCCTGTAAGAAATTCATTTACAATAGGTTTAAGTCCGTATACAAGCAACTACATCAGTAAAAACACTCAGTGTAAGTGGCATTAATTGTTAGTTTCACCAAGAAGACCACAAATGGATCAGGCCTTTTAAAAACAGAAGAGGTATGAGGCTTAAGTTAGCTGCCACAATCCGACTTCAATAGGTGTGACGCGATGCTTTTAGGTGTACTGATGAGATACATTTCTCTGAGTTAACTTGGATCTACAGTCTCATAGTGGGTTAGGGCAATCCCATGCACAAATACAGGCTGGAGAGCAGCCCTGAGGAGAGGGACTTGGGGGTGTTGCTTGATGAGAAGCACAGTGTGAGCTGGCAATGTGCACTTGCAGCCCAGAAGGCCAACCGCATCTTGGGCCATATCAAAAGAAGCATGGCCAGCAGGTCCAGGGAGGTGATTCTGCCCCTCTACTCCTCTCTGCTGAGACCCCACCTGGAGTACTGTGTCCAGCTCTGGAGCCTCCAACATCAGAAGGACATGGACCCACTGGAGTGGGTCCACAGGAGGGCCACAAAAATGATGAGAGGGCTGGAGCACTTCTGCTATGACAGGCTGAGAGAGTTGGGGTTGTTCAGGCCTGAGAAGAGAAGGCTCTGGTGAGAACTTGTAGCAGCCTTCCAGTATCTGAAGAGGGTCTGCAAGAAAGCTGGAAAGGGACTTTTTACAAGGGCATGTAGTGATAGGACAAGGGATAATGGTTTTAAACTCAGAAAGGCTAGATTTAGAATAGATATTAGGAAGAAATTTTTCACTGTGAGGGTAGTGAGGCACTGGAACAGGTTGCCTAGGGAAGTTGGGGGTGCCCCATCCCTGGAAGTGTTCAAGGCCAGGTTGGGTGGGGCTTTGAGCAACCTGGTCTAGTGTCCTTGCCCATGGTAGAGGGGTTGGAAGACCTTTGAGGTCCTTCCAACCCAAACCATTCAGTGATTCATATTATTTAGTTATCAGAATAATGATTTAAAAACTCCTGTTTTAGAGATTTCAACTTGAGTATTTTTCCCTAGGCTAATGTCACTCCCAGAGCTGGTTCTTCTGTGTATAAGCAATAAAATCACAACCCACCCCCAATTAGAATATTAAAATTCTAAGTGACTGCTGTAAGAAGCTTATAGTAGGAAACAAGCTATTAGTTCTCTGTGATAAGAAAAAAATACATTAAAAAGATTACTTTTTCTCCTCCTCAATCTCAGATTACCACCTCTTCATTTCAATGCTTTATGAGTGTCTTTTGTTTCCCACCCCCCTCCTCCCCCAGTAATCTGACTTTCTTGATCCTTGTTCCTAAAGATCAGTTGTGCAGGACATACAGGTGTTAGCACAGCTGGCTTGCTGATGACAACTCTGTCCATATAGCTGTCTAGTGTGTCATCACTCATATTGTTCAGTGTCATTCTGACCTAGCCAAGCTAAAAATGGTACTCCAGCTCAAGAGGGATTTAAAAACCTTGACAAACTAAAGATAAGACATTGCCGAATGTCATATCCGTGTGCTTAACTGTTTTCAGTTTAGACATATCTTAATAACTAATTTCAGGGTGCATTTGTCTTCTTTTTCTTTTGTTGGGTTTTGGGTTTGGGTTTTTTTTTTTAAGGCTGAATACTTTTGTGTAGTTTGCCTTCAGTAAGGAAAAATCCTTGTTTGGAGATTTGTGGAATTACTGAATACATTAACTGTTATATTCTCCAGACACAGGTTCATTTTCAGCCCAAGGTCACTGAAATCCATTCATAGGGGATGTATTATAGTGCACATCCTGCAACTACAGTGAAGCTTAGGTGCAGTGGTCAATGTTCGCAAAAAAAACCTCTGGATCAAATTAACATCTTATTCAACAGAGCGTGTAGTGTATGTAGTAATATGAGAAAGCTTGAATTAAACTTATATGTAAGCCTGGGATGGTATTCTTCTCTGAAAATTAATTTCCAGAATCCTGACTAGTCTTTAAGGGAAAAGAAAAAAGAAAAAAAAGAAAAAGCCAAGCGTACACAAAATATCAGTTTTATGAGATACATGTCCCCCTACACAAATGCTGCTATGTAATAATTAATGCTCTTTTAAAAAAAATCTATGAAATGGTTTGTATTGTAATTAAATACAGATTTGCATGGCGGTAATCAAAAAGCATAGTAATTAAATCTGTATGCTAATACAATAATTTTTAGTATATTTTCAATTAAGTGAAATATTTGGTATACTTAACTACATTCATGTGTGACTACCTACAGCAGGGCATGTGCAAATGCTATTTAAAACCTCCACTATCAACAGAAGTCAGATTCTTGGGTTTGAGGAGGTATTCCTTCTTTTGACGAAAGAGTATGCAACGATCATGTAGCTCTTAATGAGTAGACCTAACTGTGATGGCCATATAGCAAGTATCCATTCAACTGTACCATGTAGCTCTTCTTCCCTTTCTCTCCTATGAGGCACTATTTTGTCTAAGCAAGATAAAAAAAAAAAAAAAAAAAAGAGTCAGAGGGGGTTTTTTTGCAGTTCAATTGACTGCTTTGGTTCCCAACATCATTCCTCAGCCTTTTTGCTCTCCAATTATGGCTATAGTTTTCCAGTTTTCAGATGTTTGACTTTAAATACCTTCAGTTTAAGCAATGCAATCTTGTCACAGGCAGTCTTTCTGCTTCTGGAGTGATCCTTGGTTGCTGAAACGTCCTCACTGAAAATATTGTGTCTGTGATTATATAGGCCCTCATTCAATAAGATGAATATGCACTTTTTGAGTGATTTCCTTATTTTCAGGGCAGGCTGAGACTCTGGTGTTTATAAGCAACTGATATTAGCAGTTTGTCTCTTGGACCTGACAGGCTGCTGTGGTATGTACTTGGGACACACATGCCAAATTCTTCAACTAATCTTTTGGGGTCTGTTTTCCCTTAAAGTGCTAAAACTTCAGGTATGATCACTGTTTTCTAGGGAACCCATACTTGGGAATGACAGTATATGGATATGTCCTTAAAAAGATCGTCTGTATTGGCAACTTACTTGAAGAACTACTGTTGCCAACACTACTCAGTACTATTGTTGGTGCAACTTTCTTCATGTATATTCACTTGTATTTTTTAGTATAGGGTGAAAGAACATGAACAATTCATAACTGAACACTAAAAAACTCATGAGTCTTCCTGCAGGTTTAATTTCGTCCACCAATGTATATACTTTTATATCATTCTCCTTAGTTCCCTGATCATTTGTGCCACTGTAACAAAGACTTGCTCATTCAAATGATGCACTATGTAACTTGTTTCTGTTAAAGCATTTCTTATCGAAGGTGGCAAAGAACCACGTGCATGTCCTTGATTTGTGTAATATGGCCTCCATTCTACATGCTACCCTGGGGGTAGTGACAGGATGCAGCTAAATCCTGCACATATTTACAAGACTGTGGTTAAGACTAAGAAGTGGTTTGCATTCAAACTGCCTCCTTCTCTTTGTAAAAGTTCTAAAAACATTTTTGTTAATTATATGTCACATGCAGAACACATTACGGTGTGGTAGAAACAATTTTGCTTGCGATCTTTTAGAATGATTTGCATAATGTATTTGTAGCTTCTGTTATCTCCACAGTGTGGACATCTCAAAGTCAAGCAGACTAAATCATTGTGTGTCATTCACTTATCACTGAATCCCTACATCGTTGTAGTTTTTGTTCCGCTGTTTTAATTGCAGATGATATGCTGTTAAAAATAGTAGTGGGAGATGAAAGTAAAACAAGCCCAAAGTCTTTTACTTTCTAGCTACTATTTTTTTATGTAGAATTGGTGAACTTTGAACTTATAAAAGGTTCTCCTATATAACTTACATAGTGAAGTTTATATTCATAAATAATCTTATTTTCTTTTCACCATGAGAAAGCATTGAATTAGGCCCAAAATAAGGAACTAAAATACCAGGTTTGTTGTATCAGTCAGACAGTAACCGGGCAAAGACATTAGGGAGGGGCAAGTGCATCTTAATACCATTTACAACTTGCTAGCGTGTCTCTGTTGACATAACTGGACTTACAAGCTCAAACTGTGCATAGAGTAAACAAAGAAGTGAACACACAAGTGGACTGTAGACAAAATAATTGTTATCTCTGATCAGCAGAGAATTTTTGATAGCATTTTTGGACATGTAGGATTAGCCCATCAAATTCTACACCTTGATTTAGTCAATAATGTAACTTCACTTTATTATTCAGTTTCAGCTTTGATCTGAGTTCATCAGTACTTTATTGATTTTAAATTGAGTGGCTATAGTCGTGTCTTCTGTGTTGCTCTCTTAGTTAATTAAAAAGTTAAAGACTGTCATAAGCCACTCTGCTCCTTTGTTTTAAAATGTTTTGAGTATTGTAATAGAGTTGTGTGCATCCATTTGTGATTTTGCCTGTTTTCAGACAGTAAGGCTAAACTGAGAAGTCTAATGATCATACTTAGTAGCCCACTGTCCCTGTACTTACTATATGCCATATAAAATCACCCTTGCAACTTTTCATGGTGTCAGCCAAAATTATGCTTACCAAGGGCAGAAATAGCCAAAATCTGTACTAGCATTGGATATAAATACATGTGTATATTTTTTCTCTCTATTAATTTTTGAGTATAGAGAAGAGGGACTGGTCTTAGACATTTTTAATCATTGCAATGAGCCTGATTACCTGATGAAGTTTTTTAGATTGTAGCATTGTGTCTCTAGCCTACAGAGACCTCTCAGATAAAATAGTCTTGCTTTAAATTTCATTTGGAGAAAGAAAAAGTGTCATTAAATACAAAAAAAGCTCTGAAACTTGCATTGTAAATCTAAACTGCATAGGATGGCTTTCCTCCCTTGCCAAGTTACCAAACAAAAAAAAGGATTTTTTAATAAAATTACCAGTTTTACCTTTGCCTGATACTTCTGTAATGTAAGCATGTAAATGAGTACTGTGCTTACTTCCTTAGAGAATGAGGAAATCATCACAGTCTCCCAACTCCTGTCATTATCTTTCTGGATCTGAAAAAAGCAAATAACCAGGAAGCGATGAAATTAGTTCTTAACCAAGATTTCATATAGGTATGGCCTAACCAGCATGATTCCCTGCAGGCATGGCCATTACAGCTTTCCATTCCTTGAACAGGTAGCCAACTTGAAGACTGTTTTCACTTTTAGAGAAACAGTGTAATGCTATTGGTATAGTATTTGCCCTGACTTTTGTTCTCACAATTTCTCCTGAACCCTTGTGAGTATTTTTCAAAGGAAAGCTCTAGCTTCATTTTCTGTTTCTCAGTATGCATGTTGATAATGACTCTTTACAATCTAAGTATTTACAAACACAAAAAGTTTTGTGGTTGGTTTTTTAGTTGTGAATCTTCATGTCAAATACCATGCTCTTTAAGGAGCTAATATGTACTTTCCTGCTGCGATGGTATTAATGTCATATGTTTACCACAATTAAACCATTTTTAAAAATGGTTTTTGTATTTTATCGTTCAGCGAGCGTCAGGCCCCAATACTGAAATGGAGAGTTTGAAACTAATAGGGTTAAAAGGACTTCCACTGTCTGTATTGTGTGTGTATTATACCTACATTGCTTATACATTGTTTTTTTCCCCCTAGTATTAGCAATCTGCTTTTGTACTTTGACATAGGGATTTCCCTTGTGAATTTTGTCACAGAAAAAAGAGAATCATCAATACCGCAGTTAAACTTGACTTTCAAAGCTAATAGTATCTCATTTGGGGGCTGAAATTTAATAAATTTTCTTTGATTCTGGGTGAGTTTTTAAACATCAAACAATGAATTGGCCAGGGTGCAGTAAAATATTTAGATCTATTGACTACGGTTCAGAAGGGTAGAAGGCAAAACACTGGTGGTTTGATGTTGATAAATTCTTAGTACCTTAATCCACATTAATGTTTTCTTTTATCTGTGTGCATACTGGCAGCAAAGACACTGAAATGTTGGGATATATGAGCTATAAAAATGTAAATCGCGTGTGTGTGTGTGTGTATGTGTGTGTATTTAAAGTAATGCATTTTGTTATATTCAGCGAGGTTAACATCTGACCGGAATTACACATGCTGACAGAACACTCTAGAGAGTATGTTTGTTCCACAGGACTGTATATCCTGAACCTAGTGCACTATGTGTGCAAAAAATGTGTAGAGGACCTTTCCTGTTATAAAAATTGCATCATAGTGCATATGTTTGGCAGCCACAGGTATTGACAGGAATTCTTTAGGTCAACTTGGGAAATGTAGGGCTCCCGATTCCCACAGAACAGAGCAACGAATAAAATAAAATCTTTTCTTCTTTGTATCAGTAGATTTACACATGCATACTTTAGATCGGAGCAGATTTCGAAAGCTGTGCTATTATTTGAAATGTTCACTCATAATCAGCATTTTAAAGAAATCTAATTTTGTGAGGGGTTACAAAAAAGTAATCTGGGATTTAAAATGAATGGACGTACATTTTAATGCGCGTTTCGTGAGTTCTCTTGCGCAAGGGAGGCTCTAAGAAAAAATGAAATTTATTTTAAATAGTATTTAGTAAATGGTGTATCTATTGATTTATATGTGTTTAGTATATATTTAGTAGATGTTTTAGTGTCAGACTGTGTATTGTTATTAAAGACAGTAAATTATTTTTACAGTACTAGCTCTTGCTGTTCAACGGATACAGTCTATGTGTTTCATCTATTCATTTGTACTAATATATATTTGTATGTGCGTCTGCCCATTTGTATTAGAACCTAATCTGACTGCCGGCATCTCCTGCAGGCGAACACGGTGATTTTTGTATTAAAGAGAGTGAAAAATGGGTGCGTGGCAGCACATGGGGTATGAACGTGAGCGCCGTGTCCAGGGAAGTTACGCGTCGGCACGCGTAGTTCCGCATCGGCGCTGATGAGGCTAATTACACGTTGTGGTAGGTGGGGGAGCGCTGCGTTTTAGGCCGGGGTGCCGCCGAGCGAGGCCGGCGGCCCGCGAAGACAAAAGCCTTAATCGCTGCGCCCGGCTGCGGGTTCCGCATCGCCCGGCGCCGCCGAGTTTATCAATGGGCACGCGGCCGCGCCGCCGTCAGCAGGTGGCACTGTGACACCAACGGCCTGCGGGCGCGCGGGCGGCCGCGCGGGACGGAGCGGCGCTGGCGCTGCTGCTGCTGCTGCTCGGCCCGGGGTGTATGCGTGTGTGTGTGTGTGTGTGTGTGTGCGTGTGCGGACTGCCCGCAAAACTGGCTGGACACCGAACCCTCCGGGCGTCGCGCGAACTGTGGCCTTTCCCGCCCGAAATGGGCACCGAATAGTTCGGAACCCTGTAAAAGTGGACTAATAACCACTAGCGCCTCGTTTCTTACAGTGAGTCCGCAGTAAGCAAGCTAGTAGCCGGGTGGGTTGGGTTTTTTTTTTTTCTGCTCCTTCTCTTAATTGCAGAGCTACAGGTTGGTTTATTTTTGCTTTGTTGGAGGATTACTTATTTTAATCTGGGGTTTAGCTGAATTGATATTAAACGAACCTTATTGTGGAGGACCGACACGCTCTCCCGACAGTAGGCAGAACTCACGTGCCCGCTTCTTGTTTGTGTGATCGTAAGAACTTTTAAATTTCATAGCTGATGTTTGCTCGAGTCTAAAACACAATTGCTGTTCCTTTTCTTGTGAGGTTTTTACAGGGAACGGATCTGTGAAATGTATATACCAGGTGGGCGTGCGAGCCCTTACAGTCTCTTCTTTCCTTCTCATTTCAGGCCGGGGGAAGATGCTTTTTCTTCTTAACATTCTCTCCCAGCACTCTGAATTAGAGATTTATTTGCAACGAAAAATCAATTAGTCCTAAATTTATTCATGGATTTCAGGTCCAGCGATCAATGCAAGTCCACTCAGTGGGCTCAAGGGGACCCAGTTCATCCCAGTTAATGTGTCTGAAGGGGAATTACCATTGATGCTGTTTTTTTCCCTTTAGGTCAGAGATCAGACCTTGCTGTCACGGACTGCGGCAACCAGGAATGACTTCACCCTGCAGCTACCCAAACTGCGCCTAGAGACCTTTGCAGTGGAAGGGCTGAAGGGCAGGCCAGAGGTTGTAGCATTTCAGGTTAGAGTCTAAAATAATCCTGTTTCTTTTTTTCCTTTTCTGCTTCTGAGATAGAACAAGAAGGCAGACTGCTCTGAATGTGTGGAGAACAAAAAGCTTCAAAACTATTGCAGTCAACAGTTGAAAGAGAAACAATTACGCTAGATACTCTTCAATGCGGTGTATCAGAGATGATGTGAAGTTTTATTTTTGCAGTTAAATAACTGAGGGGAATATGACCACGGAAAAATGCAAATGTTATATGAAAATTAATATCACTCTATCCTGCCTTCCCCCATTCTCCACCCCCCATGCAATTTAAGCGAGACAGATAAAATAGGGAAAAAAAAAGAAAAAAAAAAAGAAGAAAAAAAAAGACGGGATTTTTATGCTGCTTCTTAGTGTCACATTTTTCCGTATTACAGTTTTAGAAGTAATAGTGATTTTTAAGCATTCCAAATTTAAAAGAAACTGCTATTTGGAATACTTAAATACAGAAGCTATTTTGTTCATGTAGGTATAAAGACGTCTATGTTTCAAAATACTAATTTTGTTAGGAGGAAACAATGGGTGGGAAAAAAGAAATGAACTGAAAACGTACATGTTTTCAGATTTGAAAATGGATCCTGTGCAATGCCTCCTTACTAAGTTATGTCATCTTAAACACAAACTATCCCTTAGCCTTTATAGCTGTGCAGAATGACTTCATTCTTGTGATACATTATTGCTAAAGGCAGAACATTTTGTTTTCTCAATGAGAGAACGAAAGGCAGAGTGAGTATTTCTTTCATCGTGCTCTTCTCTGTGAATCAGGGAGAGGAAAGCTGATCATGTAAAGTGCAAGGAAGTCAGACAATGCAAGTATTGCATAGTGTATGTACATTTCTTTTTAATTTATTGTAGATTCTGTGTTCTAGATGGAGTATGTAATTGCAGGAACAGGGTCACAGTCAAAAAGGCAGATTCTAAAATGGACATTTCTCACTGTTGCCTTCTTATATTCATGCATTTCAATATGATAAAGATTTAAATGATGTGTGTGTTATCATGTTTCCATAATGAAGTAGTAGTATGTTACACTTTGAGATTCCCATGAAGTTTAATTAGCACAGCTCTATGTCTCTAGCAGAGGGTAGAGTTGCAAATGTTTCCCCAGTACAGTGATGAGGCTGTGCAAAACGTTCCACAGGTGGCATTTTTTCAAAGAAGCAGTCATGGAAATCACCAGCTTTTAAATATTGCTCTTCAAATTCGATGGCCTATTCAGTGATAGCTGCCTTTTTTTTTTTTTGTGTCTCATCCCAAATCGCTTTCCTTTTTTTTGACCTCAGAAGGATTGTAGAAGCATTTGCAAGACAGCCTATTCTGTCTTTCTTTCTAAAAAGGTGAAGAGAAACAGGAGTATAAAAAATTGCATTTCACAATTGTACAGAGTGCTTGTGATGTAACTAACATATGGGGATGTAAGCACTGGCTAGCTGACTGGTGGTGTAAACAAATGCCCATTTGATAACTTTCTATGCACATTATAGAGATTTTATTACAAAGTTTCCTTTTTGTAGCTAGGAGTCAGCTAATTGATTTTAATTTCACTGTATGCAAAACTATATTAAGGGCAATCCTGCAGTCTTGAGTGAGGCAGTAAGTTAGTAATCACTTTATGGACGCTTCTTATTAAAACCGGTGGAATTGTTTGCATGCATGGCCTCGATAATGGCTGCTATTACATGTAGTTACCCTGGGACAAGTACATTTCAGTTAAAGGCCTTATTATCTGCAACTGTTAGAGAAAAGTAGTCTTTTTCAAAGTCTAAATTTATTGATATTTGATGGGTTGTTTTAAAAAATTGCATAAAAGTTAAGATCCTAAATTAGACCGTATGGTAGGGATGAAGCACTGGCTATCAGAACTGTTAAGTACTCACAGAAGATTGCATTGTTTTATTTTTATCGTTCATGCATCCATTTCATACTAGAGGTGTCTGGAATCAGTAATTAATAATAATTTTATATTCATCGGTTCAGTGTGTATCATTTTTTTATCTTTAGGAAGAAAAAAGCTAGTATATTTGTATGTGCACACACATCTGCCTAGGTTATCTTTCTTACAAATTTTTTGGAAAGCAAGTGGCCTTTAAGGGCATTTTGAATGAAATCTGCTATCCTTACTTTACTTGATGGGCTTAGCAACTTTAGGGATCTGTATTCCTTGTCATTGGGAACACGGGAACTCTTGGAATTTTTAAATTGCTGTTATCTCTATATGAATGTTTCTTGGGGAAAATATGCTTTCTTTATAGGAGTGGAAAGAAGATTGGCATAATGATCTAAGTTGCTTGACTGTGAACTAAGCTATCAGAGTTTGCTTTTTTTGTGGCATACTTAATTAATTATCTAGTAAAACCAGAAGGTGGGGTTTTTGCTCGCAAATGGATCCAACATTCTAAATACCATGAATGCTTACAGGCCTGATCAAACAAACAGACAAACAAAACCCCTGTTGCTCCCAAATGAAATAATTGTCAAGCTGTATAGGAAGTGGTGGGCAACTTTTAAAGAATGTGTTGTACACTCTGGTGATAGACCTTTAGATAATGAAATGAAATATTTGGGACACAAAGTTCGGTGTATCTTCTCCAAAGCCTGCACTTTATGTAATGGATCTTGAATTGCAAAATTAGATAATAGATTGAAATGTAAGTGATTCAGCCAGAATGTCCTTGCACTGTCTTCTAAAGCCCTGCGCAGGTAGTGAAAATATGGCTTAATTTGTAGGCATTTGTTAAATTCTTGTAAACTGTAATAAGAATTACAATAGTAGTTTGAAAATGTCAGTTGAGATGGATAAGTAATGAAAATAGTGCCGTATCTCAAAAAGGAAAAGGGTATGACTGCTGTAGCTTTGAAACATGCTCACCCGGTATTGCTGTGAAGCATGTTATGTCACAAGGTTGTAGTGTTTGTTACTTAGGTAAGTTTGAAAGTGGAAAGCATAGTGTTATTTTCAAGCACCTGAAACACATGAGAACAGGATTTCAGGTGTGCTGTTGTGCCTGTGTCTGGATGTTCTCACTGAAGACAAAAAGTGGAACCGTATGTGAAGCCTTCAATAAATACAGGCTATAGGGTGAAAAAGAGCAACTGAAATAACATGGGATTCCTAGTTCTAGTAGTCTTGCTTGGAAGATGACTATTTAAACTAACCAATAAAGGTTATCCACTCTTTATAAAGTGCAAAACTGAATTGCACTATGCTTTTAGGAAGAAGATAATGTTCTCTTAACTCTCTCTTCTGAAAGAGGTTATTGACTCACAGGAGAGGTGGTCACCCAGAAGATTAGTTCTGAATTGTCTCAAGTACTTTTACATCAAATACATAATTAATACTTATGGCAAGCAATTTGACCTAAAAAACAATGCATAAAGTCCCCAAATAAGGTTTAAATGTTCATGTGTAAATAATTAAGGATTGGTATAGTCTCACAATAAGTTTCTTTTATTCGGAGATATAGACACAGAAGGGTGAGAACTGTATGAAAGAAGTTTCTTGAAGCAAATGTAAGTACCTCAGGCTAGTTTTGCAATAGCAATAGGATGTGTATAATTGGTGTATAAGTGCTTGATTCCCAAACAGGGAAAGGCTAACAACATGCAAATCAGTGGCTGTGCCCTGTGTGCCTAGGTTATGCTCTGTATCTGCTGTTGCAGGTCAGTTTTACAGGAGGTACAGGAGCTGTTTAAACAAAGTAAAGGAGTACTGTCTGGGAGGACGTCCCAGATGTTCTAATACGTGGAAGTAACAGATTTATTCAGGCATTGTCAGTGAAAAACAGCGGCAAGAAGAACTGTGTTTGTCAGTATTGTATCTGCTGCGTGCCTGAAAGACATGCATGTGGCTGTGTGATCAGGCAGCCACTGATACTTACATGTGGTAGCTGCCTGCAGATGTGCAACTGGGGAAAGACTAATCATTTTCTGTGTCGTGGGAACTACCTTGATGTATGTCTTCAAAGTCTCTATTTGCGTATTTTATTAATTGTCCCTGTTAATTTGTGGTGCTTGCTTTTGGTCAGTATTTGGTATGGTGGGCCTCTTCCTCCTCTAATATCTGATTGCTACAGAGTATGAGGTGACTTCTGAATGCTGGCTTGGAAGAGAACCGATATGCACAGATGAACTTGTGTTGCTGTTCTACAGGATTTATATGAATTAGGGAATCCAAATGGGCAAGTTTTTGCGGGTGACTTTACTGAGGATGTGAAGATTTAACGCATTTATATGGTGTATGAAAAAGCACATATGAGGATAAGATACAAGCAGGCTTCTGGTGTAAAAGGGGTGCACATACATGTATCTGTATTTGTCGGTATTTATAGGTCGTAGGAGAAAGCATTTCTTTCTGTGCAGCCCTTCACCTGAGATGTAAGATTGACCTGGCTGTTGGAAATCCCTTGCATATTAAGAAAATTTTAGTTTATTATAACCAGGACTCGAGTAGGTAAATCTGTATTTTTCATTACTAAGCTCTCTCTTAATTTTGAAAGATGCTATACACTTGTGATGTGCTTTCTGCCCTCCAGGTGGGTTTGAGATGGCTAAGTTTTCACTCTGTCTGTCTCTGTCTCCGTCTTTTTTTGTCTCTCTCTATGCTACGCGCTCTCTTTCTCTGCTCTATGCCATCTCCCCCCGTGCCCTATGTGCACACTCTCCACGGCACGCGTGTTCTCTCTGCCGCACACTTGCTCTTTGCTGTGTGCGCTGCCGCACGCACAGTCACTCTCTGCTGCTTTTGCTCCCCCTCTCCCCGCCGCGCCCGCTCTCTCTGCTGTACTTACACTCATGCTTTCCCTCGGTCCATCTCTGCCTGCCGCTCTGCCTCGCTCGCTCGCTCTCTCAGTCTCTTCCCCTCTCTCCCGCTCCCTGTGCCCGTCTTTCCCACTCTAGCTCCCTCTCGCTTGCTCTGCCTCTCTCTGTCCTTCCGTCCCCGCTGTCCCTCTGCCACCCCCTGCATCTTGTGCTCCCCCTGTCTCTGTCCTCGGCATGTGTCCATCTGTTCACGCAGGTTTAGGAAGTCCGCATGGGATTCACGTGTACTTCTTTGAGTTCCTCAAGTGTTTTGAGGTAATTTGAAATTAAAAGTGCAGTAATAGCATAAAGGCTTATAGTGGTGGTAGTACTATAGTCAAGCGCTGACGTACCTTCAGCGTTAAAGTATAATCATTACAAATTTATGACGGAGTAGGTTCTTACCATTTATTTTATGTAAATTATGTATTCATGTATGATTTAGTCATGCGTTCATTCATTGTGTTGTAGGTCCAGTTTTTCTAATTAATTGGGCAAACGTAAACGTAGTTTAAACTGTTATGAGCTTCTTAATTTTTATTTATTTTCACTTGTTCATTAATTTTAGATTTATGCTTGATAGATTAGAAGCTAAAAGATATACATATTTCTGATGGTAATTTTCCTCAAAATAATGAATACTTTCTCATTCCCGTGTTTACTTCTCAAGAAAAAAGTTCTTAGCAAATTGAGGAAGCAAGTGATTATAATTCTGTCATCAGATTTTATCCTCTGCATAGAGCAAGTCTTTCAAACATAAATCACTTCTGGTAGGAGGATCTAATGGGATGAATTAACTGGGGACTAGCTGCTTGAAAACTAGATAATTAGTATTTTAAATATTTTACTTCTATTTTGGACCCTATTTCTTCATTTTTTTAATGGCATGGCTGTTAAAAGAACACATAATTGTGTGTTTTTTCTCTTAGTACTTCAGAAAGGAGAAAACTTTTTAAGAGAGTCATGAAGATAGTGCATTTATCTATATGTGCGCCGAACATGCACACACTTCTAGTGTTTTCTTTTTACTTCCACCATTTCACCCACAGAAGGAACTATCCATTTCATTACAGAGGCCAGAATGTTGCCTCCTCTGGAGTCAGACTGCTGCTTATTGTTGGGTAAAACTGGGTCTTCATTCTCCAGGACTTCAACAGCTGCTATCAACAGCACCTGGGCTGCCCTCCCCTTCTTTTCTTCTCCTCTCCCAAAGGACTGATTTCCTACCTAGTGTCAAAATGTGCTGCTTCTGGACTGACCCTGAGCCTGCCTTCCAATATATTGTTTGAAGAGAGAAGTGATTCTTTATTAATAAAATGATACTTTGCACTTGCACCTTGAGTTGAAATACTCGTAAATAAGTAAGTGTTTTAAACTACTTAAAGTGGAATGACACCTCTTGCAACCCTGATCTTTTACAAAATTCAGTTTGTCAAAAATAAAGTTGGTGCATAGCTTGAGAAACAATAATTAAGTTAAGTAAAATCTGAATAACCACATTGAAGAGACGTAACATGAATAACTCTGATTTAATCTCCTTGAATGTGTTCAGCTGGTATCTGGAGTCATGCCTCTAGATAGGTTGTATCATAATGATAAATGTTTAGAAGCCATTTTATCATAATTTAACTAGAATTCCTTTAAAAAATAACTTCAATGTATGTTAGCAAAACACAATTTAACACATAAAAAGTGAGGCATCTTCAAAATTACAATGATGTTGGAAATTTGCCTTTTATAATTTGAATTTCACACTCCTCTTTTCTGCAGGTTAGCTGTGTTCCCAACTTCCTCTCCTCTTCACTTCTTTTAGCAGTCTTTTCCTCCCTGTCCTCTTGGAGCTTTTTATTGCTCTTTCTCCTTTTCTCATTTTCCCCCTCCTTATCGTTAGCCTCCTTCCCTCCCTTTCTTAGCCACCCTTTCATCTTTTTGTTTCTTCCCTTGCCTTTCTTCATTCTAATAAATGGAGACTATATGAAGAACACTTCTCAGTCAGAAGGCCTTGTAGTTAACTTGTACACTGATTGCACCCCAGTCCTGTTAAGTCTTTGACACTATGGGACCGTAATTATCAAAGTCAGTATCTGTAATCACCGATTAATCAATTACTGAAAGCTCTCTCTTTATGCCTGTGAAACTACTAACTCTCGTCTAGCCTCTTTCATAAGCATTATTAGTTTTGTAAAAACTTTTCAGTTAGGATCTGCTGCTGATTATCTTGCATGCCGAAGTTAGTATATAATCATTTAACCTTCCAGTAACCTTTCTTAATGGAAAATTTTCTTTATTGACCCTGTCAAGCAGTCATGTAACTACCTGCTTTTGTCCACTTAGACTTTTTCATACATTTATATCTGTTGCATGTGGGTAATCTCTTATGAATCATCTGTACTGATATGCAAGAAAGCTCTATAGGAACTGTGTAAAACATGATCTTAACTCACTAAGTTTGTTTATTTACTTCTGCTTCTACTTGTAATCCTGGGATGGTTTGGTTTTTTTCAGCTGGTTACCAGGTTGCTGTGTCTTATAGGATAAGGACTGGACAGGAAGCATCTTTAGTGACTTCAGTGACTTCTAGTCACTATTCTTTCATGAGAAAAATTACACTAGAGAAATGGTGATCGCAATATGTACCTGAAGTTGCCTCAGTGAATAATTCCTGGGGCAGATTCCTAAATGCTGTAACATAACACAAAATAGCAAATATAGTTTTCACAGCACCTCGTTTGTTAGGCAATTTTTCTTACTTCAGAAATCCTGTCTTTCAGAACTGCATGAGAGTATCTTTGTGCAGTATCTTCAGAAAAGGAGTAATTTTACCAGATAACCACTGCATAGCTTGGATGTGACTGTATTGTTTGATACTGTCTGCAGTGTGTACTGTTGTAGCACAGAAGAGCCCATTCAGAAGCACAGATGTTAAACTGTTGATAATCATGTGGGTTACAAAATGAATTCATGAAGTGAATACCATGAAAGATTAAGAATTATCTGGGGTCTTACTTTTTTTGTACTGGCTCTTTTAATTTCAGAAACTAAGAAGTGCTGAGCAAGTGATTCTAAGCAATAGAAGTAAATAAGGCAATAGACTTTATTACACAAAAATCTTAGCCAGAAACAGAATCGAACTATTTTCTGTTCTTGATTACATTTAAACTAAAAAAAACCCCACACTTTTTCAAATGCTGAATATTTTGTTTAGTCGTTTCTCACTTAACCGCTTAGTATTCCATTATTATAAAACATATCTCTATCTGTTTGTTATTCCTATCGATAGTTTACAGAGCAAGAAAAAAATGTTAAATAATGCACTATATTAGTGCAAGAATTTTTTAGTGGAATCAAAGGAGGTATTTCTGCCCACATACTGCATTTGGTGGGCCTTGTAGTTAAAGACCTGGAAGAAGAAGGGTTATCTACAACTTGAGTGAGTTTATTATGGCTTAGTGATCTGCAGATTGATTTCATTTGCTGTCAGTTAAGGCTCTCTTAATGTCAGCTTTCTTTGCATAATGCCTTGAAATAAAGACTGATGAAGTTTTTTAGATTGATGCTGCTTACATAAACTGACCCTGATTTGCCCTTCTGCATGACAATATAAGTGACAGCAGTTAGACGAAAATATATCAATGAATATGCAACTTAAGGACTAAGAAAAACACAGTAAACCTTTCAGAATATAAAACTAGGCATGAAAAAACAGACTGTTCTCTTAATTCCACAGTTGTCCTATATTGAAGAAATAGACTGGGATAGCATCCCAAGTGGTATACCACTGAACTGAAATTCAAAGAGGATGAGTTTTGAAAGGATTAAAACTTAACCTGTTTTTTACCAAATTCTACCAGTTTGCCACTAATTCCTTTTGAGTTTGGGCCTTTTGGAGGGGTGTTGGGGTGTAAATCACATCTCATAAATTCACGTATGTTGTTACTTGCAACTTTTCATTTTTATATTGTTATCTTGCAGGAATAATAGTGAACTACTTAGAAGGTGTTGTCTTGATTTTTCAGTTACTGAATTGATTGGTGATCTAGTGATATGTGCTGCTAGAATCCTAAGGTCACAAGTTCCAACACTTAGATTGGACTGTGAAAAGCATAAATTCTTAGAATTGATGAGGTCTATTGCTGTAGGTGTTCCAGGGCAAATATGCTTGGAATAGGGTACTCATTTTTAATGAGTACTTGTCCATTGCAGTACCAAATTTCATTATAGTCTTCTTTAACTCTTCCCTCATTGTGGTCTCTTCCCGTTAGAAGGAAAAGGTGGTAAGAAATTATGGGTTGGGGAGAAAATGGAGAGGGCTGAAGAATGATAAAGTAATGGAAAGATGGTGAATGTGGAACTGTTTTGTAAACCTGAATAATAGCACAGCCTACATGTTGGCAAGTTTACCTGAAAGGATTGAGTCTCTCATGTTTTTTAAAAAGCAAATATCCTTGGAAAGACCACCAGTTGTTTTATCTTCCTGGAACCTTGACAGAACTTATACTTCGAATCCTTTGGATTGTCTCCATGTCATGATCTTTTTCTACAAAACTGCAGTTCTAAAGTAAACATCAAGAGGAAACAGTCACCCATTCCACCTGTGGGGCGAACTTGCAATGCCCATTTAATGCCTGAAGACTGTATTTTAGTTCTGACTTCTCTCTGTTCAAAGGCAGGTTGTGTGTTCTTTTCCAATACTGGTAACCGTTTGTAGGTCCCCCTCTTCCTGATCTAAAGGGAGATATTACAGAGCAAAGCATCATGCCGGTCTGCATTTATTCCACAGAATTGCTGCAAATTTTACTCCTTTGGGAAACAGACTGTGGGACTGAGTAAACATTTAATGCCTAGAGGACACATAGAATAGCAGTAAATCTGGTCGTCCCTGCTTAAAAATAGGTTGGACAGGGGAAAGTAAAAAAAAAAGAGAAGAAGAGTATAAGAAACAGGGCTAAAATGTCTCCAGAATTTCTCCCATTCTCCACCATGTTAGTTCAAGGACATCCCAAAACAAAATTCTTATTTTTGTATTCAACAGCTATTTATTGTACCATTGCTTTTTGAATCCATATGAAGTTAAGCATTCACATGACTTGTGGAAGGGACTTTTGCTGTTTAACCACACGCTTTCTGAAAAAAACATTTTCTATGTTCATTTTGAAAGCAGTTTCTGCTACTTCATTTAATGTTAATAGGTTAATGTGAATAAATATTCCCAGTTTACCTTCTTTATAGCAGTCACATTTTACCATCGTCTGTCATAATTGCCTCTCATTCTCTGCCAGTCCATCAGTAGTTTGTTTTCAGGTTACTTTCCTCATTTCCAAACTACAAGAAGGTGAAAAACAGTGGAAATAATTTATAGTTTCTAGATTTGGTAAGCTGTGGAAGTGATTTCTCTATGTTACCAACATCCATAGGCACAATTGCTCATAAATCATCTAACTGCAAGTGGTGGTCCAGCTCTGAAAAATGGATAAGGAAGTAGTAACCAATTAACATCAAAGGTAGTTCAGAAAATGCTGTCCTCCAGGGTGTTTATAAGTTAGAATTACCTGGGATCCTTGGATAAGAACCAGCCACTTTTGTAGGTGACCACCATTATGGTCACCGCTCAAGCACATGATGTTGCGATGCCCATAGCCATTACCAAATACGGTTAAAATAAAAAAAAATACTTTCTCAATCTAGTTACGATGCACTATGATATGGGGTATTTTTCTTCTGATCCTGTTGTTGAAGAATACTTCATACTGTCCAGCAACCTCATCTCACCAGTGCCTATCCTCCTTAGTTTTCTCATTTCAGGGTTGCTGTACGTATCCAGTTTTATAAACAGAATTTAGAAAGTCACTTGATCTCTTGTGCTTCTGAGGAATTGGATCTAATTGTTGACTGTTGGCCAGACAGGGGAATAGACCATAACAGCCTGTTCCTTACTTGCCAGGCTCCCAACCTAATAATTCAAATCCTCTTCTGCAATCTGATGATAAATTTCCTTTTAATAAAAAGACACTTGGTGCATTTGCTGAAGACAAAGAAAGTCAATGTCTTCCGAAATATGATGACAAAAAGTTCATCAGGTAACAAGGCATCTTGAATTGTTGGTCTAAATGGGGACAACCAGAGCTCTACCAACAGAGAAGTTAGTTTCCTCTCTTTGTCTTTCAAGCTGTTCCAAGTGAAGAGCCTTCTCACTTAGCTTGTTGACCTCTTGTATTGAAGAGGCCCAGACTTCAGTGTAGTGGAGTCTTACTCATGTATGCGTGTTTTGATTGTGTTTTATACCTTTCTGAGTGGAGCTGATCTGTCACCTATATAACAAATGCCAAGAAGATGAACAGTTTTTCCCAAGAGTTTTCTTCAGCTGTATATCCATTGTTAGAAGAACTAGATATTCAGAGATGACAACGATTGTGTTATTCTTTGTTATTCCTCAGATTGTGATGGTTAAAAGGAAACTCTGGGAGGAAAATACTTTATTTCATACTAAGCTTAAGGATAGCAAATTGTCAAGCTCAGTGTCAGTACCACTTTTGGCAGACGTTGCCAATATTCTCTGACTTCTGCTTTGGAAAGAGGGATGCTAATGTGTATGCTCATTGTAAAGGTGAGTAATAGGTGTACAGTGTTCTTTAAATTTCCATTGACTCTTCAGATTTTGGAACAAAAGCTGTTGTCACTGGAATTTCCAATTAAATATTTTCATGGCATAAATTAGGTCTTGAAAGCAAGTCTGATTGAAAATCTATTTGTACATTGGGTTTTTTTAAATTCAAATTTTGGTAAAGTTCAAGAACGTATGAAGCGAACTAGTTGTCTCACTAACATCTGAGTTTCAGCAGAATGAAGAGAGAACACCTGTCCATCCTATATGTGGTAGTGGACATTAGATTAAGGTTATGTCCAATTACCTGAGGACTGCAATTCAGCTTTTCTAGGTCATTACTTTCTCTAGAGAGAGTGACTGGTGCTTTTTCCTGTGCTGGCATTATGAATTTCTGTACATAACTAATGTTCTGGTGGGAAGGCAAAACAAAAAAAAAATTAGTTTGCCATCCAACCTAACAGGTATACTTAAGAGTTTCCTTACAAAACTACAAAATACTCCTTTATGTAGAGTGAAATATTTAGGTTGAAATAAAATGCAATGCTACCATGAGTACTTCATAAGAAAACAAAGGAAGTGAAGTAACAGTATCACAAAACTTTTTGCAGTTTTCTAGCCCCCAGGCTCCATTAGACTTGAGCATTCACCTAAAATCTGATACGAAGATTAGGACTCAGTAGTGATTGCTTTTGTATGAGCCTCATAATCGCGCTTGTCATATTGACTAAGCCTGACAGACGGGACCTTTGTCTCTCCTAATAAATGGCAACAACAGCATAGATTGTCTTCATCTTTTTGCATGGAAAATATGAAGTGGACACATTTCCCCTTTCTAAGCATATGTAAAATATTTTATCTAATTCAGTTTGAAAATGTTTTAATCTAAAATTGAAAAGCTGTGTCTTGTGGCCAGAAAGGAATAATCTGTATCCCTTCGTAGCTCTAGCCAAAATATTTAAGGAAATGTCTATACTGAACCCAGATTTTATGGGGTGATTGTTTTCTTCTGTTGGAGTCAGTGACAGAGTTCTTCGGCACTGGTTAAAACTAAATCAGTATTTTTTCCTGAGTTTCTAAAAATATTCATAAAAGTCTCAGTAACGTCTGTTTGCCTGTAAAGCGTATTTCTTTACTGAAAGTAATTTAAATTGGTCTTAATTGATAGAGCACGCTTTAAAACCAATGAAAAAAATCTGTATTTTAATTTTTGCTTAAAATCATTTTTTCTACTACATTGGCAATAGTTACTTCTGTTGGATAATTTGTGGACAGCATTTCAGAAGAACAGAAGAGATTTTCAGATCTCACACTTACTTTTCATGTGAAGTTGCTTCAGATTTTCCTACTGTCCTGGTTTGAGCAACACAGGACTAATTTCTCTTTTAATGCTTGGGAAAACTGTACATTTAGAAGACTCTAGTGTCTGAATTTGTGAAAATGTTTCCTTCACAGCCAGCTGTGGTGTGTGGGTCTCGAGGTCTCAGGGTTTTCGAGCTCGCCAGGTGCAGGGATGAGGAGGAGCGAGACCTGGGCACTGGACCCAAGCTGGCCAACAGGATTATTTCATACCTTGAACGTCACATTCAGTATAAATTAGAAAGTTTGCTGAGGGGTCTTTCTCTCCCTTGATGGCGGTGATGCTGAGAACTTCTTGCCCCGGTGCCGGAGCCCTGAGCCCTTCCCTTCCTCCCAAAGCCGTAGCACTCGCGTTGTCCACCATTTGCTGTCCTGCGCTGGAAGCGCACGGCTTCCAACTGAGAGAATGGGCTGAGTATAATCCTTATATGTTTTATATCGCCATCATGATCAGTATTGGTTCTTTAGTGTTATTAATGTTAATTATCTAGTCTTATTCTATTAAATCTGTTTATATTTCGATGCCCGGGTTTCCTTGTTTTCTTCCTGATGCCCTTCCTGGGTGGGGAGGGGTCACTGGATGATAGAATAATTCTCTAAACAACAATAAATTGTTGTGGATTTCTCAAACCATAACACCTACTTAGTAACTTGATACCTTAATGTCTGCTTCTCTCCCTTCCTTGAATTCTTCTCACACATACACCTATAATTAATCCATTGGATTTCAGACAGTTAGGAGTTAGTATTTAGGTAATATTTATGTATAAAAATTGGTTTGCTTATATGGCATATTCTACCCATATTTAGGAGTCCCTTAAAAGTAAGAAAGAATACGTTTTTTAAAATTCATTTTACTTCTGTGAATTTACCTGTGAAAACAGAATTCATCTTTTGTACATCTTTTCTCATTCCAAGATGTCACTCCAATAGACAAAAAGCAACATCATCCAGATACAGGCAACTTGTACTTTCACTTGACATTTTTACCTGTATTTTTATGAGAAGTTTTACTCTCCTTTTTCTCCTCAAGTCTGAACGTGTGATGGGACACTGCCATTTTTTTGATAAAGCTGATCCTGGCTTTCTGTTCTGACTGATGCTGTTTAGTTCCTCTCACCAGTGGTAATACATCGTGCTCACTCTAAGCAGATTTTCGCGGTCACAGCTGAGGCACTTTAACGTGGACTTTATATTATTTTCAGTGACTACCTGTCCCTCTTTCTTTCATCCTTCTCTGGAACAGACACTACAAGAGAAACTTGAAGGAAGGGTGCCAGCCTGAAACTTCTTTCAGTTTCCATTTCTTTCCTGCCAAACCCATTTATTTGAAAATTCTCTTTCTCCCTGACAGACTGAAATGTTCTTTTTGTAACAAGACTGTATAAGAAGATGGGAAAGGGTACAACGTATTGGTTGCATTTTCCCCATGGCTGTAGCTTAAATTGCAAGTTCTTCGGGGCAGCGATTGTTTTTCCTTTACATTTTGGATGCAGCTATGCTTGACTTTGTGCAACAGACAGTGGGAATGATCTTTGCATGTAAACCGTATTGGCCTATAAAAATCTGCATTTCCTTAGTTGTGTTGAGTGCTAATTTGCTTGCATAGTCCAGAGATATTTCTGAGTAGTCAAGGCTGCAGGTAGCCCCTTTGCTATAAAATTTTTGGAATGCTTTCTACCTGATCATACCAACAAACACATTGGTCTTAATTTATCAGTTTCTAGAAGATCAATGTTATCTTTGAAACTCTTACACTTAGTAATAATTTTCATGGCAATTGTTGTTATGCCCATCCACTGTGGTTTCCAGTAGAAGCACTTTCCCTTCAGTCTCTGTCAATTTCAATACTCTTTTTTCAATTTTCTTGTAGGAAGTCATGTCATTACCTCTTGCAGAGAATCCAGCCTTTTATTTAGAGCTTCATTCCCTTGGGCTATCCTCTGAGACCTACGGGGTAAAGTAATTGTTATTGAAGCGAAGGGGATAGAGTTAGGCACCGTGTGTGGCACTGAGTCAGCTTTTGGTTGGGAAAAAGAAAAAAAAAAAAAGTTGTAACAGAACTGACCTGCTTTTTGGCACATTTAAATTGTGCATGCCATGCTTGAATGGAACCCAACAAAAAGTTTAGTGTCGAAATGAGATACAAGGAGAATAGATCATTAAAGAAGTGCCAAACAGCTGCAAAAGTGCAATTTTGCTGAATGCTGTTTCCCTTGAGGGTTTTTTCTGATGCCTGAGAAGCTGCTGTATTTACATCCTCCACTGATGTTGCCACTAGACATTTTGGACTATGGGTCAAGGCAGCCAGAATGGATTTTCAAATCCTAAAGTGTATGGGGAAAATGAATTTTAATGCTTTCTTCCCCAAATATAGCTCTCTTAAATCTATAATAAGTATCCTGAAATCTTGCTTCTGAAAACAAAAAGTAATTGATGTATGTTTTGTTTTATGGACTTGTTTTAACTAATCTTATTTATGTCAGTTTGAAGAAAGGCAGTAATGACAGGTATTCTACATGCAGAACTCCACTCTGTGGAGTGTTGTTTTCACACCAGTTGCTTTTGCCTGAACTGCGCTTCAGCCAAATTCTATACCATAAATGAAATTCTCAGTCTTTTCAGATTCTCATCTAAGCACTTTGTTATACTAGAGTTAATATTTCATTCTTCTGAAGTCCATTCATTATTCCTTCTCTTGTTCTTTTTCATCTTTTTGTATATGTTGCCCTTAGGTAAATTTACTACCTGCTAACATTCTTTTTAGATGAAGAATCTCCTGAGGGGAGAATCTAACAGTCAAATGTTAATTTTGACTTTTTTTATACTTTTTTTTTTTTTAAAGCACATTTTGTGAAGTGGATGGCCTTGTTATTCTGGCTTCTGCATCTCATGTTACAAACTTAATGCTTACATTGTCAGGCTATTAGTCTGTTTGATATCTTTTAATAAGCACTGTTTTACATAAGGTCTCCTTCCTTTAGTTTTGTTCCTTCTAAACAAGAGATACAGTTCTGTGGTAACAGCAGGCCCAATAAGATCCTGATTTAATGGTATAACATGTATATAAAAATAAATAAACTGTTTCTTCATCACCTCGTATTTTATTTGTAACTTCAGAATAGTCTAAAATTTTAAATGGAAACTTCCATTCATGATTACTTATAATTCATAATTCAAATAAAAATTATTTTTAACTTTGTTAGTTCTCATTAGCCAAGCACTGAAGGCAAGGGAGACAACATGTACAGTGTTTTAATTTGGAATTAAAAATGCCATTTTTATAATGTATAATAAATACATTAAAAAGTTGATGAGAGGTCTTCTGCTAATTTGCATATACTGATCTGTATATTTCTTGTCATATGTTTCTACTATAACTGACCTGAGAACAGATGAAGTTTGAGTAACCTTTGAATTTTCATAAATTAATTTTAAAAAAGGTTTATTTTCTTTCGTGTTTCATACTCCTTAATGATTGTTTTTGTCATTTGTCAGTATTACCCATTTTTCACTTCAAATAAAGTACTCCTGAAGATTGGAGTCTTCCAGTCTTATAAATTTATAGCCAGTAGTAGATGCAAAAATTATTTTAAAGTTTCTACAGCACTGTACACCTTAAAATTACTGGTTCTACAAATGGTGTACAAAACAAGAAAATGACTGGTTGTTCAAAAGCACACAGATGGAATATTAGAAAAAATTGTTTTTACGTGTCCTCTAGAGGACTTTAATGTTAAGTCTTCTCAGTCCTTTTAAAGATTAGTCTGGAGAAAGATAGCATAGCTTAAATTTTGCTTGTTTGCTCTGCAGTTCACCTGGTTTGTAGTTCATAAACAGCATCAAATTAGTTTGTCTCATTTTTCCTCTCAACTTAGGTTTCTCAGCTTCACCAACCTGTAGCTTAAGACAGAAATTTTTATGCGTACCCTTGTATTACAGATGAGACATCTTTGAACAAGTCATAAGGACCTTCTTCTTTATGGCTGCTTTGAAATAAACTTTATCTGTTAATTTCACTTGAAAAAACCCCCATGTTTAATTTCTGTTAAATTTTATGTATCTTCTCTTTTATCTATTTATGTGCTTATCGGTGTATATTTAGGGTATTGGAGCATGGGTAGATGGCTGTGCACATACATGGTTTTGCAATGCTCCTGTCTTCTGGCCTTGTTTCTGCAAGCTGGGGACGCAGCAAAATGGTCAGGTGTGCAGTGCACAGAATCTTCAGAGTCCCGTTTTCTAAATAAATGAGGATCTGAAATTTAAAATACTTTGTTCCTTTACCATTTGAATAGCACTTATGTTAATTTTTCAAGATTTTCCGATTTGCTTTGAATTCAAAGATAGAGTGCTCATAGGGATTTTCTAGATGGGGATGCTGTTTTAAATGTATAAATACTCATTAAAAAAGATTCTTAAAAGTACTTAGGTTTAAAATAACTTGTTCGTTGCAAGTTATATTTGAAAATGGGTTTGGGCACTGTTGCAAATTCTGTGCTTAGTCCAGCACCTTCAGGATAAAAACATCCTTTCTCCATGCCGACCTTATGAATATATATTTATCCTGTGAGTTGCAGTTAATTACTGGGAAAATCATGCATCTGTTTTCATGAAGCTGCCTGTGCCTCGACTTAAGTGTTGGAGCATGGCTCTCCTCTCACATTGAAGACACTTTTGACATTGAAAACACTTCTACTGTTAAAATTTGCTTCTGACATATCAGTAGTACATGAGGTAGAACTTAAAATAATAGTGAAATCCTTTATGAAATAAGGCATTGTGTGGAGTAAAAGGAAAGGGAAGAGGTCACTGAAAAAATCATTCAGCTGTCTGATTAATTCCTCTTTTTCTTTGATTAATGTAGAGTAATTCATTACAATTTCTGCTCTTAAAAATGACAGTCCTATGTAAATTTCAATCATTATTAACTTGCATCGTGTTCCATCCTTAGGAAGACTTTGTAATCACTGAATTACAGACTGGTTGAGGTTGGAAGGGCCCTCTGGAGGTCATCTGGGCCAAGCCCCCTGCTCAAACAGGGACACCTAGAGCCAGTAATGTTTAAAATTAGTATTCGTCATCCCCACTATTCTTGTGGTCTCCTTAGTTAAGTCTCCCTACTAACTTTCCTATAATACTCATCTGTCTGGAAATATTTTACCTTTTAAAGTGGTCTGAGTTGCAATATTAGTTCCTATAATGTTCAAGAATCACTACATCTGGCCTTTCTGAATAGAAGTAATTTTCTGCTGGGTATTTCTAAAACATTTTTATTTGTAACAGAAGACAAATTTTTATCGTTTTATGTTCTGTTCCCAGTTTGCATGTCACAGTATTATCAACACATTCAAAACCAGAAGTGTTCACCTAAATGCAGATCCTGCAGATGTGCATGAATGCCAAATTTTATGCTATAAAAATTAATCAGGAGGGTTGCTGAAGTATCTCATTGCTATGTGTACTTAAAAACTATGTGTACATCTTATTGCTCTGTGTACTTAAAACCAAAAGAAAATACTTCTTAGTGGGAGAGAAAAAAATATCTGAACAACTAGATGTGCCTTCTCTGAAATTCTGTCAACAGACTTTGTTGATCATGGAAGAGTTTCCAGAGATGCAGATATATCTGTATCTGTAATATGCAAATGGGCGTCTAAATTAAAGTTCTGAACTCCTTTAGAGAGACGTTTAATCGTTATGTGACAAATCTTACAACGTGCAAATGACCAGGTTCTATGCTCATTCCCTGTGTATGAGGCTTTCCAATAAGTAGAACTTTTGCATTGTGGAAAACAGACCCATGACTCAATCTGCGATTGACATGAATTATGTAAAATCATATGTAAATGAAGGCCGTCCAAGGGCACATCTAAAAACCCAAAGTATTTGCCTTCCTCCAGATGATGTTTAGAATAAATGTTCTGCACGCTGATTATCAAGGATTCCACATCACCCACTGGAAGACCCAGAAATACTGTTTTCCCTAAGCTGGTCCTGAGTGGGAGAAATCTAAACTGACCCGACTCTTTGCTAGAGGGTTGGGATATACTGGAAGGAGCATGTACGAATGGCTACATAAATGCTACCTTCCACATTGGTAATGAATCATTGATAGCTGAGAAATTGCTTCCTTCTGGACTAAAAAAAAAAATATATAAAATCTAGATGTCTTAGAAAAAGTATTTGCCATGTCTGAATATAAAAGCTTGTGAATGAATACAATTTTCCTAGACTGAAAATTTTTGAACTTGTTAAACAAGAGAACAAATGAAATTGTTCTCTTGAGCAGCAAGAAATCGGTAACTGCTGTTTCTGATAACTGCATGGACTTAAGAGTGGCTCTGGAGATGTAGGATGAAGCTGTATAGGCTAGCGGCTTTGTTAGCTTTGTGGTAGCAGAGGTAAAAGGAAGAAGGTGAGGAATTGTCTCTATGCATTCTAGTTAAGTGATACCTCTAAATACCATCTGGGAAGTAATCAAAGGAGCACATAAGACTGTTTTCTGTGAGATTTGAGGCACAGCTTGTTATGACGCATTGGTATAATCCTTGTTTATGAGTCACAGGCCCAGTCCATAGACTTATTTCAACATATGTCTAATTTTTAACATGTGGGCAGTTGCCATATGAAGACTCTCAGGCAGTTTTATATGGGGTGTGAGATATATCCCCATTCTTGCTTGGTATTGTTTGTGAAGAGCTGCAGCATTTTACTCACGTTGAATGTGGATGAAAAATTTTAAAAGCAGGATCAGAGCTGACGGCGGTAGACTTACAGAGCTATATGGATACACTTCTAGGACTAACACCGTAGTATGTAAAACATTTTGGATATTCTTTCTGATGAGAAAAGAGATTATGGCGTTAATTTGCCACTGCTGTTTTCTACATTTGACAATTAAATAACTTGGTTGGTTTCAGCTATGTTAACTTTTATTCTGAAAAGCAGTAGTGTCTTTGAGAACAAAGAAAGGAAAACAGTAAAAATCTTTCTGAATGCCTATTTGTGGTACTACGTTTATTTTTGCCTATACCACAGATTTACATTCAAAAGGCCAATTTCATATTATCTGTAATATGTTCTTACAGTAGAAACTCGCTACAGGTCATTTCAGAAGGGAAAACTGTAACTTATAAAATGTGATTAACCAGTTGTAAAGAAGACCAATAATCTCAACAGTGTTACACTATTTAGGGTAGATATAAACTTACCAGTACTGCCAAATCGTTTGTACTCTCTTGTGCTGCTAACTTTATTATCAGTCTGATCAATATTACACGGTTGGGACATTCTTCTGCTATATACATGAAAACAATTATATTTTCCCAGCTATATTGTAATCAGATTATTTACTTTCAGAAGTCTGTAGGTTTACTGTGTATCTTTTGTTTCTGCCAAATTAATTTTTTTTTTTAGCATGGAGTGGGAGAATTAGTAACCTGACTCATTTTGAAATTATGAACATTTACCTGAAACTATGTAGTGATTCTTTCTAAACAGAAATTGAACTTGCACTGAGTCTTGCATTTAAGTACAGCAAAAAATAGTATAAGCTGCTCAATCCAGTACTGCATGTTTGAAAACAGCACATCAAAACGCCTTCTAATTAGGGTGCACAGTCATTTGCTTTTCTTCAATGCTATTAATATTTAAGATTTTAGAAGGAATACAAAATCCCGTGTTAGACCTTTTTAATGTTTAATTTCTGAGACTGAAATTTTGCCTGGCTTAAAACCTTTGTTTGATTTCTCTGATTAATAAAAGTTAGGTCTTCTGTAGTGAATTTGGATGTATGCTATTTGGCATTTAAGTGTAGCCTGCCTGGCACCGATGATTTATTTTACTTTTTAAAGGCCATGATTAAAAGTTTTATGGACGTCTACCAACTTGCAAGTTCCAGAATTGACATGTTAGTGAGAGAAACAGCATCTCATCAGCTTCAAACTGCAGCCCTGAAGTCCAAGCCCCAAACAGCTTGTCTTCATGAAAATGAGAGCTTACAATTGGTAAGTCTGCTTTTCAAGTAATTTTTGTCATTTGGATTTGGTTTCTTAGCCAGTGTCTCCCTTCATACTGCATTGTTGCTGTAGGGAAATACAATCATATTTCATTATAAACGTAATAGAGCAATAAAACTAGTGTCAACAAAACCTTCTGAGATTTTTTCAGAAGAGAAGGGGGGTGGTTAAAGTTAACACAGGGATTAATTTTACTACTGCGTCTTCTACAAGGACCTGTTCATTGCTGCTGTCACTGGAAAAGTATACATTGTGATTTCTTTGGTTTTGGCAGTACAGTAAACAGTTGAATTTTGCACCAGGAGAATTTTACCATCTAAAGATATAGCACAATGTTAAAACAGAATGCTATTAACTATGCATGTAAACAAAATGTTTATTAGGAGGTGTGATTTTTTTTTCAGACAATCGTGTTTATGAATAATACTTGTCACTAAAGCTACAAGGTTAAAATCCAATTTCAGAAATAATTTATTGTCTAAAATATTGTTGCCCACAAAGATACTTGGACTTGTCTAAGGCTAATAAGGTGATTCTTCAGATCTGAGATCTCTCTCTAGGGGGATTACTGAATGCAGATGTACTTGTGTCACACAGGCAGGAGGCCAGACACATAAACTGTCATAAATATGTAGCCAAGTATGTCTAGAATGAGACTGTGTAAGCTGTGCAACTTGCATACACTTGATGTATTTCTTTTCCCTCTTTCTTTACTGTTCCACATAGGATAAAAGAGAAAGCTTTGGAGTTTGGGTTTTGGTTTTTTGTTTTCCTCTCCTTCCTCCTTTGTCTTCTTTTATTCCTGTGAAGCAAAGCACCATAAAGAAAATGTGTATTTCTTGTCTTTTTGAAACAGAAGATCCATAAGAAGAGAGCTGTCACTAATGCAAATGACATAAACACATCGGCAAATGTGTATTCAAAGACTGTGGTTGTGGCTTTGGTTGTTTCTGACAGAATTACATTAATTTCTTATCCTGCTTCTAAATTGGATCAGCACAATGGGAAATTAGGTCAAATAGAAAATATATTAATCAGTGCTGAATTTCAGTTTTAAGATATTGAGATGATAATTGTTGGATGAAAGCTTTATTTGTGACTGCACAGCCTTTCTAAGAAACTAAATGAAATTGCTTCACTGAAATTGCTTCTTTTCTCCTCCAACCAGGCTTTCTTTATGTTTTCTGCTAGGTTACATGTGTCCTGCTGAGCCCGTGCCCAGTGTAATTGGGTTGCTCCTTTGCCTGTTATGATTGTTTTTGTTGTTTAAATCAAGATGACCACTTGTGTACTAAGGATTGGGAAGTCTGCCAAACTTGCTGCAGTGAGGTTTGCTTTCATTTGGATTGAGAGAGCTTTTAGTAAAGATTATGCTAGTCGTGTCCATGAAGGGCTATGCAGTGGCTTGATATGTTACATGGAAAACAAAACAACTTGTCCCCCCAGCTCTCTGCTGCCTGTGATTAAATGCAGTGCTTTTAAAGTAATTTGTGTCTGCCTACAGTATCAGTGTAAAGATGATACTTTTTGCATTATAGTAGGATCTGTTGGTGCTTCTGTAGAACCTTCTGGGGAGAAGAATACTTCTTCCTTTAGATGCAATTTAATTTGAACGTAAGCATAAGCATTAATAGAAAGTGTTTTAAAATTTTAATGTAAAGGCAAAAAATTCAGAATGATAAGAGTCTCAAGTTTTCATGAGAAATGTATGTGTGTTTATGATATATTTTGTAGTATTGGGGTTTTTTTGTAAAGCTTGTCTCTAATATTTGCAGAAGTTGCATCAAGCATGACTTCTGGTAACTTAAGGCATCACAGCTTTCCACAATGACTTACATTTTAAAGTTTCAGCTGATACTGTTCTATCGTGATTTTGAGGAAGAAGTCTTGAACTAAATTTCTTTCTGTATTAAGAAAGTAGAACAGATTATTTTTTTCCGTGATTATTCTAAATGAAAGGGAGTAATGACTTTTCTTGAGCATGTGTGTGGTTTTAGAATTGTATTCTAAAATTGTATTCTATCTAGAATTTGTTGGTTTCAGTCTACTGTGTTCAATCATATATCCAGTTCTAGTAACATTGTGGGCAAAACTTTTCATGTAGGAGACAAACACAGCACGTGGACTGTATTAATTGCAGGTCATCATATGATGTATACTTGTGTTCCTAGAACAGTGACCTATTGCTCAGTGCTGAAACACATTTCTGAAGTCTCTTTCAGGTGTATACCATGCGTGGACCTTGTAAGAGTGGATTTTATCTCACTGTGTCATGGCTGTCTCTTTATGTCTTGTATGCCAGTTGCATACGGTTCTTGCCCCCCCCAGCTGTCCATTGCGTCTAAATTTGGGCCATCGATCAGCATTGATCTTTTCCATGTTCAGAAGGTATTGCTTTCCTAACTGACCTGTTTGTATTGAAATTTGCTAACTACATCGCCTTTCTTTCTCTTCACACCACTTTTTTCCTCTTCTGTTGCTTTGGGTTTTGCTGATAATTGTAAAAACAAAACTGATGCCATAAGGCAACATCAGTGATTCTGACTCCTCATCTTTTATCTAAGACTCCGAATTGATGTGTCCATCCATGTCTGCTGCTGGTCCAACCACTTGCCTTCTCGTCGGTAGTATTTAGATTCTAAGATTGCTATGTGTGCTCATGCTAATGCTAACAGAGAGGAACAGGAAGGGATATTATTATGATGGACAGAGATGAGATGAATGCTGGAAATACTGCAAACAGAGAAGAGAATTATTATGTGGGGTGAAGGGGAGTCAATAGCAGAATGTCTCTGTACTCTTCATTAGTGTCCAGCTATCTGTCCGTCGTACTTGTCTCTGATGATTCTTCCTCTGTGCAGAGAAAGGCCCTGTGCATTTTTCATTCTTGAAACTCTTTAAAATTCAGTATGGCTGAAATACAGATTATTGGTTTTCTACCTAAACCTTCCTCTTTTTCTATTGTTCCCTATTCCTGTATTTCTTTTCTGGTTTTATTGTTTTTGGGGGTTTTTTAATTTCTCGTGGTTTTTTTTTTTCCTTTACCAAACGCTTCTGAAATTTCCCTTATATTTCTAAAATATCTTTTTCTTTTATTTCTGTTATCAAACCATTAACATTTTATAATAGTCTTTCTTCCCAACTGTAGCAGTTTCACTTCTGTGCACTTCCTTGTTTTTTAAAATCTGCTTTCTCCAAAGTGCAAGTAGCACAGTCACAATTCTGTCCTTCATAACTTGCTGCATCCCCACATTAAGGGTCATATCTCTGATTGGTAGAGGAGATAATAAGAAGAAGAAAAAGAAGAAGAAGACGTTCAGCTTGAGATGATGTCATTGATACGGCCATAGGTAGTCTTGACTATAAGGATGTAGGTTGCCAGAGGAGGAGCAGAGAAGCCAGCAGTCAACCTCTAGCACGAAATAAGAGAATTATTTCACTGAGCACTGAAGTCAGTGCTGGACTGGCTTCCATTTTCTCCATGAAATTTAAGAAACTGTATTGTTTCCCTTTACATGTCTATATGCCTTCTTATGATTTTCCTTAGGAAAGCTTGATGTACTTAGAAGGTGGGTTTAGTGGAAGTACTAGTGGTAGTAATTAACTGTACACATGATCTATATGTAAGCAGAGGCGATAAAATGTTCTTGTATTTCTTCTTTCCTGCTGATAATCTTGTTTAGCAACATCTAGTAATATAAACATCACAAACTGGACTGCGTTTCATGGTTTCCTATTAAATGAACACTTTCCAGTTACTTTAACAGTGCTGGATTCTGCTGCTTTGATCCATTTTACTTCTTCTTCAGATAGATTAGTTTATTACTAGACTTGCACTTCCATTCAGACTTGCAGCAATAAGTAGGCTTTGAACTGAGAGCTTTTAAGTGCTGTACTGCTCAGTAGTATAGTCATAAGCAATTACTTTGTGGGTGCTGTGGGGGAACATGTGGCATCCTGTTAGTCACATGGCAAGCACGTGAATCCGTGGTGTCTATACTGCCAAAGAGTTCGTTGCTACAAGCAAAGTGTTGTGGGGAGTGGGAGCAGTGACACTGTATTTTCTAGTGTGACCCAATGCATATAAGGAACTGACAGAATTCAGTTAATTATAAAATTTCTCCAGGAAGTGTTTTCATAGCTTTCAACCCTGAGATTTTGTGCCTGATATCAGTACTGCTGTCAGAATATTAAGAATTTAAAATATTCTGGTATCAGATTTGGCAAACAAAAGAAGCCACTGTTATATTACAAGTGGTCAGGTGTTTCTCTGATCCTGAACATGCAGCTGATCTGGTGATACTCCTTCCTTTTTCTGTTTTCACTTCAGAATCAAAGGAGTGTAGGAAGTGGAGGGGAAAACACAGTAATTTATAAAGACAATGAAGAGAGAAAAGCTTTGTGTGCACTGGAGAAATGGAAATTTGGGGAGCCAAAAGGATAACTTTAACTGAAGGGGGGAGAAGGTGAGTTTCAGATGGCTGAGAAGGGTGAAGTGAATGTCAGTAAGAAGAGCAGAGTTCTCTCACTAACCGCAAAAGCAACTGTTATCTTTGGATGCTTCTCCTAACTGGGGTTGAACATGAAATCATTCATTGCTCTATGTGGCTTTGCATCACCCTTATTTTTTTTTTCCCCTCACAGTCATGGCTGTGTCTGTCCTTTGTCTGAAAGTGCCTGGTGATATCACTTAAAGTACAGAAAAAACAGTAATTCTAGGTTTTGATAAGGTGAGAGAAGACAGTAGAATGACTGTATGTGTGAAAAATCCGTATCTATTGTTGAGATGCTAGTAATTGACATATGCTCTCACGTTTTTGTATTGAACTGTGTTAAGCAAATTGTATGCTTTTCTTCCTACTCAGAGCAGTCAGCTCTCGTGATCTACTTGAGCCCCATTCATGGCGGGGAGAGAAAAAAGAAATATTTAAAACTCAAACTTGCCTGTTAATTGCACCACTGACAGTTTCTTCCTACTTAGCCAGGCTGGTCAGGGCAGTAGTTTTACATGTCTTTTCCCACGTACCCTTTGGTTCCTTGTCACCAGTTCAATCTGTGTTTCAAGGGCGACACCCGCATCTAACAGGGATGCGATGTCTTACATTTAGAATTATGAGGACAGAACTGTAGAGAAAGCAAAAACCCTGTCTGCCTTCTCACTTGCTGCATAGCAGAAAGGCACTCGCTCCATCGGTGTCATGTTAAATGTCAGAGAGCGTCTTTCATGGGCCTGAGCCATATCTCTGGTGTTAGGACATGGAATGACTGATGTAGCTGGGGGAATTCTTCCCAGATGTTGCAAGAAGCAGATAGGTCCTGGACGAAAACTCTGCTTGGCTTTTCCACTACTTCATGCTAGCCTGATGCACAGTTGAACTGAAAAGATTTTTTGAAAGATTTGTAATTGAACTGGTTTTGTGAAAGATTTGGAGATACTGGTTCTTAATTTGCCTTGGAAAACATAATCAGACTTGTTATTTTTATTGTTACCCTCTGTCTCACAGTGTTTTCTTGGAAATAGTTTGTGACAGAATCCAGAAAATCGAAACTTTTGTTTAGTACTGTTAATTACCAGTGTGTAGGTTTTTTTTACTGGGAAACCTATGAATATTCTAAAAGCAATAGTAAGTAAAGAAAAATCTGAGAGACCCACAAGGAGAATTTCTCAGCTATCGAGGTGATAATAGACATGGAAGAGTGGAAATATCAGATAGGCAAAAATAAAAAACTGTAATATTTACTAAGCTTGAAGTCTCTATCAGGCTGAATCCACAAAGCAGTAATATCTTCCAGAAATTATTTCTAAATGGAAATATTTGCATTTCTTACCTGATGTTAAACAATTGGGCATCACTTGCCAACTTTAGTGCATAACCAAGGAATGCAGGTATCCTAGTGCAAATGCCACCTTGTCACGTAGTATTGCTTACACAAATAACAGTTGTAACCAAACAGTATAAATCATGTAGTTTAAACTGTTTGCTTATTATATAGTAGCAATAAAAAATAATAATATGAAAACAATATTATAAATCCTGTTATGTAACTTGGGGCGAGGTGTTCAAAAACAGTTACAGTAATCCAGCAACACTTTTGCTGTTTTGTAAAGAATACTTCCTTTTCTATGCAAAGATTTTTCGATACTCTATATTCTAGGTATGTGAACTTTTAACTTGTCAGACTATTGTAACATATTTGAAAATTATAGTAATTTGATTAAAATGTTGCCTATAAGGCAAAAGGTTCAGTTAATAGAATCCATATGTAATTAAAATGCAGAACTAAATGTAATCAGACCCCAGTGACTGGTGCCTTCATATTGATAGTTTTACAATGGCCTCTGGGGTTGAAAGTTTATGTTAAAGTTAGTAATGTAGCCGTACTCCAGAAAAAGAGCAAGACAGTTTAGCTCTTTGAGGTATGGCAATGTCCTGAAGTGATAGTAAAACAAGAATAATAGTTGATAATCTGAATATTAGGGGTATCTTCCACTGGCAGGTGGTAGAAGTACAAGACTGCGTACTAGTCAGAGGATTGCATTCAGCAGCAACACTGCTATATAAACATGCCTAAATGAAGGATCTTGCTGTGAGCAAGTAACAGTGGATTTTTTTTTTAATAGTATAGTTACTTAATTTGTGTGAATTCATGTTTGAATCATCTGAAAGTTACAGACACAACACTATGTACCAAGCCACAAAAGAAGTTTAAAAAAATCTCCTGAACTTAAAAAAAAAAAAAAAAATTATTTTCTCTGGACAGTTTTAAGAGTCGACATCCTGTGTTAGAGTTCTCTAATCATCACCAGCACAATTTACAATCAGAACACACAGAGAGCCAGTTCAGACCAGCTCATCTGTTGACTTTGGCAGAAGCCCTTAATCTCACTGTGTGCAGCTGCCACTTGAGAGCTGGGGACTCGGCAGAGAGCCGAAGGAGGGTGGGATGCAGGGTTGGTCAAGGCATGAACACATAGGCCTGCTTCATTTCAACAGCCGTACACTGCTTTTTTTATAGTCTTTTCATTTTACAGCCCTTTTTTTTTTAAAAAAAAAAAAAAAAAAACAAACCTGAAATTAAATGAGGACCTCTCATGAGCCACTGTGCTCCAGGCATAAGAAACTGTAATGTCTGGCTTCCAGAAACTGTCCCGTCAAAATGTGCTTCTGATTAGGTGGCTTAATTACAGCTGTGAAAACAATGTTGATTTAGGCCTCAAGATTCCAGTGCATGTCAGCCGTTATTAGCTAGCCTTGGACTGAAGCCACCATTTTAAAACTCTGTACCACTAAAGTCACACACTGCCTGACAACTTTTTATTTAGGCAGAAATGTTGCCAGAAGCAACACATTTTATGCAAAATATTTTTCATTGCGCAAATTTCAAATGTGACACTGTTGATGGACATAAAATGGGTAGTTACGGGTAGACTTCACCAAGTCCAAAACCTAACTTTTGCAAAAAAACTAACCCACCACCACCACCCCCCCTGCCGTTTCAAATAATTTTTATAAAGTTTGACTGACATAATGCTTAATTTTAATTCCTTTAATTCAGTTTTATTCCAAATCCAGCATGTTGGTTTAACCACCCAATTTTATTGCATCTAAATTTTCCTGACAGTTTCATTTGCTGTTGGGAAATAAAATTGCCATTTTTGCAACATGGGAAATAATGGCTAGTTTCAAAACCAATATGTTTGAAACTTCCTTTGCCTGAAGCAGGTTAAGGCACACACTCAATTTACTTTAGGGGAAAAAAGCTCATTAAATAGTTTTTAATATTTTAATATAATTTAAGTAAGTGCTTTCACAGTGGGAAGGCTTATTAGGCCCATGTATTTACACCTGCAGAGGTAAATGTTTGGGTAATTAGGTGGTTTCCAATACTTCAACTTCTCAGTGTAGTTGCAGAGTTAATGCAGTAAACACTGTAGATGGACACACTGTGTTCACTGCATTTAAATATTACATTCCCACTTGTAGTATTTTGCTTTCAGGTGCTTAAGAAGGAGGTTTAAGTGGGGTTGGAGTTTTTGGGGGGTTATTTTTAGGTTTTTTTCTTTGTTTTGTCTGTTCTTAAAGTCTCTTTAATGACATGAATTGGCTAAGGAATGTGAGTGAACGTGTGTGGGTGTTAGCTCTCGGCAGAGACCAGTGCTTTGGAAAAGCAAGATCTACATTCTCACTTCATAGTTGCCATGAAATTCCAAATGTCCATGCTGTGCGGTTTAATGGAAACCATGAAGTTCCTAAATGACCGCAGGTTTGTTCCGATGTTAAGCACAAAACAAATCTTTCAAGTCATTGGCTGAGTCGCAAAAAAGGAGGGTCATGTTTTCAGGAAGCTAATCTCCTTTCCTTTTTTCCCTTCATGGTTTGCATTTCTATGGCATTAGAAATGTGTTTCTAGTGAGGCACTGGAACTACCAGCTCCCAAACAAGGGTCCTCAGTTCCCAGGGCTGAAAACAAGACAGTTGGAACCTGAAGCTGCATTTATCTCTTATCCTAAATGCTCGGGCCAGTGCAACAATTGTACCTCCCAGAACAACTAACTGGAAATTGATTTAGAGAAACTAATGATTTGGATAAGGAAACAAGTCTAAAGTATAGGTTCAAGTTTGCCCTATTAAAAAATCATCATGGATTCATTCTCTGTGGGCAGCAGATTGACAGAGAAAAAGGAAGTGAATGCCTATGCTTCATTTTGTTCAGGTTTTGAAGGAGAAATACTGGCGCAAACTAGTCTTTGATTTTTTTTTGCAAAATGGTATGTGGGGTTTCCCGAAACTGCATGTTTCAGAAAGGCCCTAGTTGCTGTGGAGGGCAACTGTGAGTTGTGAAGCAGCCATGTGATGCCATTTTCCTTATTAAGATATTTTTACAGTGGTCTTTAAAAATGTGTTTCATTGATAGTATGCAACAAGATTTATTCAGCTGCATATGTTTGCTTCCTGTTTTCTACACAGCCCTTTTTCTTTTGCCTTCTTTCCACACCTCTCAAAGTGGCATTTTCAGCACATCAAATTAAAAAAAAGTTTTGTATATTATTGCATACACCTCTAACACTGCAGTAGAAATAAAAGTGTTGGGAGTGCTCGACAGGCTGTTATTTTGAGAACTGGATATTATAGACCAGGACAGTTAACCCTGGGAAAAAGTTTTTACAAAAGAACAGAGCCAAGGACACAATTTTACTGGCTTTATAGAAGAAAAGGAATATTCTCTACAAAGGCAGACAAATTCACTTCTTTCCAGACTCAAGGACTTTTACTCAGGCCAGAAGGTGCTTCCTCCTCCCTTTTGAAGAAGTTATTTCAAGAAAGAGAGCTGGGAAACTTCTATTATTCCCTGCTAAACTGTGGGTTAAACATAAAGGGAACGTCTGTTTGTTCTGAGACTGTGAATTTGCTGAGAAATTTTTGTAGGGGATTAAAGCATAGCTGTGCCTGAATGAGTCTAGCTCAAATACTTAAATGGCGAATGAATCCATGCAATCCAAATTGTCATCTTCCTGATATTTTCTTGACAGTTTAAATTTAGATCTTATGAGTTATACCATTGTGAATAATTATTTTCTTGTTCTGACACCTGTTTGGCTCTGTGTTTCAAGCTGAGTACGTAAAGCACTGTTTATAAGGAGAAAATTCAGTGCTGATCTTCAGGTATTAGCTTTGATCAGTAGTGCAGGATGTGTAGATGCTACCTGTGGGTTGCAATTGGATTGATCAGGATGATAGGTGGAAGGATTTTTATTGCCTTTTGTAGTGTTTCTTGTTTGCTTTGTACCACTAGCTCATTGCCCAGTTCGCAGGGAAAAAAGAGAGGAGAGTAAGACCTAGGGCAGTGTTTCCAGGAGTCTGCCTCTTTCTCCACCAGCCTCAGAAATGCTTATCTGTGCAGCATGCCCCAGTTAAAATCTAACGGGGATAATGCCACACGCACCCATTAAAAAAGAAAAAAGAAAAAAAAGAAATTTGTACATTTGTGGGGACATTTAACTGAATTGGGCTTGGAGAGTCTATTTAAGCATTAGATTATATTTAAAATAGTGGTGAAGTAAGTATTCCCCTCAAAAGATGTACTTCCAGTGTTTGTAAAGCCAAATCTTATGTTTAGAAGTTTTTGTTTCCCTCTGGATGGCAGGGAATTCAGTGCCAGCTAGTGGGCAAGCTTTCCTCCACAGGAGGCAAGGGTCTCTGGTGCTGTGTCTCCTCTTAGTCTCCGCTTCTGGTGCCGTGACTGGCAGGAAGGTGAGGGGACTGCAGGGCTGGGTATCATCTACACCCTTGGTCCCACAGCAGATTTCTCATCTGTCAGACCTCACCTCGATAGTCCAAGCAGAGGAGGAGTGGATCCTCAGCAGGCCAAAAGGAGATAATGAGAGCGATAAAGAAGGGTAGCTGTAACCATAGCAGTCTCCTTTGCTCTGTGTCTTTCTGGAATTTATAAAATCAGATTGTTTTCCTGTTAGTTTACTCATGCTCTTTTCCCCTGCCTTCTCATACAATTGGGCATGTTTACATCCTTTTCAGCTGGGAAGGAAAGAACAAACCTTTGCATTCCTTTCTGTGACATTTTTGCAGCAGAGTAACATGTTTTTGCAGAAATGTGTGTGTTTACCTACTTCTGTTGCCCGATTGCTTGCATTTTTTACTTGAAGCATAAAAGTTAATGTGAGAAATTTAAAAAAAAAAACCTCTTTAAAATATGTTAGAGAGTATGACTTGCAGAGATAAGAATACAGGAAATTCAAAGTCAGGGCATGAAGCATAACACTGTTCTTAACTTACAATTTTATTCCTGTAATGTTGACATGATTTAAGGGTGTACAGTCAGCAAGTTACATCTGAATGTTTGTTTTTATTGGATTTTACATGTGTAAGTCACACTGCTTGATATTTACCCAGCATATATTTATTTATTGTTATTGTTTTTAAATTGCATATAAAAACTTTTCATGGAAGTCTGTGAAACCCACATTATGTAGTGAAGGCACAGTTTTTCTAGATGATCTAGGTAAGGACCTCTTTCCTCCAGAAACTGGTCTCCCTGAAGCAGTTGGGCCTGTTGAATAAACTAGTACTTGAAAAAATTTTTAAGATGTGAAATGAGTACATAGTAGGGTAAAGAGCTTCATTGTCATCTAAAAGGATGTTACCATGATAATACTGATTTCTCAAATAACATTTGTTTTCTTCAGTTTGTGTAATTGTTCAGTTAAAGAAGTTTAGAAACAAATGTGCTTCTTCAGCTGTATCTTTTCGATTTTACAAAAATTTGGGTGTTTTGTTAACTTGTTTCAAAAATGCTACCTTTTGGAAAGGAAGGGACTCTATTTTTGTTAAGCCATCCATTGACTTTTTTTTTTTTAATGGAAGGTAGGGCACCTTTAAAATGCCCATTAATAATAAAAAGTTCTAAAAATAATGCAGGAATAGTGTGGTTATTCACCAGCAGAGCTTCCCTGCTACATAAAGTGACATTATGATGATGCAATGATTCCATTTCATCCTTTTCAAGCGGTGCAACTGCTTCAGTTCCCACAGCTTTTTAGAGAAAAACACATGGAGCCTTTAACGCCACATTGCTTTAAGTTACCACACTTTTAGATCTGGCCCTTAACTGAAACTGGCCCATAAACCCATCGTTCTCTCAGTAACTGTCACCATGAAGCTGTGCTTGGTGTGCACACCATTGCAGTGCTTGCCTCTCTTAAATTTGGATGTTCACCAATATTTTGAAAGGCTTTTGTCCTGTCTAGGTGTTGCAGGTAGTTTGACAAAGAAAGGTCTTGGAGGCCAGAGTTACAATAATGAAATATTTCACTAATTTTTCAGCTTTTATTGAGTACCAAGGGTCTCATCTGATCACAAAAGGATCAGCTTGTGTGGTGGTTATATGCTTGTGGCCAGGGACCTGTTAGTTTTTCAGACTCTGTGTGACATCAAATGTTCTTTCACAGGGTCTAGTAAATGCACTGCACTCTTTTAGGAGCCTGAGCATGTATTGTAACTTAACTGGGACTTTGCAAAGCTTCCTGACGCTTAAAGTCATCCAGTTTTCTTTTAATTTGTGTACGTCAAAAGATCATATTGCTTCAGGAATTGCTGGTTTAATTTAATAACTTACTGAATTTAACTACACTTTAAATAACATTTTTTTTAGAAGAGCATAATCTAATTGGGAGCTCTGAATAAAGAATTTTAAGGTATCATTCTGGAGTGTACAAGGCACACCAAATTACTGAAACATCCCTATGTGGAATGATTTTTTTTAAAAAATTGTGTTGCAGCTCTCTTGTTTTACAAACCAAAAAGCTGAAGAAACCCCTCTCCAGGTCTCCTTCCATGTTCTTTATGAGTCTTCTGATAAAAATTTTACATACCTGATGAAAAGTTTTTAGTGTCGTATGTGGTGGTGGTGGGTTCTGGTTTTTTGTTTTGTTTTAACTCTTCTGTGCTTTCAGAGCACACATTTGACATACATATATGAAAGGATGAAATGCCATTGGCATTTTTTTATGTTGATTCACATAAAATATGATTGGTATGCAGGAAATAGTAGTTCCACTTGCCTAGCGGACTCACTCGAACTGCATGTTCAGCCTCACAGAAACTGATGATCTAATACCTGAGCTAAGAGCAGTTCTTAGAGGCTGATTGTGCTCAGGAATCTAAAAGTATAAAAAGTTCGGTTGAAGTAATTATTAGGTTTTTTATTTAATTTCAGTCTGAAGTATAACTGTATATATAAATTCGGCCAAAACCAATAGAGACAGTAAACCTAGCTCACCCACACTCAAGTTGTTTATAACTGATAAGCTTGATTCCTTGCCCAGTTAGTGTAATTTGGATCATGCATTTACAAAAGACCTACATGTTAGCCATCAAGTGAAACAGAGCCTAAAATATTTTTTTTTAGGCTATTCAGATATCAACTGATATTTTATAAGCAATATTGTTGGAAAGCCAGCTGTTTTCCCTGACCATTATTGTTATAAAGCTACCCTTTAGTACTCTATTGAATATATACTGCTTGAGATATTGCATGCAATTTGTGGGAGAAGGAGTAATTCCCTCCTGAAATTACTTCAACTAAATTTTACTGGGGATGAATGAACATTAACGTGCTTCGTTTGGATAGGCAAACAAAAGTTTGAACTATACCAGACCTACAGGGATCCAAATGTACCTCCTCGCAGTGGATCTTTCTCTAATCTAGTTTATGTGGGAGGGAGATGGAGCCTTGATCAAGGTGCACAGATCCATGGGACCTGATGAGAAGCATCCATGGGTCCTGAGGGAACTGGTGGATGAAGTTGCTAAGCCACTAGCCATCATAGTGGCAGTCCGGTGAAGTTCCCAATGAAGTTCCCAATGACTGGAAAAGGGGAAACATAACACCTATTTTTAAAAAGAGGTGAAAAGGAAGACCCAGGGAACTATAGGGCAGTCACTCTCACCTCTGTGCCTGACAAGATCATGGAGCAGATCCTCCTGGAAACTCTACTAAGACATACGGAAAGTAAGGAGATGATCAGTGACAGCCAACATGGCTTCACTAAAGGCAAATCACGTCTGCCAAATTTGGTGGCCTTGTATGACAGGGTTACAGTGTTGGTGAATAAGGGAAGAGTCACTGACATCATCTACCTGGACTTGTACAAAGCATTTGACACTGTCCCACACAACATCCTGGCCTCTAAATTGGAGACACATGGATCTGACAGATGGACCAGTCGGTGGATAAGGAATTGGCTGGCTGGCCGGCCGCACTCAGAGAGTTGCAGTGAAAGGCTCGATGTCCAAGTGTCAAACAGTGATAAGTGGCATTCCTCAGGGGTTGGTATTGGGACCACTGCTGTTTACCATCCTTGTTGGACAGGGGGATTGCATGCACCCTCAGGAAGTTTGCTGATGACACCAAGCTGTGTGGTTCAGTGGACACAATGGAGGGAAGGGATGCCATCCAGAGGGACGTGAACTGGCTTGAGAGGTGGGCCTGTGCCAACCTCTTGAAGTTCAATAAGGCCAAGTGCAAGGTCCTGCACGTGGGTGAAGGCAATCCCATGCACAAATACAGGCTGGGCAGAGAATGGATTTAGAAGAGCCTCAGGAGAAGGACCTGGGACTGTTGGTAGATCAGAAGCTCAACATGAGCCAGCAATGTGCGCTTGCAGCCCAGAAAGCCAACTGTATCCTGGGCTGCATCAAAAGAAGCATGGTCAGCAGGTCCAGAGAGGTGATTTTGCCCCTCTATTCTGCTCTGGTGAGACCTGACCTGGGGCACTGCATCCAGCTCTGTGGCCCCCAGCACAAGAAGGACATGGACCTGCTGCAGTGAGTCCAGAGGAGGGCCATAAAGCTGATCAGAGGACTGGAGCACCTCTGCTATGAGGACAGGCTGAGAGAGTTGGGGTTGTTCAGCCTGGAGAACAGAAGGCTCCAGGAAGACCTTATAGCAGCCTTCCTATTACAAGGAAGCTTGTACTTCAAGCTTACAAGGGGCCTACAGTAAAGCTGGAGGAGGGACTTTTTATCAGGGAGTGTAATGACGGGATGGGGGGTAACAGTTTTAAACTGAGCGAGGGTAGATTTAGAATAGATATTAAGAAGAAATTCTTTACTGTGAGGGTGGTGAGGTACTGGAACAGGTTGCCCAGAGAAGCTGTGGATGCCCCATCCCTGGAGGTATTCAAGGCCAGGTTGGATAGGGCTTTGAGCAACCACGTCTAGTGGGAGGTGTCCCTACCCATGGCAGAGGAATTGGAACTAGATGAACTTTAAGGTCCCTTCCAACCCAAACCATTCTGTGGTTCTGTGATTTTGGCTGGGAGGTAGCAGGCTACACATCTGCAGTGGACAATCCAGAAAATGTACACTGCATTGTCCAGCGCAAAAGGGTGGAACACTTTGTCCTCCTTTTAAAATCATTGATGATTTTAAAAATAAACTTCGTTTTGAGAAAATGAGGTTGGCAGTAGTANATGAATGAACATTAACGTGCTTCGTTTGGATAGGCAAACAAAAGTTTGAACTATACCAGACCTACAGGGATCCAAATGTACCTCCTCGCAGTGGATCTTTCTCTAATCTAGTTTATGTGGGAGGGAGATGGAGCCTTGATCAAGGTGCACAGATCCATGGGACCTGATGAGAAGCATCCATGGGTCCTGAGGGAACTGGTGGATGAAGTTGCTAAGCCACTAGCCATCATAGTGGCAGTCCGGTGAAGTTCCCAATGAAGTTCCCAATGACTGGAAAAGGGGAAACATAACACCTATTTTTAAAAAGAGGTGAAAAGGAAGACCCAGGGAACTATAGGGCAGTCACTCTCACCTCTGTGCCTGACAAGATCATGGAGCAGATCCTCCTGGAAACTCTACTAAGACATACGGAAAGTAAGGAGATGATCAGTGACAGCCAACATGGCTTCACTAAAGGCAAATCACGTCTGCCAAATTTGGTGGCCTTGTATGACAGGGTTACAGTGTTGGTGAATAAGGGAAGAGTCACTGACATCATCTACCTGGACTTGTACAAAGCATTTGACACTGTCCCACACAACATCCTGGCCTCTAAATTGGAGACACATGGATCTGACAGATGGACCAGTCGGTGGATAAGGAATTGGCTGGCTGGCCGGCCGCACTCAGAGAGTTGCAGTGAAAGGCTCGATGTCCAAGTGTCAAACAGTGATAAGTGGCATTCCTCAGGGGTTGGTATTGGGACCACTGCTGTTTACCATCCTTGTTGGACAGGGGGATTGCATGCACCCTCAGGAAGTTTGCTGATGACACCAAGCTGTGTGGTTCAGTGGACACAATGGAGGGAAGGGATGCCATCCAGAGGGACGTGAACTGGCTTGAGAGGTGGGCCTGTGCCAACCTCTTGAAGTTCAATAAGGCCAAGTGCAAGGTCCTGCACGTGGGTGAAGGCAATCCCATGCACAAATACAGGCTGGGCAGAGAATGGATTTAGAAGAGCCTCAGGAGAAGGACCTGGGACTGTTGGTAGATCAGAAGCTCAACATGAGCCAGCAATGTGCGCTTGCAGCCCAGAAAGCCAACTGTATCCTGGGCTGCATCAAAAGAAGCATGGTCAGCAGGTCCAGAGAGGTGATTTTGCCCCTCTATTCTGCTCTGGTGAGACCTGACCTGGGGCACTGCATCCAGCTCTGTGGCCCCCAGCACAAGAAGGACATGGACCTGCTGCAGTGAGTCCAGAGGAGGGCCATAAAGCTGATCAGAGGACTGGAGCACCTCTGCTATGAGGACAGGCTGAGAGAGTTGGGGTTGTTCAGCCTGGAGAACAGAAGGCTCCAGGAAGACCTTATAGCAGCCTTCCTATTACAAGGAAGCTTGTACTTCAAGCTTACAAGGGGCCTACAGTAAAGCTGGAGGAGGGACTTTTTATCAGGGAGTGTAATGACGGGATGGGGGGTAACAGTTTTAAACTGAGCGAGGGTAGATTTAGAATAGATATTAAGAAGAAATTCTTTACTGTGAGGGTGGTGAGGTACTGGAACAGGTTGCCCAGAGAAGCTGTGGATGCCCCATCCCTGGAGGTATTCAAGGCCAGGTTGGATAGGGCTTTGAGCAACCACGTCTAGTGGGAGGTGTCCCTACCCATGGCAGAGGAATTGGAACTAGATGAACTTTAAGGTCCCTTCCAACCCAAACCATTCTGTGGTTCTGTGATTTTGGCTGGGAGGTAGCAGGCTACACATCTGCAGTGGACAATCCAGAAAATGTACACTGCATTGTCCAGCGCAAAAGGGTGGAACACTTTGTCCTCCTTTTAAAATCATTGATGATTTTAAAAATAAACTTCGTTTTGAGAAAATGAGGTTGGCAGTAGTAATAGTTCACTTCTAAGCATGTGGTATTAGTCATTTTTTGCTCTGTCATGAGAGGATCTTTTTAAGAGGCTACTCAGTTTAATACAGTTTAGATGAACTGAGATTTCGTTTAGCCTGTAGCCTAATGCAAATGCAGATGTTCTTACTCAGCATGCAAGTGTTTGTATTTTGGATAACACATTACAATCAGGCTGTTTTTCAAATAGGTGCAGATAGGTTGCATAAACCATCATTGTTTCCAGTTTATGATCCTAACTCTGTTGTCTCCTAAGAGCTAGTCTGCTGTTTGATAAAGGATGCTGAAAGCTGTCAATTCATGAGATCAGCTTTTCCCTTCTAACTTCAGGCTTATGGACATCACCAGATTATATTTGCACAACCAAGTAGACCAAAATCACTTTTTGCTCACTTAAAGGTTTTTGGAGATATCTGCAATAATATTCCTAAGAGGTCTTGTGCGTCCCTTGCACTCATTTGAAGTCTGAGTAATACTGCTTCAAATCGGAGATGCTCGCTACATTTTTTTCATTGCTGCAAAACTACCCATTTTTGCATCACAAATCTCTGCCAGAGGTGACTGAGCTCCAAGTCCTTATGACATGCTTCTTTTCACCACTTTTCATAAAGATAAGCTAATGCTGTCCTCAACATAAATTCCTGTTGAGAGAAGTATCTGCTTTACACCTCAATCAATACCTTTCCTTTTTGTTTTCCCTCCTTCATGCTTATGGCTTCTCTTGAGCTTCCACTACAAACAGGATCTCTGCTTCTTTTTGTGAAAGTCCGGTTTCTCATGTGAAAAAGTGCCTTTTCAATTGTTTTTAGAGAGAACTTCAAGGGGACTTGTCCCTGTAGGTATGCCAGGGAAACAAATAGATTACATAACTTATCTAAACTTGTTGTAGTTTAGCAAACAGCAGAACCTGCAAGGGCTTTGTGAATAGTCTTCTGAGTCTTTCCTTTCTAGAGTTCTGGTAGTTGAAACCCATAAAGGCACCAGAAGGTGTTCAGCGAGTCTCATAATTCTACTGTCCATACACCAGTGCTCATCCAGACTGTTCCACCCTTGGTTAAGAGCGTGCCTCTTCAGCAAAGAGCACTTGAACATCATCAGTACTTACTGTGTATTCAATTTTTAAGGGCCTTTTCTGACCTACTCAACATTTTTAATACAAATATACTTGAGAGAAGTAGTGAGCAAACTGGAATATTCTCAAGGCATCTCGCTGCAAAGTAACAGTGAGTACCATGTTTGTTCTCATTTTTGTATAAACTATCAGGGGGAGTCCTAAAATGTTGATTCAATTTTTTTAATAGTTCATTTGTTTTGTTAGCTACATGGATAAATTTAATTTCTGAATATTATTTCTCAAAAATACTGCATATTTGGCAGAAATGCATAGCAAAAATTAATCTTCTGAATGCCTAAAGATTTTTTAATGCAAGAAAGCTGAATCATAAAGACACTTTCATTGTTCCTAGATCTTTCTCCTTTATGTTGTTAAATGTTACTATTAGAAATAATTACTTCTTCCCTCTTTCCCCCTTGTATCCTTATTGCTGACGCAGTATATCTTTATTAATTATAAAGTGATTGAAGTATTTTACTGAATCAGTGTAATTTCTTTTATGCCAAAATGTTTATGATGATTAGCTCTAGGATTCTGCATTAAAATTAGTCTTTGGTAAAAGATGAATTAGTGCGCCACTGGCAGAGGTCTGCTGTCCTCGTCCTGTTTAACAGCAGAATGCCTGAATTGTAGTTGCTCCAGTTCGGAGCAAACAGACAAAAAGGAAGGTAGCTACGCATTTTGCTGTGCGTGAGCAGTTAGAGGGCAAGCAGACACCATGCACCTTGACCACCTATTATGAAGCTTTTTGCTGCAATGTCAAGTGAAAGCGAGTTAATTGGGTGAAGCTGTAGAGCATGTTAGGGGCATGGTAAAGGGTTGCTGTCTGACAGCTGAATGTCAGCAGAAGCTAGTGAAGTGTGGCTGAGAGACAGAGACCTGTCACAAAGTTCATGTGGACTATAGCACAGTTAGGGAGATGAAATGTGGTTCTGTCTCACTTTCTCCCTCATTGCATTCAAGCACCTTAAGATTTCACACTGTATGTGTCAACCCTTGTTCTCTAAGCTGTTTTCTCCTAACACTTCTGCATTCAAATGATTGGACAGAAGATGCTAATGTTCAGCAAAATGAATGTAAATACACTTTTCTCCTTTTTCTGCTAGAGCGGCAGTATACATGCAACTCAGATGAAACTTTGAAGGCTTACGTCAGACAGTCACACTGTCTAGGAATTCAGCTGATGACTGAATACATTTCTCAAGAGAATATGAAGTTTGACACTTTAACTACTTGGACAGGGACTGTTTTCCCACTAGCACTAGCAGAAGAAAAGGCTAAGTGGGTAAGTGGGGAGGACTACTTCATGAGCTGCTTGTGCCTCAGCATGGTGTCGTGAGTGTTTTAGTCTTGAGTTGTAGTCACTTTCTCCTCTTCTTGCTAGAAAGAAGCGAAGACATGAGAGGAAACCATGAGAGAGAGAGAAATATTGATCTGAGGCAACGAAAAGCTGTAGGAAAACTCCCATAGCAGGAAAGGCTTTCTTGGAAACAAGAAGAGCATCAGTTGAAGATAGTGGCAATCTTTTACAGTGATGCAAAACACGGAGAGGTGTCACAACAGTTTAGTAAGAGTACAGTGTGCCTTTCAGTGCTGTTTGCAACGCGCAGCACAAGGTAAACCAGTAACCATGTGGGTTAGCTGCTCAGATTGAAAATAAATAAATAAAAGTTGCTTTTCATGAGAAAGTGGAAAAACAGTGGTAGGCATCATGGGCAAAAAGTACTAAAGAATTTGGAAACTTGGATTGAAATCAATACAGACTGCGCATTTCACCGTGAAAATAGCGCACTACATAGTTTGCCTAATGTTTTGGTATAATTAGGGTAGTGCAGAGAATTTGACCTGAAAATGGGAGACTTCCGTGTGTATTCCAATGAATCATCTGGAAGAGAAACTTACTCTGTAGGCTGTACAGTGGATTTTGGCCAAAATATTTAGAAATCATCAAAATTAGCAATGCAAAGCCTACAAAACATTGAAGGCAAGGGGTTCATCTGATGTGATAATCCATCCAGTCTCATGCATTCTTCAAACGTACCAGCTTAAGTGTGTTTGAATAAAACAGGATTTTCTTTTAGAAAAACAAATACAATATTATGAAATCTTTTTCTTAATTGCTTTTAATTGAGCCTCTAGAGTGTGATTTCACTGGATGCATTAAATGCTAAAGCATTAGAAAATCAGGAAAAAAAATGATTTCCAGATCTTTCAGACTCGTACGTTTGTTTAAAAACTCCTGAAAGTGGAAGAGGTAGTTCACTGATAATGAAAAAAGCTATTAGTATTGTTCGATAGCAGCACCCAAAGTGTGTTGTGTGTCTACCTTCCTGACTTAATATGCAATGAGCTGGCAGCCCGTTGAATTATTCTCTGATAGCAAATTGTTTGCAGAATCCAGGCAGGAGTGCTGACAATTAAAATTTATACCGAATGTTACTGTTTTCCTACTTTGTGTCAGAGCACCAATTTAGTCCTACTGCCTCAGCATACGGAATTGCAAAATCATTGACACGGGAAGCAAACTTTGCAGTTTTGACCAGCGTACATTCCTGCTTTGAAAAAGTTTGTTAACTAGCACAGGAATGCGCTAACACCCACTAGCAATATTTTCCATTTTGAGCACCAGTTTCTAGCATTTTCATCAGTCTGATGTTTATTTCACTGAGAGTGAGAATCGGCTCTTTGAGCTACTTTTCACAGCGGAAGAATGAGCAGCATACTGGAACTCCATTGGCATTGTCTGGCAAAAGTCAACTCGGTTTTGGAAACAGCAGTCTGAGAAGGAGGTTATGAATGATCTGAAAATGTGCATCTTTTTTCTATAGAGAAGTAGGTTTTCCATGTAAGCAGCATAAGCTGCAAAATGGTTATTGAAGGCAGTGGTTGTTTCTCTAACACTTACTGGAATTGCTATTGCTACAGTGGAATGATGCAAGCTGCAAGGATAGCATAGGTGGGAGAAGCTGAAAAGAACTTTGTTGGCCATTTGATTTGCTCTCTACTGGTGTTATTGTGTATATGTACGTTCTAGATTTGGGGTGAGAGGAATCGGAGAAATACATTGACTTTTCTCGAATTCCCCCCATTGTTCTCTGTGTCTGTGCTTACCTTCCATTTCTTCCTTCCCTCAAGGAACTGCGCTACAGTCTTTCCAAGAATTTTAGGGGGTGCTAGAATTCAGAGTAAACTACAGATTGCTCCTCCGTCTGCACTTCTGCTTGCTGTCAGGCATCCTTATACACCTAAGTATCCTGTAACCTGTTGATTTCCCGATCACACTTTGGCTTGTAATTCAACAATTGTCTTTAATTTATCTTGAGATATAACACTGAACTCTTTACTACAGCTGCATCGTCACACAGGGAACCCCTATAACTGGGTCTTTGTATTATCTTGTAACTTCAGTATTACTCTTTCTGCCGTTTTATTTTGTCCCTTACTTTGTCATTTTCTGTTCTGACTATAAGCTGTCTCGTTACTTTCTGACCTCAGTGGGAGCCATATATGCAAGCTTGTTTCTCACAACCCAGCAGCCTTAACACACAGAAACCTTATCACTTTTTATTATTCTGATTTTTTTTATAGTATAGAATGTTATGTGTCATAAGAAACTGGAAGGGGAGTTTGGGCTACTGTGTTTTGAAACAGAATATTTGAAAGCAGTTTAAAGTGACTAAAGTGGGTGGGAAATCCCACAATTGGAAGGAGTTGCTGTTGTAACATACAAATAATAGAGGGCAATTGAAAAGTTGTAGTGTGGTATTATAGTGAAAATTGTGGTCGAGTAAAGTTATCCTTGTGTGGACTTTGAAGGCTGATTTGTGGCTTCAATTCTGGTTATAGATTTTACTCCTACAATTGAAGATAAACAATAAACTTCTAACAGGGAAATTTTTTTTGTAGCTATCTGTTTGCACCATTGTCATAACATGTACATAGTTTTCTAATTCCCAGTGTCTAACTGTGCATATAATTCCACAAGTATTGATATATAAAAGCAAAATGTGGTGTCTTTGATCACAACAAGATGCTTTTGAGTAGGCTGAGATTGCAATAGAAGCATACATAAGGATATAATACATTATGGTATTATAATATTTCCTCACAACATCATACATAATAAAACAACACACTATAGATCAGTTTTAACTTTGGTAAAATGGCTCATGTATCATGAGAGAACCTGTAAACTAGATCCTAAATGTGGTCATAGGTTAGTCACAGAGGAAAAACTGTAGAGAACAATTGTTTAAGAAATCCTTTTCCATGTCTAATATTAAAGAATTGCTTGAGTTAACTATAGTTTAGAAAGCAATTATTCCATAATATAGACTAACCATTCATATTTTGGTCTTTGGGAAAACATGTTTATAAAGTTAGGCTATTAAACTTTGAAAAATGTCCATAGGACACAACCAATTAGTATATTACATAAATATTTTAAAAGCATATTTTTGCTAGACATATTGCGTCCTAAATATCAATTTACCTGATGAAGTGTAACAGTTTAGATGGAATCATTTACAGCTTATCGGGTAAATAAAAGTGCTATGCTAAAGATTTACCTGAACAGACACCTTATTTAAGATACATAATTTCTCTTTTAAAAATCACCTAAATGCATATTTATATGATGGATTATCATCACAGCTCTGGCATAGTCATTTGAGTTTGTCAATTTAATACATGTTTTAGAAAGGTGTCTAAATACAGTAATGTTGAAAGAGGTCTGTTGGGGAAATTATAACTGCCTTTAAATTTCCTGCGTACAGGTATGTGTTCAAACAATGAGTGTTACAACAGTTCTGAGTATTTTTTCTTCTAAGCTATAGAATCCTATTTTCTTATTCATCATGAGTGTATATAGTGTTATTGGATCAAAACAGTTCTTATGAGTAACAGCCAAGATTTTTTTTTACATCAATCACATTGCTATTAGATCCGATTTCCTTTCTGTTCAATGAATAGTATTCTGCTCTTTGTAAGTACAGCACAGGATCTGGATAACTAAACCAGAGCTTTTTTCCCCCAACAGTGAAGCTTTTACTGTAACATAGTCTATTGACTTGCTGCCAATCATTAAGTTTCAATTTTATTTTTTTTTTTTTTTGCAACTCTCGAAGGAAATCTGATTTCTTACCTCCTTACTGGGATTTTGATGCCATATTCTTCAAAAAAACCCCTCACTACATCTGGAAAAGGAGTAGTATGAAAGCGTAATGGTAGCATGTGATTTTTACTCATTACAGTATGCTCATTAATTGAGATGTTGAAAGCAGTACAAACCAGTATGTTTAAATTTGTCTTCAATATTTGTTATCCAGACTGAAACCTCTTTATAGAGGTTTATCTTACTGATTTCATTTTTTTACACACAGAAGTGTTCTTAGAACATCACAAGTTATTTGCATATTTCAATATTGTCATAATATTATTTTATGAATGACTTTTATTTTAGAGAAAATTTTGGCTATGTGGCCAGCTGATTAAAGTGTACAATAACAGACTGTTAATCGGTGTAATAGGTGGATGGCTTAATTGAGATCTCATTTGAGATGTGCTGATACAAGTGCAGTAAATCTCATTTGTGCTTTGGCTTTTTAGTGGTTCCCATTCTGCATAGCATCGAGCCCAGAAATACTGAAAAGCGAGGCTGCTGCAAATCATACTTGCCAGTTCTACTGGTTGTCTCATCCTCAGGACCCCCATAGTTTAGAAAAACTTAAGGCCCTACCTCATTTTAATTATCTGTGCGAAGCAGTCATCTAAATTTGCTACTCTGTGGGTTCTTAATGAAGATCTAACATAACCTAGGTGTTTACAGTAGCTGCAGCATGGCTTGTGGTGAATCAGGAAATCAAAAGAGACCATATCAAAGGGAACTGTTGAAGTAGGTGTTAGAGGCAACCATTGATTTTTCTCCAGCAATAGTAACAGAGGAAAGGGGAATCTTTCATGAATGTTTCTTTATACATATGATCGAGTCTGGGTTTGTTGAAATATGAATATACACATACTCTTTTGCCTTTCACTGGGTATCTGTGAGTATGCATATTGGAATCTGTGCCTCTGTATATACACGTATTTCTGCCTCAGTGTGTGTTTTTATATATGCATGTATACTCTTCCTGAAATGCCAAAGAGACAGCGTTTAAAACCTCAAATATACAATAACAGTCTTCCGGTATCTTAAATTTTGCCTTTTCCATAATTATGCTTCTCATGTGAAGTTTGCACATATTTATGATCTGATGGAATAATTGATTGTTATTTCCACAGCTATGTATTGAATTGGGTAAAAGGCCTTGGTAAAGGGCAGAAGAGCAATATGGCATTGTGTTTTCTTAAGCTGCTTTATTGTAATGGATATTTAGGGGAATAGAGTGTCTTTATTTAGCATTTTAAGAAATTATTAATGCTGATATACTGATATTATCCATAGTCTTTCAAAATCGGATGCACAATGTTTTGGTGCTGGAAGTTATTTAATATTGAATTTTAACTGGTATAACCTTTATAACTTTGACTGAATGTCGAGACTCATTGAAATATGAATCATGTTCCCCATCAATGTACATTCAGTGTATATTCTCTGGCTATCTTCTAACAGACTATCATTTGAAGACTATTAAGTGATTTCAGTTGATGGTAAAATATATTTAAAAGTAAACGAATATCTTCCATGTTTAGTATGGAATATTTTTCCTAATAACAGTGACAGGGAGACTGCAGAGTAAGTTTGTTTGCTTGATTAAAAAACCTGCACCCTAGAAATGATAATGAAGAGGGATAAAAGTTTTCTGTAAGTATTTGTAGCAGTTCAAATAAAGTAGGCTATTGTTTCCTAACACTTACTAGAGCACAATACTTTAGCTAATGTCCTTTGTTCCTGCTTATTAACAATTAATATGTATATTCAGGTACCATGTATTTTAAATAAGTTTTTTAAACAAAAAGCAAACACTTGCAAATACTTCATATGCATAGCTTTGTGAAAGGCGTAATGAAATTATTTTTCTTGCTTATTTAACAGTGAAGGTAGATTATTTTTTGGGTTTTTTTGTTTTATTATTACTTTATTTTACTCCAGGAATCAAGAGGGAGTTCAAACATCACCATGGCTTCAAGCTAGGAATTCAGCCTGACCAGAGTTGTATCCCGGATTTTTTGGCGTTGCAAGCTGAACCTGACGCATCCTACAGTTTTATGCACAATAGAGCGAGTTCTCAGTCTTCAGTCTATTCCTTCAGCCTGAATGTCACATCCAGTCCCAAAAGAACAATGGAAAATGGATTTTCAGATTCTTGTATCAATAATCTTTTAGAAGGAAAAAATTGCATTAATGTAAAATGATGCAATTAAAGTGCAATTTTGTTGCTACCTTTGAATTGTAGCTCAGCGTACTTATTTTTTGACATTAATTTTACGTTTTTTTCTGAAAATGTGCATTCATATGTTCACATTTCTGTGCTTCTCATTCTTTGCATACCGAAACAGTTATTTTTTTAACTTCTATTTATTGCAGTTGTTCATTTTTTATGTAGTATATTTTTAAATGTTAAAGAATGACACATTTTGGGTAATTTTCCTCAGTCTTTAAAAAAAAAAATCAATAAGCCATTTTAGTCTCTATCTATCAAAGTTGTTTCATACTTGTCTATTTTAAAGCAGGACTGCAATACTTTAATAGGATTGAGAGAGCTATTTGAAATGTATGCCAATGATTCCTGTCATTTCATGGCAGCCCTGCCATGGTTCACTGAGCCCCCTCTTTTCTCTTGTCAGCTCAGCTGAAGACAAGCATTTAGTTGCAAACTTTAAGCAGGTTGTGCAAAACAGAAATGATGTGACTGCTTCTCTTCCTGCACAATAATGTCACTGCTGGTCAATGTGAGAAGGTCAGGTTGCTCCTTGTAAAGCTACATGATACCACTTGCCTATTTGAACAAGTTAAGTTAACTGCTGAATCTAGTCCCTGCAGGCGCTGAAAACTCACCCTTTTATCAAGTCTGCATTTCATAAGAAAGAAGAACAATTGTGCAGGGAGGATTTCTGATGATATGTTTATGTACTTTATAAGGACAGTTCCCAAACCAGTGTTGCAGGTAATAGATTTAGTTTAAGCTGAAAGACTTTAAAGTAATGGCTGTTTTGACCTTCAAATAGACTCCTTTTTTGTTGTTGTTGGTAGGACCCAAGAGTGACGCCCATCTTTGATGCTGACAGAATTTAAAGCAAGGCCATTGCCCTGCATTTTCTGCCTTGTAGCACACAAAAGTAAAATTGTATGTCAGGCCGAGATGTCGGGGAGCTGACAAGATGCCCCAGTGACATTTCAGCTGGAAAGAGCAAGTGTCTTGCAACCAAGTGGTCAAATATCAAATAATAGGTCAAGCAGGAAGGAGCTGAGTTCTAACCACAAAGAGGTTTCTGGTAACTTACTTGACAAGCTTTTGGGCGCTTTGTGGCTTGACAAAGTGATGTTCTGTTGGGTATCGCTAGACAGACTGTTCTTTATCGCCTTCAGAAGATCAGACATTGACATTGATTAAACTCTTTAACCCTTAAAGGTTAAATCCTAGCAGTTTCATCATTGTGAATGAAGAACAAAAGAAAATTTGTAATATACCATTTGTTTTCATATTAATCGCTGAACTCCCCAGTGCTATTAACTTTTGATGTGCTATGTAGTTTTTGACAAAAAGATTGAATGCAAAATCTATATAATAGATTGTTTCTCATTATGGGCCAGTGATACATTAGAAAAATAATATTATGCATTATGGAATTTGTAATTTCTTTTAATATGTCAAATGTAGGATTTGATTTTCAAGCCTTCCTACTTCTGAAATTCCATTTTGGATGGAAGACAACATTTGCATAGGTAATACACCACTTAAAGTGACCAAAGACTTACAGATACCCTTGTTTTGAGGTACCAGATACGCTAAAATAAATTTCAAACTTACAACAAAAGAACTTTAATCAAAGATAACTTCAAGTTTTCAGGTATTCCCCGGTTGCGCAAATCCGTTGCTCACAGCCACGATGTGCATGTGTGTATGTATACTAATACAGAGCCATGCAAAAACAAGTAACAAATCCTGCAAGGCTCTCACGTGTAAGAGTTGGCTGATAGAGGAAGGACACTGCTTTATGATGATGGATTTAGTCTCGAAAACTGGAGAAAGAAGTTCTGTTTCCCTCCAGAAGTCTTCACTCCCACCTTTTCTGAAAGTGACTGTTCCTGGTAAAGGCACTGCAAGGAGTGTATTCTGCTTTCCCAGTTATAGTGTCAAAGACCTGTGGTATTTGTATTAAGAATGAAAGAATGTATTTTACCAAGCGTTTTTCTCTCTACTATGTATAAAAGCATGTATGTGGTTTACTTTTTAAAATATGCTATCATGGTACTCCATAGCTGGAGAAAGAAAGTGCTGCTGCTTGGCTACATGACCTCAAACTACTGAAGAAAATTCACAGCATATTTGTCACTTTCCCGTCATTGTCAGTACATGTGGTATTGTGTACGTAGAGACAGAAGGAGTTCTTTCTGAAATCAGTGTTTTATCTGAGACTAGGACTGATCTCCAGTTACTCCAGTTACTGCTCCGAGCATGGGTTCATGTGATTTCACAGGGGCCATAACAATGACAAACTGAATATAGTTAATAGGAATAATCTACTGAACTATCATTTCTCGTAAGAACTAGTTTGTATGTTTTCATTGAAAGGAGGACGTCTGCCTCATTTACTGTTTAAATATTGAACAACTGCAAGTTACAGACTTTTTCTTAAGCCCATCCACTTTGAAGAGACTTTGAAATATCTTTTATTTGGATGTCAGATGTCCCATTTATAAAGGAAAGCTCCCCTTTCTCATACTGTGGAGAAGTTGTTGAGTGGTAAACTGGATCATCATTAGTCAAATACTTCTGTGTTGCTTTTCCAAGCATCTGATAAATTGAAATTTGTGATAAATTCCAAATGAGTAGAAGAAATCCAGCTGGCAAGATCCCCTGTTAGTAGTTTACAAATGATCCCACCAAAGCATTTTTTTTCCCCCTTTTTGGGGACACAATAGAAATCACGCTTGCATAGAATGTGGCAACGAAGTTCAGTAACGGTAGCTGCCAAAAGAGCATCCTGACTGTTTTATACCATCTGCTGTGTCTGGCTTGCTTCAAAAATTGCAGAGCTTGAGATCCCTACTTTCAGAGCTTTTCATGGTTTGGGCCTGGGATTTCAAGAGGACTGCTTCCACTTTGATCACCTCAGCTGCATCATCAGTACTGCTCCGTGAGAACAACCAAACAGTTTCCTTAGAAGAAAGCCCATGTTTGGTGGGGCTAGAATATTCTCCACATTTTTGGAATGTGGCACAACAAATGATTGGTCACAGATCTGCATTCTGATCGGTCTCAAAATTCATGTTAATTTATTTTCCCACCAAGTAACTCATCTCTGAAAAGAGAGTGTGAAATATATGATTTCTTCCCTGCAATAGGAAGTTTTACAGCCGTCAGTACAAATTGTGTGTGCGCTCGTGTGCACACGCATGTGTGTAATTCTCAGCAAAGAGTTTGGTTATTGGAATGACTGTATTGCCACTCCACATATTGTAAGCAATTACTACTACACCAGTAATACAGAAGGGCTTTTCAACTCCCTGTCTCCCACACATGTTTGCAAATTCAGCACAAGCTTTACTGCCAGTAGAGTTTGGTGTACAATTGTGGGAGTCTCCTCCACTGCTGGAGAAGACCTTGGATGCCTTTACCAAGTTAATCCAGGGCAGCTGAGGCTAGAAGGCACCTCTGGAGTTCATGTAGTCCAGCATCCCCGCACAGACCACAGTCAGCTACAGCAGGTTGCTGAGCATCATGTCCAGTTGGGTTTGAATATCTACAAGGATGGAGTCTCTCTTGACAACCTGTTCCAGTGTTCAATCACCCGCAAAGTAAAGGTGTTTTTTCTTATGTTTAAATGGAATTTCATGTGTTTCAGTGTGTGTCTCTTGTCCTGTCACTAGGTACTATGCAGAATAGTGTGGTTCTGTCTTCTTTTCTTTGCAGGTAATTATACACGTAGATAAGATGAGGCTAGAAGGCACCTCTGGAGTTCATGTAGTCCAGCATCCCCGCACAGACCACAGTCAGCTACAGCAGGTTGCTGAGCATCATGTCCAGTTGGGTTTGAATATCTACAAGGATGGAGTCTCTCTTGACAACCTGTTCCAGTGTTCAATCACCCGCAAAGTAAAGGTGTTTTTTCTTATGTTTAAATGGAATTTCATGTGTTTCAGTGTGTGTCTCTTGTCCTGTCACTAGGTACTATGCAGAATAGTGTGGTTCTGTCTTCTTTTCTTTGCAGGTAATTATACACGTAGATAAGATCTCCCTGAGCCTTCTCTTCTACAGGCTAAAGAAATCACAGCTCTCTCAGCCTTTCCTCCTGTGACAGATGCTCCAGTCAGTTTGTCAGTCATCTTTGTGGCCCTTCACTGGACTCACTGGACTTCCAGTACGTCCATGTCTCTCTTGTATTAGGGAGCTCAGGACTGGAACCATTACTCCAGATACAGTGCCACCAGTGCTGAATAGAGGGGAAAGATCACCTCCCTTGACCTTCTGGCAGCTCTCTTCCTGATGTAGCCCAAGCAGGCTGTTGGCCTGCTTCACTGCAAGGGCACATTGCTGCCTTGTGATCAACACGGAGCCTATGAGGACCTCCAGGTACTTTTCTGCCAAGCTGCTCCTGGCCAATTGGTCCCCCATCAGTCTTGGGCCCCCAGCCTGTCCTGATGCATGAGGTTATTCAACTTTCTCCTTTTCTTTTTTTGAACTTTGTGAAGTGCTTGTCAGCCCATTTCTCTGGCCTGTCGAAGGCCCTTTGGATGGCAGCAAACCTTTCTGGGTCTGTCAACCACTTCTCCCTCTTTTGTCTCATCAGAAAGCTTATGGAGTGAGCACTGGGTGCCATTGCCCACAGCGTTAATGAAGTTATTAAGCAGTATTGGCCCTAGTATTAGTCCCTGGGGTTCACTGCTAGTGACTGGCCTCTGGGTGGACTTTGTGCCACTGATCACAACCCTTTGAGCCCACCAGTTCAGAAAGTTTTAAAACTGACTTACTGTCCTTGTATCTAGTCCGTATTCCCTTAATGGTGAGGCAGTTTGATGTGTAAGTGGCTCTCAAAATTCCCAAACACTGCTAACGCCCTGGATTAGGTGAAATGCATTATTTTATATAACCTGTTTGTCAGTTAGGTCAATTTGGTCATTTGATCACTTACAACAGCATCTGATCATACTGTTGTCCTATACTTGAAATGTTTTCCAAGACTTTATATTTTAAAGAAATCTGCTTGTTCAGTGGTATAACATAGCTCATAAAAAAATCTTTTAACTCTCTTTTGAAATACAGAATTGCTTTAGTAGCATTTTTTCTCCTGATGTTTTTTGTTGTTTGATTATTCTCTGGTGAATAAAACTCAAGAAGCCCTTGCCAGTATCACAGTTTAGAACAAATCTTTTTGTAAAGAGTGCCTTTCTTCCACTGCTGGTGATGAACACCGAGCATACCCAGTGTTTCTCTCGCCATCCATTTGTTGATTGGCCTTGAAATTCAAACTCACAAAATGAATCTTTTAGGACATTCTGTTGTATCATTTCAACTTTCCTCTTGCCCAGTATGAAATTACTAGATTTTACCTAATCAAACTTCACTTTAGGCTTCATAATCTGATAGTTTTTGGACGATCGTTTCACATCATGCACTCTGTATCGCCCAAAAATTTACCTCAGTATTCATTTGGAAAGTATTTAAATGTCTTCTTTCCTCTTTGCTGAATATTCACCTAAAACAGTGGAACCTACAGTGATCTTTATATATATATTGAAACTAAATTATTTAACCCCTTTATGTACAGTGTTTTGGGATTAAAACTGGTATAATTCCATTCTCTGATAGGTTCTCTACCCCTACTGTGACTTCAGTTTTACAGACGCAGACTTGGCATTCAATTAGGTCTTTGCAAATCGTCCTTCAATATCAATGGAAGATGGAAGGTGACATGCTCTTTGTCATGCTAACATGGATCTCATCGCTGTCATGGGGAGCATCATGTAGGGATTTTGTGCAGTTCATATAATTTCATGTACCGTAGTTTGACGCTAATGCTAAAAAAAAAAAGTTCTTACCTTACGAACCAGTCATTCAGCGATGCACATGAAACCGAATCTTTGTCTGCCATTTCTGGTGTCCAGTGACTGATGAATAAAATTAAACAAGAACAAAGAAAAATAGGAGGAAGTGTCTGAAAACTAAATTATTTCTCAGGAATGCTCAGCAGGAGGTAGGGAGACCCACTGAATAATTTTTCTTCAGTTCTTTGTTTACCACTTCTACTTTACCATATTTCCTGTCTCTTTATAAGCTAATAGTACTAATAATCATTACTGATATTAGATTGCTTTCTCATGGCTCTGCTGTGTCTGATTAAAGTGTCAGAACTTGTTGAGTCTTGTTTTGACTAATTCAATGAAAAGTCATTAACTAAAAAATGAACAACATTGCATTTACTTTAAGCACAAGTGTTGTGAGCATTATTGTGCAAGTATGCTTTCTTTTTCATGGTAATCACATTTTTTTAATCTCCCACTGTGTAATGGTAATAGGGAGATGGTTCAAAATGAAAAGAACAATGCTAATTATATTTAATACATAAGCATATTTGCATTCCTTTTTGCATGATACACAGCTAACCCATGCAGCAGCTTCACTAGCTGTTGACTTGTATGTGCTGGAATGTTTTAGTTCACCGGAGTGGTGTGGTCCTAAAAGTCCTGGCAACAAGCATCACAGACTGTATCCTTGGAAGCAGGTAGCCCGCTAAGACGTACACCTTTTACGCTTTACAGGGAAAATGCTGTTAAGTGTAAGAATCTGGCCCACGTGCATAGCAGTGCAGGTCTAAATGGTGGCAACTTTTGTATGAATCCAGCGAGAGTTTCAGTAACTTTCAGCGCATGCTGTGTTGATTTGCCAGCCCCTTGTGACTTCATACATAAAGTCTTTCTAATGCATGGGATTCTGCTGGCACACACTCGAGAGAGAGAGACCCAAAGCTACACTCCATCCTGTGACATATGGATGGCATTTGAGATTTTTACTGAATAAAAAACATTTTTAAATAATTTCCAAACCCTCAGTTCACAAGGTAGTTATCAAAAAAGAGCAGGGGAGTTAGGAATTAAACATGAAATATTTCCTACCTCTATGCCATGTAGAAGGTTAATAAAATTTCTTTCCGTAAACAATAGCCTGGGAGAAATCTTAGTTGCAATATGTTTGCACTAGAAGATAAATCCCGGTTTCAGGCTTCATTCTCAATTGGCTTACTGATACAAGTTTATGTCAGACATTTGGGGTGGGAAGCTGTATATATTAAAGCACTGACCTTAACGAGAGTCATGCAGCTAAAATCCTGCACAGTTCTTTTAAAATGTCAGAGGTTAATGTTATTTAAATGCAGTATTTGGTGGTTTAATTGAGTCATGCTTCGTTGTCTTTTACTGCACATTAATGCCAATGAAACACTGATTGTTGACAGAAAGTTCTCTTCAGCAAAGTATGCACTGACATATCATGCTGCTATAGAAAAACAGTGTGCAAGACAGAGCAGTCATACTGTGCTGGAGTAGGATTCCTATACTGTCTGAATGGTGGCAACATTCATTATACACAGGCAGGAAATGGGAATTAGGTTTTTTTCTCTCGTCTGTGTTTTCGGACTGCCTCTGGAGAGGACCAATAAGACAGAATTGCTGGGTCTTTAGATAAATAAATTAATATCAAGATTTTTTTGTCGGGTGCGTCACACAAGTTAGTAAATGTACCTTGAAAAGTACAAAGCCAACTCCAGAAGGCAGATCTGTTATAGATGTACCTTCTGATAGCTTTTGTAAGCTTGCCTTAGGACACACCCATGGCTTTTCATCTTGTCTTTGCCCAAGTTTGAAAAAAATAACTTAAAGTTCTTGTTCTGGGTACTTCTCAGTGTTAAGTCTGCATGCCAGTCTAAAGCCCTCAAAAAGGAAATTGATGCTGGTTTGTATGTGAGATGTGGAAAATATACAAAATTGTGGACGCAAACAAACTGAACTTTTGAAGAGGAATTATGGGAAGCAATAAACGCTGGTGAGCTTACAAGAGCTTGTGTGCACAATGGGTGGAGTATTCTTCGTATTGTGCTTTTGCATGGTAAAATAACTATTCCAAAATAACTGCCCTCATATGGACAGCTGTTATATACTTCCTTATTTTGGCTGAAGTAGTCTGCGTGCTGTTTGTCTAGTCCCATAGGGCTTTGTTATGCTTTTGGGCTCTGTGCTTTCCAGGATTTTTCTCAGGACTGCAGGATGCTTTCTGGAAGTCATTAGAATTCTGCATCTTGGAAATGAGTTTGCAAATGCTCGTGAATTATGACTTTACTTTTTTTTCTTTTTCTTTTCCCCCACAAACCAATGTAATTTTTCAAGTTGATGTCAGCCAGCCTGGTTGAAGCCTACAACTGCAAGTGGACCTAGCTTATGTGAAACTTTTGGTGCATTGTGTGACCTTCCTGATTCTTACACTATCTTATGAAGTGATGTGACATTGGGACATAATACTTGGGCTCCTGAGGGAATAACTAAGTGTTTGAATATTAAGTGAGTAGTAATCACAAAGACTTTCTGTAGAAAGTCGTGATAGAGCTTCTTAGAAGCAGCAGCCTGTGTAAGTACCTGCCTTTACGGGTTTAAGTAAATATAATTAGATTCCTTCTAGCATCTAAGACATCATGAAAGTGCTTGGAACCAGATTAACTACTTCACAGGAGGAATTACTGGTGAAGTTTGCAGATCTGTGTTGTCTTCCAAGATCTACACTGAGTTGTTTTTATACTACGGAGAGCAGTATAGTTCAGCAGGCAGGCCTATAGAGCTCTGACCCGTGGGAACTCAATTCTCATGTCTGCTGCTGGCTTAAGGGCAAAAAAAAAAAATCCTTCCAGCTTCCAGAAACTCACAATTGTGCTGCAAAGAGCACTGAGCAGTACAGAGGAGTGAAGCCATACGTATGGAGATTTGTGGGAACCTGCTACAGCTCGAAGTCTAACTACCCATGTGTTTTTATATGAATGTTTGTGTTGGGTGTTGGCTTTTTGAACATTTTAATACTCTATTTTATTTAATGTATTCTTTAGCACTCTGTTACAAATATTCTGCACATTGTGCTGAACTCCTTATTTTACCCAGAAGGACTTAGAGCAATCAGGTAGAACCAACTGTCAGTTGGTGAACTCTTGAGCATCTGTTAAGGCAGAGTGTGTTAAATTATTAGCAAGAAAGAAGAGGAAACTTGATGATTACCAGTAAACTGAGAAGAATTTATTGTTTGGTGTTGTAAATAAACCCCTTTTTAAAGGGGTGATACAAAAATCACAATGTTAGGCTAACTGCAAAGCAGTGCTAGTCATTTGGTCAAAAAGCTCCAAGAAGAAAGGCATGTAAAACTGACCAGTTAGAAATTTCATGCTAATGTTTTCCTAATGGACATCTTATTCCAGGAAAACAATATATAAAGGAGGAGAATGGTTAGAAACAGCTTTAATTGTGAAGGACCAGGAAGAAAAGAAGACTTGAGAATTTCCAGATAGCTTCAGAGGACATCAGGTAACTTGTAGCCTTGTTCAGTGGCAAAAGTCTCTTTATTTCTATAGAAGAGATGTGTGTGATTTTAGCAATAAATTAGGACTTGGACATCAAAAACTGGCTCTGGCTCCCTGTAAGAAAAAGAGCAAAACCACCTTTATCTTTCATGTCAACTGTTATTTAAAAAAACCACCCAAAATAAATAATTTAATAAAAAAACCAAACAACAAACCACCACAGAAAAAAACCAGAGAAATTTCCAGCTTACCCTTCAAGATGGAATCCTTTTGTCCAGGATCCTGATTGTAAATTCTTGTAAGTAAGAATTTCTACACATTTATCTCCAGTGCTTTTACAAACTGTTTTCTTTCTCAGATGAAAAAGATTATCTATCTGCAAAGTCTATTCGTTGTCATCTCTACTATATTTATGTCCTGCAGTCTTTGAAGGTATCTTTATTAACTGAAAATGCAAATTTCCTCCAGTGTGAAACACTTCAACTTTACAACTGCAACTACATCAAAAGTCTTTATTAAGTATTTCTGGAATACTTGTTGTTTGCATTGCACTTTTGTACCTATATGATTGGCTTATCACTGCACAGGGAAAGGTAGGGAAATCAATAAATGTTACTACTGGGATATTGGATTTGCTAGAATTTCAAACAAATTGCTTAAAACCTAACAGAGAACACCCTGACTGAACTGACTCTGGAATAATAGTAAATTTAAAAGGAAGTGATAAATAGGACTTTTTATGAATGGCTTAGAGTTGTTTTTCTGTAAACTAAACTTAGAAGCTGCTGGTTTTCTTCATAAATAAAATTAAATACCTTTGTTAGTAGATCTGCTTTTTGGGGCGGGGGGGAGGGGGAAATTTACCTACAGTGGTCCTCTGGGGTGACAGGTTCTGTCCAGACTACAAAAGAATGAAGGTTCACAAGCCATATAATGCCATTTTCTGCAAAGGAAAAGTAGGTTCCTTCCCCTACCAGAAGCCATCTAGTTTTACAGTGGGCTGAGCAGAACCATATGATTCTTCCTATTTCAGCAAAAATGTTTCTCTCTCACGTACACACACAGCTTGACTTCCTGAAGGGTACAGATTAAACGGTTGGGGTTATTTGAAAAGTGTCTGAAGTCCTCTTCCTAGCCATAAAGAATTGCACTATAAAGATTTATAATTTGAAAGGGAGGAGTTTCCTCTTTGTTGGTGCTGCACAAAAAGACTTGGTTTCTTTTAATAACTGAAATGGTTTCTACCTCTGTCTGAGTCTACAAGAACTTCTTACAAAGTTCAGAGAGTAGTTACAGTTCACCATGTGAACTATTCAAATACAAACTTATTTCTTTGAGCAGCTGCTAGTCAGCTTTGTCATTAAACCAGCTGTCTAATTCACACCCAATTTAAAGACTATAATTTTATATCAAGTCTGAGGATCTCAGAAAGGTACAGTTCTTAGGGACATGAAGATGAAATGTGGAGAGCTACTTGGGGTGACTTTATACCACAATCTGGGTTGTAGTCCTGAGGAAAGTGTTGTGATTGAAATTTCTGCATGGCTTCCACAGGCTTTTTGTTTGTTTGTTTCCAATTTCCAGATCTTAGTTTCCTGTATGTCTGCTTTGTTCCTCTCATTGTGTATGTATCTGTATATGTATTTTCACAAAGAAAATTCTGCCTTTTCCAGAATGAAGGAGTTGTCCGTGAGAATGAAGGAAGGAAGAAAGTAGATCCAGGTAGTGCAGCTTTGAGTGTTTCTAGAATTGTCCCCATGTTAGAGCAGAGTTTAAACATTCTGTCAGAAATACTGTGTCACTCAATTGGATTGTAAACCTGATAGCCCAATTTTCTTGTTCTGACTACCAACATAAGTCAATCTAAGTGATATTGTAACACATTTTCTTTGCCCCAGTTATTCATATTGGGAGGGGTTTGTCTAAAAAGAAGTGTCCTGTCCCTGAGGACAGCATTATTTTACCATTATTACACAAAACCAACTGCTTTTCTTGAAACAATAAAATAAATTATGCCATATACACATTAATTAAAAAGTTTCAAGATGGAAACTTGGAGGACTGCAAAGGTGGTAGAAAAATGGAGGTCAGTAAAATCAATCCACGCCCTTAGCATATACATGGAAAACATAGTGTGCAACACACAATAATGATAAGACACATCAATACACAGGCATACAGCTATCAGTCTAATAAAAAGATGGAGAGGGAACTTCATCATGGTGAAACCTGAGGTTTGTGTCCACAGCAAATGAGAGGATGAGCATATCCTAAAATTCCATCATTCATTCTCTCTGTCTTTAGCTTACAGTACCCAAGAGTGTTTGGTTTGTTGAGGAGGTGTTCCTGTTTTATGATGATTACTTCTTCTGTTCCATGATCCCACCACACGGGTGATATGATCGTTCCCATGGGTCACCGAACGAAGTCATCAAATTCATAAATGACCGGCAATAAGTGCAAGCAAGCCACTGGCTTACAAATCACAGAATGGTTGAGGTTGGAAGGGACCTCTGAAGATCATCTAGTCCAACCCCCCGGCTCAGAACCGGGTCACCTAAAGCAGGTTTTCCGCAACTGCGTTCAGTTGAGTTTTGAATATCTCCAAGGATAGACTCCACAACCTCCCTGGGCAACCTGTGCCAGTGCTCAGTCACCCTTTGAGTTAGAAAAGTGTTTCCTGATGTCCAGAAGGAATCCCCTGCATTTCAGTTTGTGCCCATTGCCTCTGGTCCTGTCACACTGGGCACCACAGAGAAGAGTTTGGCTCCCTCATCTTCATTTCCTGCGGTTGGGTGTTTACATACATGGATAAGATTCCCCCAAGCCTGCTTTTCTCCAGGCTGAACGGGCCCAGCTCTCTCAGCCTCTCCTCATACAAACACTGCTCCAGTAGGTTGATCATCTTTGTTGCCCTGCACAGGAGTTGCTCCAGCACATCCATGTCTCTCTTATACTGGGGAGCCCAGAACTGGACACAGTACTGCAGATGTGGCCTCACCAGTGCTGAGCAGAGTGGAAGAGTCACCTTCCTCAGCCTGCTGACCACTCTCTGCCTAAAGCAGCCCAGGATACTGGTGGCCTTTTATGCTGTGAGAATGCATTACTGCCTCTTGGTCAGCTTGTTGCCTATCAGAATCCCCAAATCCTTTTCTGCAAAGCTGCTTTCCAGCTGGGTGGCGAACATGTGCTGATGCCTGTTGTTATTCCTCCCTAGTTACAGGACCTTCTCCTTATTGTACTTCTGGAGTTTCCTCTCTGCCCAGTTGTCTAGCTTGTTGAAGTCCCTCTGAATGGCAGCAAAACTATCTGGTGTATCAGTCACCAGACCATCAGTCACACTTCCCAGTTTTGTGTCATCTGTGAACCTGCCATTAATGGCCTGGCTGAATATCCTCCAGGCCATTAATGAAGACATTGAACAGCACTAGGCCTGATTGTTCAGCCACTTATTCATCCACTTCACTGACCGCTTATCTGCTCTGTACTTTGTCAGCTTGTCTGTGATGATGTTACAGGGAACAGTGTCGAAGACTTCAATAAAGTCAAGGTAAACGCCATTCACTGTTCTTCCTTCATCCACCAAGCTAGTCACCACCACATTTTAGAGGGCAATGAGGTTGGTCAAGCATGATCCTCCCTTTTGTAAATCCATGCTGACTATTCCAAATCACCTTCTTGTCATTCACGTGTCTGGAAATAGTTTCCAGGAAGTTGTTAATCACCTTCCCCAGGGATTGAGGTGATGCTGAAGGGCTTGTAGTTCTCCAAATCTTCCTTTTTGCCATCTTTGAAGATTGGAGTACTGTCTGCTCTGTTCCAGTCTTTGTGAACCTCTCATAGTTGCTATGACCATTTAAAGACAGTTGAGATTGGCCTCATAGTGACATCAGCAGCTCCCTCAGCACTTTTGAACTTATGTAAAAACACTTTGTTTATGTCCTCTGTAACCTGGTCCATCTTGACTGAGGGTAAGTCAGTCTTCCTTCCTCCAGATTTTCCCACTGGTCTCAGGGGCCTTGGATTCCTGATCCAAGGATTTTACTGACCAAGACAGAATCAAAGAAGGCATCGATGCCTCGTCCTTCTCTATGTCAGTTGTCACTAGTTTCCCCAGCTCCATTCAGCAGTGAGCTCACATTTTCCTTTTGCCGTTCATGTACTTGTTGAATACTTCCCTGTTGTCCTTCACATTCCTTGGCAGATTCAACTCCAGGTGGGCCTTGGCTTTCCTAACCCCATCCATGCACGACTGGAAAGCAACACTACACTCCTCCTGGGTCACTTGACCCTGCTCTCCCCTCTTGTCCATTTGCACTTTTATGTCTGAGTTCAACTGTGTGAATAAAATGGAAATGAGAAGTCAGTGGGAGTTGTTCTTCCACGTCTACCTGTAACTGTTTATTTTCTTGATTAACAGAGAGGGGGACAAATGTAAAATCATATTAACTGCTACTGTGTGCTACATGTGACCAAAGATCAGCAGAAATATGGCTGTTTGTAGGCTATGAGCTGCCAGACCTTAAAACACTTTGATTTTGATGGGCTTACTGGTCACCTAGAACTCCTTGGGTTAAAAACTTAGACTGTATCGCAAAATAAATGGCTTAACTGCATTTGTAACAGGGAAAATTGCTATATTTTCATCATCCATATTTTAGGTTTTGCAGATAGAGATGGAATTAAATGTACAGCTGAAATTTATTCTTATCTGTTTGTCTATGTCAAACTAGAAATTCTGAGAATAGTAAGGAAATTGTATTAAAAAATATTTTATATTACTGGTTAATAGAACCTCTGCAGTTTTAAAAAAGAATACTTCAGAAACAAGCGGTGAATAAGAATGGATAATATAACACATGGATGAAAGTGGAATTTATAGAAACTGCTGATGTTCAGAAAATGAAAGGGCTGGTAATAGGAATTAATGATTGTGAAGCCTGCTACTCTTTTCTGTGAGATGTTAAAACCACATCTGAAAAGGAGAGAAGATTAAAATACATATTGATTGGCTGATGGGCAAAAGGTAAGGTTTAAAAGCAAAGAATTGACTAATATGCGTGGTATTAATTAAACTCTTCTCATCATTGTGAATAAACAAGGCCTGATAACCCATATCTGTAAATTCCTGAATTGATTCCAGATTGAGTGTACTTCAAAGGTCTATGCCATGTAAACCAGAAATCACCTTCAGAAGGGTCTCTTCCTGCAGCTCAGGGGAACTGCAAGACATAGTGTTGCCATGCTGCACAGTTTTCATTCTGAGTTTTCCTGCTGATTTAATAAGCGACACATAGTGGGTAGATTGATAAAATAGGCCCTGGAGTGTACAAGTTTGCCAGGAATACCCAGTATGTCTTCCATGAGGACAGACAACACAGAAAAGGTAAGCATGTCAATTTAATCAGCTGTTGATAGCCATATGTGACCAGTTATAAAATATTTGGATTAAACCTACAAACTTGGAGACATCGGGGTCCTGTTGAAAGAGAAAGGACAGTAAGGGTGGTGCTTTGGAAGCGGGACTGATAAACCGTACAGAGACTAAGGCAGCGTGCCTCCTGTGTGAAATCCTGGCCCTGTTGAAGTGAACAGCAATTTTAGCCTATTATTCACCAAGATTATTCACCAAGACCTACATTACACCCAAGATGGATTACTTGCCTGCTAGGATGCCCAGTGCATTAAGGAATGTTACTCAGGCAACATGTGCTTCTCAGTGTTTCTCCTGCCTTGGGTGTAGATCTTTTTGCTGGGAGAAACAATAACAATACTCGGCACTGCTTTTCTCTGAGACTTTGAAAGCCTTATATAAAGTGCCTTTAGCTCATTTTAAGATTGCTGCAACTAAGGCCCAAAGAAGTTTTAAAGGACATGTCTAAGCTACACACTCCGCACTGTCAGGTAAATGGACCCAAATATTTTGCCTCCTTATCTTATAAGGGTGCCATTTCCCTTATCTGTGGTTCTCTCAGATTTTGTTCTCTCATATTTCAATACTTAGAATAAAATTTAGATATTAGAAGAATGAAACCTGGTTAGAAGCATTCACCGAACTCTTCAGTGAAAGTGTCTGCCTCATGACAACTTGGTGTCCCCAGCTTGTATGCAGGTTATACCCACACACACAACACCACACACACCCCCTTCCCCCCCTCTCCCCCGCTCCCCACTGTATTCCTTTCTGTGTTTCTCTATACATACGTTTTACTGACATGAAAGACTACCCTGTCATGGACTGTTGCAAGGCCAGGAAAGATCTGTAGCATGGATAGCAAAGAAATACAGTAGAATCATAGAATCATCTAGGTTGGAAGGGACCTTTGAGATTGAGTCCAACAATCTACCTGACACTGCCAAAGCCACCACTAATCATGTCCCTCAGCACCACGTCTACCTGTCTTTTAAAAACCTTCAGGGATGGTGATTCCACCAACATCCTGGACAACCTATTCCAATGATGGACAACCCTTTCCGTGAAGAAATTTTTCCTAATATCCAATCTAGACCTCCCCTGGTTCAACTTGAGGCCATTTCCTCTCATTCTATTGCTTGTCATTTGGAAGAAGAAACTGACCCCCACCTCACTACAGCCTCCTGTCAGGTAGTTGTAGAGAGCGATGAGGTCTGCCCCCTCATCCTCCTTTTCTCCAGGCTAAACAATCCCGGTTCCCTTAGCTGCTCCTCATAAGACTTTTACTCTGGACCCCTCACCAGCTTCGTTGCCCTTCTCTGGACACGCTCCAGCACCTCAATGCCTTCCTTGTAGTGAGGGGCCCAAAACTGAACACAGTATTTGAGTTGGGGCCTCACCAGTGCTGAGTACACGGGCATGACCACTTCCCTAGTCCTGCTGGCCACACTATTCCTGATTACAGGCCAGGATGCTGTTGGCCTTCTTGGTCACCTGGGCACACTGCTGGCTCATATTTAGCCAGCTGTCAACCAACACCACCAGGTCCTTTTCTGCCTGGCAACTTTCCAGCCACTCTTCCCCAAGGGTGGAGAGTAGGAGAAAGTGAGTCACTCCTTGCCATCAGCTGAAAACACAGAAGGATTTCTACATTTTAGCAGAGTAAGTAAAAAGATTTAATTTAAACTCAACCTGCGTAAGCAAGGTTGACTCAGCTTCGTGTACTAGCTAATTTTGGTAGTTGTCTTTGAATTTAAGCAAAAAATCAGTGTCCAGAATGTCAGAAAATGATCTGCAGCCAGGCCATCTCCATAGCACGGGTCCAGAGAGGGCAGCAGGGCTGCAACCTCTCTCCACTGCCTTCGTTGGTGCACCAACGCACCTCACCCAGATACCTGCCATGCTGACCACTGAGTGTTTCTGCAGCGGCCACTACAAGCATTGACTGGCATTTGTGATGGCCATGTTCTTTGCCAAAATTATCGCTTCTTCATCCAGCCACTTTTCCAGTCAAGCCTTGATGCATTTTTTCGTTTGGAGATCTTTGCAGGCAGGAGGCTAAGGATGACTTGGCCAACTAGTTGTCTTCTCTAAAGTGCTGAATCTCCCATACAGGTCATATCGCCCTAGTATTGGTGAAGCCAAAATAGACTGACATCATTCTGAACTGCTATTTGTTTCTTGCATTCCCATCACATATTCAGACAGCAGTGCTATGTCATGTACAATCTTTTTCACCTGCTTCCCTTCAGTAGTATCTGACGCCCTTATTAGAGTTTTCAATTGATTTCTGCTGCTGCGTCACCCAGTCAATTGCAACACTGCACAGTGCAAGGTTTAAACAAGAAAAAAAATGCTGCCCTGGTTACTCCCTGGGTTGTCTATAAGCCGCTCAGGATTCCTTGCTGTTTGTTTTCACATAAGATTCATTGCGGTTTCTGGCAAAGCCAATGATCTCAATAGCAAAGTTGCAGTGGTAGCATCACTATGGAGATTTCTCTCTGTTTCTCTTGTCCAAGCTCCTTGAAAAAGTGAGGGACTTGATTATCACACTGTTTTCAGTACTTAGCACTGCTCCGTATTATGTCAAGATGTATCAGGCAGGGGAGCTTTATACTGACGATGCTCAGACATGTATTTCCAGAGGCATCAATTAGCAAATTAGCAACCCTACCTCATGAGAAAATTGAACAGCTTTATTGTATTTTAGCTATCATAACAACATGCATTACCTGGTGCTTTTCATCTAGAGAGCCTACTAGTGCATTAGAGCCAGTGGAATTTTTATTTTTTTTTTAAATGTAGTTGTATAAAGGAGGGAACTAGGATCATTCCTGTTGTGTCTTTCCTAGTGCATCAGTTCAGTTAGTTAGTTTCTTGTGAAGAGCAGCATGAGGTATGTGTGGAAAACACATGTGTAATCTGATTTTTATGATAAAGTGCATGAAAACAATGACTGAATAAATGTTTTTGAAAGCGATAAAAGTGCATTTGCGTGCCCTTTAAATCCACATGTAAAATTGGCACCAGTTCTCCTTTTTATTTGGTTTCCTTATTCTGTCCTGTGAAGAAGTTGCCTGTGCTGCTGGTATCCATCCAGCTCCTCCCTTGTACCGGAAACACTGCAGCTTGTCCCACTGGAGATGTTCAGGCATATTGTATTCAGACCTTACTTTTGCTGAAGATACATACCTACAGTTCATTAGGATAATGCAAGGAATAATTAGGAGCAAATTAGGATGAAATCTAGCAAATTACTAAAACCAGACAGGGGTTGCTGTTGTGTTGGGTTTTTTTAAATAAAAATCAGTGTTCACAACTGATTCATTTCTTTGCCGGGCACCATGCAGTTCATAAGGAAGAGACTCCTAGGACTAAATCATCTTGTCTGGGGGAGAAGTAGAGAAAGAAGGAGAAGACACGCAGGAGTTGCTCCTGGGCACTGCGTTTCCTTGCAAAGACGGAAGGAATCAACATACCCATAGCGACTGTCTGTCTGAAGGTGTGACTCAAGGATCCAGGGCTGGTTTTGCCTTTCAGTGCCAGGCCCTCTGTTCAGCATGTTCCCATGCTTTTTGCTCTCTGTTATGCCCTCACAGGAGTCAGTCACACCAGTGGGCAGACCTGAAGGGCATTCAAAGTTTGTTGCTTTTGCGGCAGCATGCCAGGACTGGCCAGGTGGAGTGCAGGCTGAAGAAGACATACCAAAGGGAAACACGGCACTAACCTGGTACAAATATTATCATTTAACACAAGAATGAGGTGGTGCTGCGGCAGACGGTGTTTTACTGGAAGGAAAAAGGCAACAGTAATGCGTTTCTAAAATTGCGTTGAGCCAGCTCAGCATGTATTTTTGACCTATGACAGTTGGATTTCTGTAGCACTGAACACAACCCAACTATTTGTTTGCACACACAAGATGCTGACACCCACAGTGCTTGGCAGGATTTTTCTAACAGGTTTTTTACGCCCGTTCCTCTTACCACAGAAAACACAGCAGAAATTTTCAAATGTACAACTTTTTTTTTCTCTCTTTTCCTTCTGGTCGTATACATCTAGGCCTCTGTTGCTGTAAAGCCTCTTGTGCCTTTCGACTATCATGTAAGAAATAGCCCACTTAGCTGGGCTATTCATGCTTGATACTTTGTCTGGGTTTTTCAGAAATATTCTCATTTAATATCTGTTCTTATGGGCAGGGGAAGAATAGCTACAAGTGCTGTAAAGACACTCCAAGATAATTTTCAATTGAAAGAGGGGGTGCGAGACTGGAAAGTTACTAATAAGAAAAAAAAAGCCAAACTACATATAAACGTATGAAACTGGATTTTCTTGCTCTGTGGTATTCCACGGTTTCTTCTTCTCCCTCAAGGGGGCTGTGGCTAGGAGCCACACTTCTACCAACAGAGGATATTTTCAGACACCCCAGACTGCATCAGGAAGCCGAAGCCAAAGAATGAGCCAAAAAAAATATTGAGCTTTGTCTCTTAAATACCTTCATTTCTCCAGAAATGCTTGAGAATGGCCTTCCATGATAGCTACCCTTTCCCGTCCCAGGGGAGGTGGATGTTGTGTCTCCAAGAGGCAGCAGAGCTGTTCCCAGCCTCCCCAGAAAGAGAGATCACTTTGCCATGACAGGGCTGTTTGGAGCGCTGTCAATCCCAGCCGTCTTTGAGAAGCAGATCCCCAAAACACCGTTGTCGCCGTCACCGTTCGGAGTGGAAATGTGCAGTGACTTAGAGTTATCGCAGAAGTGTATGTGAGCTATGACAATTTAATGTTTCTACTACAGTAAATTTTAGGCAGGCTGGCACTGTCTCTATTAGTAACTCCACAGTATCTAGCTGATAATGCTGGTACCAAGGTTTTTACTACGCTTCAGGAGATCAAGGCTTTTTTGTCAGAATCTTGCAAAACCTGAGATAAGTTAATTAGCAACTAAAAGCTGTAAAAAGGCTTTAAACTGCAAATACGGCATGGCACAGACCTTTTAAAAAAACGTTTCAAGTAAAAACCCTGGCATGCTAATTCTTCTGAGCTGTATGTGGCTTGAACATAGATTGAAGAGTAAGAAAAATGGGAATACATCCCACACGCTAAGAGAACGCCACAGTGCCCTCACGTAACTGAATGTGAAAACTTGCAGGTGTCGCTGCAAATTCACATGCTGGTGGGTATGAGTGGACCAGCTCGGAGCGCTAAACTGGGCTGGTTTGGAGACTTCCTCTGGGAAGGAGCTGCCGTGAACACGTGGGCAGATTGTCAGGCTGGGATGTGCCACCCGGGCAGGCAGAAGGGTTGTTCGGTGGGGGAAGGAGCCGGGGGGCTCCAGCGGCTGGGTGCCCGGTACCGGGCTCTGCCTGAGGTCTCGGCGGCAAAGCCCGGCGTGGCGGGTCCTGTGGTCCTGCGTAAACAGATGTCCATGGGATGGTTCACAAAACTATAATTACACACAATAGTGCAAATGTTTAATTAATCAGGTCTCATGTCCTTATTATCCCCTCACTGGGTTTCACTAATAATGACCCAGAGGAAAATTCTGCTTCTGTCTGTGAATTATATTTTATTTACAAGGGTTTCATTTCTTAGACAATTTTTCTCTCTCGTTCCTGGGTAGCACTACCAACAAGAAAATAAAATTCTGATGTCCTTTACAAGTAAAACTTGTGACTGGCCTTAAAATTCAAAATCAGGGAGGGCTTTGTGCTAGCTCACATGGTTCCTTTAGCAGAATAAATTAGAATAACTTAGCACTTAATACATCTCTTGCCTCACATTCACAAGATGCATAAATATTTGTCTGTAATCCTATCACGAAAGCTGAGAGGAAAAGAAAGGAGGTCTTGAAGGAAAAGCCGTTCTGGATGAGGAAAGAAAGCAACCCCCTCCAAGTTGGTTTGTAGCCCATATGAAGGGTTAAATTGCAGAAGGGTGGCAGGAGCCAAGAATGCAGTTCCAGCCTCCTTTACTGACAATGCCTCTGCCACCCCCAAAAGCCAGCTGCTGGAAAGAAAGTGTTAAAAAGGATATTGTTTGCATTAAGGGGCTGAATTTTCCACTGGGTAATCATCAGTGAAACCCAGTGAAGGGCAAATGAGGATGGCAGGCCTGATTAATTAAACATGTGCTACAGTGCTAAGAGCAAGATTTATGCTATTGGTTTTACCAGAGTCATTGATATTGATACTGCTAGTAGAAATTTTGAGCTGCTGTTTACTGTTTCCATTTTTCACTGCAAAACTGGTGTTAAAAGTACAAATGAGGGTTGTGGAGTATTACTGTACCATTGTAGTTTTGCTCTCTAAATGTTGCTCCTGCTCTACGGAAGAGATCTTGCAGTGCTGCTATTAGATGCTCTGTTGCACTATCTCCATTATAATCTCCAATCCTGGAGGCTTTTAAACCCGAGTACAAAAATTTACTTTGGGCTAAAATCCACTTTACAAAGATCTCCATCCAAGATACGTATGTTTGCTTATGGATACATGAATGCACTCCCACTTGTACAGAATATTATATGGAACTTTCTAAAAAATTGAAAGAAAAATAACAGTGTATATATTTCTAAGTTACAGGAATGCAAATAGATATCTATCAGTGAGCTGTGAAGCTGTACGCATGGTGATGTGTGGCATTGCATTGTGCTAAAGCCAGATGACGTGGTCTATTCGAGCCTGAAAGAGACAAGTGTCATTACAAAGCATGGAGTAGAACAAAATAACTTTTTTGGGATAACAAAGGCATGGAGACTCTCTGCTCTAAGCAAAAAGAGGCTTTTAGAAAGCTGCTCAGTATTTTCATCACTTCCAGGTTGAAATGCAGCACATTCAGAAGTATCTATTTCGTAATGTGTTAGTAGAGTAGGAGCTGAATGCCCTTGCACTATAAACACTGTTTGAAAAATGTGTTTATAGGCAATTCTGCTTTTGTTCATTAGTATGCCATAGGAAATACAGCAGTAAAATCTAAAGTGTGGGGTGTGAATGTGTGTCTTGGGTGGAAGCGGGGGTTGTCTGTTGCAAATAAGCTTTCTCACACCACGGAGAGCATGAATGGCAACCAACCAGGTCAGTGTCAGTTCAGCTTTTATTTTCCTGATAACACACTCATGTGTTTGCTTTTCCCATTACACTAACATGGAATGTTTTGTTGGAATGATGCCTCTTCCTCTGGGTTAATTTTCTTCCTTTCTTGACAAGAAACTCCCAGGAGTCCTGCATAGCCCAGTAGAGTCTGTAGACTTTGCAGTAGCTTTGCAAGGTCTCAGGACTGAGGCAAGCTTGCCAGGGTTTGTGTGGGGTCTCCTTGTCTGGCCTGGAGCTTTGCTTTGGTTAATTTAGTTGTAACAACAATTCTTCCAATGATCAGGTGACTGTTGCCTAATTTGTTTTACTTTTGCTTATCTTCACACAGTCACAGAATAGCCATACTTTTATACTTTATAGTATGAAAACATTTTATACCTTAGCCATAATTTTGTATTGTCTAGTGTAGCTACTGTGCAACAAATGCAAAATTTGTAACCCAACCATAATGATGTCATTGTTATGTCATTACATACAGCCCTGGTATGACAGCAGAGGCCTTGAGAATGGGGACATAGCGTAGAGGTGCACAGGTGAGGGGTGATACGAGAGAGGGAGGAGGTCGGCGCTGGAGACCCCAGGGCTAGAAACAACTTACTGCTGTCAGCTAAAGAAGTACAGACCTGGGACCAGAGCAGATTCAGCCACAGGAGCAAGAAGGAACAGGTATCTCATCTACCAGGTGTAAAATACACCATACAGAATAAGTTGGGGCATAACTGGAGCTCCAGACCAATAAAGACAGAGCGAAGTGTAGAAGTGTGTCACACATGTGCTGCTGCCCACCTGAGGACAGGCAGGGGCCGTGGTAGGGTCAGTATAACACCAGTGAAAGAGGAAGATAGTAGGAGGTTTTGTATAATGATTTTTAAACTGTATTATTAAGGACATTTATTTTGTGTTAATTAGATCACTTGGACGATGAGTATTAGCATTGTTCTAGCTGGACTACTTGTTAAAACTACTTGTTGCTTAGTTACACTAAGCAACTAAGAATTTTAATTACTCTAACAAGAAATTCTAGGCTTCCCTTATAAGGTGTGCTGCCCTTTTTGCCTTATGCAAGTTTTTGAGTGTAACATCAAAGCGCTCCTGGCAAAAGAGAAACTGGTTTTTGTTTGTTTTGTGAAGTGTTCCTGTCTCATGAGGGACGATGCAGGATTTAAGTATTATAACATAGCTAGCGCCTACTGTGAAATGGGAATCCAGTTAGGGTTTTCCTATAGCAATGCTCTTCTTATATTTATCTTCCTAAGGCAGACATCAAGTGACAGCTTTGATGGAAAATTCATTATAGTACATATTTTAAAATACCGAACAGGCTAAGCCAGTAACCTCACAGAAGTGTCTCACTTGAACTGAACTGAGGAAGTTTATGGAGACCGCAGCAAAGACTGGATCTTCAAGCAAGCTCAGCAGCTCTAAGCACATGCCTGATGCTGGGGCATCACATGAAGTTTCTGAAGTTATGGGTACCCAACATCTCCGCTGTGGATCTGGTAGCAGGTGCTGGCCACATCAGCCTCCTGGCTCCACAGCTTCCTGCAGAGCTCAGTGCTGAGCAAAGGCTCGGTGGTGCTGCTGGCTGGGGAACATGTCACATCCCATATTCTCCAAGAGGGTCATGTCTTTCTTTGTTTCTGTGAGTCACATGTGGTCTCTTGTCCACACCCATGGGTACATGGTGCCTTGCGCTAAACCAAAAAAATCACTTTGTGAGGGAGACTAGCTCGAAACCCAGCTTGGCCACAACGCCAGTGCACCAGAACTGCCTTACAGCTGTGATGGCTGGTTTTCGTGGCAGAAGCGATGAGGTCCATCAAAGCATCTGGTGAGTGCAGGCACCTCCTGATGTTAGTGCACTGCTGCTGATTGATTATCTGCAATGTGTGCAGGATGGATTCCTTCTCTCTCAGACCTTGGTCTGTCTGTCTGGAACTACTTGGTCACTAACGAAGCTTTCACTTTGTCATTTCCACTTATGAAACACAGAGGAAATTTTGGAAAAGCGGTGACCTTGCATGCCTGTAGATCAATGCAATGATTTTCATGCAGCAGGGCTTCATTTTGCAGTTTGTATGGGTATGGCATGCCTGCCCGAAGTCTTGCATCTGTCAGTTCACCATTGACAGCACATCAGTGGAGAGAAGCATGACTGCTGAGTTCGAGTAGTGGAGACACCTGTGTGAATTCGTAATTCTTGTTGTGATGAGCTTAATTCCTTGAAAAGGATTTTTACAAATTAAGCTGCTCACTGCTGCAGAGCTGTTCTTTCAGGTGTATTGCCATTACCACAGGGGAAATTCAGAACCACTGAGATCAATCACAGGTGTGGATTTGTTACGAGTGATCTGAGGACATGTTCTCTCTTCATCTACCCTCTTTAGGGTGGGCACCAAATACACTACAAACTTAGCACCTTGCTAAGGAGAAAGTAATAAATAATGTTAAAGTAAGCAACACTCTTCTGATGGAAAAAAAGGTTTTTTGGTTCTATAGGGCACATAAATATGGACTGAAGAATTTACAAACTTCACCTGCAGTACCAATTGCAACCTGGACTTGCTGTTTGTCCCTCAAGGAACCAGTCCTGGCATACTGTCAACTTTGCATGGCACTGTGAGGAAGTAAGTTAACTTCGCTATATCTTGGTTTTCCTTATTTCCTTTTTTCAAAAAAAAAAGGTCACATACCTTTCATATGATTTTATGACTCCAACTAACAACTTGACAACAACTTTTATGTTTTCAAAAGAGCTGTTCTAAAAGAGCCTAGCACTTGCAAGCTTGGAACATTTTGTGATTGTTTTATGATTGGCTGAAGAGTGGTACATATACTTTCATCTTAGATGAACAGATCTGCTCAAGTGAATAGTGCTGCTAGGTAGAACTTTCAAGAATATTTCAGTATCTATTGTCCTGATGAAAAACATTCCTCTGTGAAGTTTTTAATACAATCTCATTACTTTTCTAATTACATTTTGTTCTGTTTTGTTATTTTTCCTTCGTTTTTAAAACTACTGTTTTCTTCTTCATGTTCTTACCATGTTCTGCAGGTACCAGGCCGGTGCCTAGACACCAGCTGCTCTGCCCACTGCCCTACCAGCTGAAAATGCATGTGGGAGAGTAATCTGTAGCTTTCAATAGACGGATAACTTGTGTGGGACTGTTAGTCCAGGTGGCACATACTGCCAATGCCTCACAGCCTGATTCTGGAATTTCCAAAAATTGTACACCTCATTTTTCTAACTTAATATGTGATATATCCAAGTCCAGGGAGTTTTATGCTAGACTTCACCTTGAAGAAGAGAAGCTGATCTTAGAACTTAGAAACAGTAGTTTTTTTACATGTGAATTGTCTCAACTTGATTAAATTTGTTGTGTGCAAGCAGAATACAGTATGAATGAATGAGAAATGTACAAACGGATGTTAAAGGGTCGGTTTCACAGACTTGAAAACAATTTTAAGTGAGATCATCTAGGAAAAAAAAATCTTATTATTTGTTATAAAACATTTCACTAGCTGCCCAACAAAGTCACAAGGCTTTTGTGGTTCAGGTTTTTGGGAAAAAAAAAAAAGTTGTTGTTGTTGTTTTTTCTTGAAAGTTAGGCACAGAGGTGAAAATAAACTTTTTTTTTCCCCAAGATACAAAAATTATTAGAAAAACAGAAAATACCATTGGTGAATGTGAGTTAAAAGGAAGGAAAACCAGAAAATTGATGAGGGAAGCAAAAGTTCACTAGGAGATGTCTATGGAAAAATCTGCTGAGAAACAAAATAAGCCTGCAGTGACGCGTTGCTAGTTGGTTACTGTTTATAGCGCAGAAGACACAGCAATTCAATAAACATGTTTGTTACAGACTTGATAAGAGCCCCGTACTTCTGTCCTGTAATGCTAAACACTTCTCAGTTCCAGTGATAATGAAAGATGATGCTAAAGAACCTTTGTAAATCAGATTGTTTAATCACCTTAAATGCTGGTAGGAGAGAACTCCGACCAGCAAATTTTAAACAAAATGGCTGAGAACTCCTCTGAGGCACTGACATTGACTTCTTTCCCTAACGTGTCTCATAATTGTTCCAAGAGAGTACAGCAAATACTGGGCCAGAATACAAAGCGGTTACTCAGCCTGGTGTTTTGGACATTGGTGCCACATAAAATCATGGAAAATCAGCACAGACCCTGAATAAAAGGCTGATATTTCTGTTAACAGCAGCCAGCAGGGGCTAAGAGAATAGATCTGGGGAAATAACTGGTGTATTTGTGACATTTTGAAATGTTGTTTGATAAAAGCAGTATGTTGATCCAATAAGCTAAGAAGTCTCTGACGCCTTTTATTTTGTATTAACATGCCATTTGGTTGAAAGCCTAGAATGGTACGAAACCAACTTTGTGCTCAGATAATGGACAAGGGGTAACTCTTAAGAAGGTAATTTCAAATGCCTCCTTTTCTCAGGCCACAGATATTTAATCTAGTCTTCTGCTGTTTAACATTTCCCTGAGCAATGACTGTAATTGTTGCTGATAAATATCCCCTCATCTGCAAGAACAGGGGGACAGCAAATAGCGATATTGGTTAACTGGTATATCCAGGAAAGAGAACAATTTACATTTCCATGGCTCTTTCATTAAAGGTAGTTGTGCTATTGAGGGACTCTGTCATGGAAAGAAAACCACAGTAGCCTGTCGTTGTCATCAGCAAAGACGGTTGTGCTGTGCTCAGCACCTCTAAGTCTGAGACTGAGCCTACTGCAACATTGCCCACAACTCATCCCACGATCCAAGAAGGAGCTGAGGTTTGGAAAGGGTTCAGGGAAAGGCCCTGAGGGTGAGCTGCAGTGCGAGTGGCATGCAGATTACTCCATAGGACCATTTGGTCTACTAGTCAAAGTCCTAATGAGATTAAGAGATGGGAAATTGTAGTTACACAAATTCTGGCTAAAATGAAGACAGTTCTTCAAAGTGATAATCACTGAAACAACAGGGGTCATGATTTATACCTGAGGGGAATTATTTTGGTCAAGATTTCTTCTTTTTTGTGTTGTTGTTGTTTTCTAGAAACTGCACCATAGTTCAAGAGCGTGCATTGGGCAGAAGCAGGCATTTCTTAAGGGAAGTTTGTTGTCTTTTGTTATGATGAGTCCATTCTGACATTAAACCCTATTGATCTATTGATAGGGGCTAAAGTCAATATTTAGGCATATCAATTACAGGTCTGACTTTTCAAAATTCTTCATTTGATTTCATTAACCTTAACTTCTGGTTGTTATTCTACTTCTCATTGATTACTTGTAAATATAAAAGAATGAGGATGCATTAGTGATTTCGTCTACTGAAAAATTATTTTCTGTACCATTTTCATGAGGAAATAGAATTTCATATGATCTTCATGTTTTTGTATAAACAGCATTATATTTTTTCAATTTTCTGCCACAAGAAGGGGATACTGGTAGAGGATCTTTCTTTCCTCTGATGAGTTACACCAGTAAATTTAACAACAACTGTTTTGACATATCAAAGTATTGTTTATTTTTCCAATGGACTTGATGGAATAATATGGATTGCAAAAAGTTTCCTTAACTGCTACGTTGAATTGACTTACATTATTGTGTTCATTTTAGACACAGGCTCTTAAAAGCGTCAGACTTTTGATACTGCCTAAGACCTGTTTAAATTTCAGTCTGCTTCAAGCTTTCTGTCTGCCACAGTTAACTTGAAGTTTCAAAGTTGCTCATCTCCTGGTTGTCCAGCTGAAATGCATCTTCTGTTCTTCTATTCGGCCTCTCTCTAAGGAATGGTGCGAAAAGACCAATTAAAATTAACGCTAAAAGTTTTTAAAATGTCCTTTAAGTAAAGGAACAGAGACTGGTTATATTTCTGTTTCAAATATCACAATGTGACATGTGCCTGCTGTACCACGCCAGGTATCCTTAGATGTTGTTAAAGTTAACAATTAGCCTGCTCCAGGAGCAGCCGTATGAATGGCATTCCTGCAGAGACCCGTGCCTGCAAGTCTTCCTACTGAAGTCAATAGGACTGTGCAAGTAATTAAGAGTGCTCACATGCCTGTCTTGTAGACATTACCGTAAAGAGCAGACTTGGTGTTCACAGAGTGGAGTTCTAGTTTAATTACATTTTCTGAATGTTTTTGTTAAATGACCCAGGTACCATACTAATCTCACTGGAACAGGCAAACTGATTCAATCTTTAGTTTGATTCCAGCACAGCACTAATTTGTAGTGTAAAATTACGAAGTATGTCTTATTTAAGACATAATGCATATGAAAGAGAAGCTGTATGGCACCTGTCAGAGCGAAGGATTTTTCCAAACAATGTACACTCTGCTGTCGCTCTTTAATTTGCTGCTGTTATACTTATGGTTCCTTTCTAATGGCATGATGAAACTGACTGGTGAAAAAACATAGAAAACTGAAATCCAGAATGAAATACAAAGAATGAATATGTACTGGTATTTAATAGAAATTTTGTTTCTTAAGCAAGCTACAGGAGAAATTCTCTGTAAGTGTTACTTCCTGTGGTGGTACATACATGTAATTCCCTGACAATCCAATTTATGGCTTCATGAAAAACAAGTTTAGAGATACTTGGTGATTTTGTCAATCACTTTGTCCACTTTACAACCTGGAAGTTTCTGTGATGATCAGCATTTTTTGTATTAGTGGAAAATGAGGCAAAATTTAGCCAGACTGGGAAATGATTGCCATTTGGGGTTTAGAAGCCTATACCAAATACGGCATAATAATTTACATCTTGGATATTAGCTCTGCTTATTAACCAGAAGAGCTTTGTATTTTAAATTGACCCAGATCAGATGTGGCCTGATGTTCTCACTAAGAAATGCTATTTGACTCCAGGTAGCACTTCAGTTTGGACACGTGTACAGTTAGGTACCTAGTGTCCTGGTTTCAGCTGAGGTAGAGTTAATTTTCTTTCTAGTGGTTGCTGTGTTTTCAGATTTGGAATCCGAAAGGAATGTCAATTACGCATATTATTTTAGTTGTTGCTAAGTGATGTTTATACTATTCAAGGACTTCTTTCAGCTTCCCATAGCAGCTGAGAAGGAGCAAAGACAGAACAATGGAATCGCCAATGGAATATCCTGTACCATAGACATCATGCTCAGTATATAAATGTGGGTTGGCTGGGGGGAGGAATCTATGATCTCTTCTCTGGTTGGGGCGGGCAACCATTCACTGGGCAGTGAGACAGACTTGTGCCTTTTATGTTCTTTTACCATTATTATAGAATCATGGAATGGTTTAGGTTGGAAGGGACCTTAAAGATTATCTAGTTCCAACTGTCCTGCCATGGTCAGGGACACCTTCCACTAGACCAGGTTGCTCAAAGCCCCATCCAGCCTGGTCTTGAAGATTTCCAGGGGTAGGGCCTCCACAACTTCTCTGGGCAACCTGTGCCTCAGCACCCTCAGAGAGAAAAATTTCTTCGTAATATCTAATCCAAATCTCTTCCAGTTTGAAGCCATTACCCCTCATCCTGTCACTACAGCATGTTGTAAAAAGTCCCTCTCTATCTTTCCTGTAGACACCCTTCAGATACTGGAAGGCTGCTATAAGGTCTTGCAGGAGGCTTCCCTTCTCCAGGCTGAACAACCCCAACTCCAACTCTCTCAGCCTGTGGTGATGATGATGATAATAATAATTATTATTATTACTGTGTTATTGTTATTATTTTCCTTTTCCATTATTGTTTTATTAAACTGTCTTTATCTCTACCCACAAGTTGTGGGGTTTTTTTCTTTTCCCTCCTTTTCTCCCTCTTCTCCCTACCCTTTTTTGGGGGAAAAGGAGGATGAACAAGAGGCTGTGTGGTCCTAGCTGCTGGCTTGGGTTAAACCACAACACAATAGTTAAGTACTGTATTGCTCAAGGACAGATGTACCAAGCCTATTGCCAGAAACCTGTGAAAGTCCTCCCTTCAGTCACAGAATATTTCCACATGTGTTGAGAGCAAAAGATCCACTTCCTCTGGTCCCTCAATGTCATTGTGTGACCTCTGATATCATTGGTGATACTTCACAGCCAGCGAGCTGGAATAACTGCTACAAAGCAAAACCAGGGTTTTCCTTCCAACGTAGGTTGTCTCTATATGATATAATAAGCTACTGATGTCAGTTAAGGTCAGATACAAGAAGCCCCTGGATGATGATGTCATCAGGGTAAAGAACTCTGCTTAGGAAGAAACACCACAGGGTTTTCCTTTCAGATAGTCAAAGTGGCCATATTGATCTCAACAAGGCTTTTGTCATGCAGAGGAATCCAACTGGAAATAAAGATGCAATAAGTCAAATTTTAAGAAGGGTTAGACCCAGTTCTGTTGTTCAGCATATGAAGATTTGCCCTGATCTTGGAACTTTTCTTGTTGCGATTGAGGCCTTGGGGTAAATGTGAAGCATTTGAAGACAGCTGTGCTTCATCAAGGCTGGGTTTAGTAAAATTTTACAGTTTGCATAACTGGAGGAAATTGTCATCTGACATTAACGAGCAATGACATAAAATGGTATAAGATATATGTAATATCATATGGATATATTCATATAAATAAAGAGTCAAAGTAACCTACGTAAAACATAACTTCTTCATCTGAATCTTAACATTTGAAGATGACCTAGAAGATGACCTAAAGTACAATGAGTAAAAATTATTTCTTCACTTAACTCTGCTGAAGACCAAGAAGATACAACCACAGAGCAATCAAACCTTATTATCATTTGGCAGTATTTAGAAGTGGGTATGAGGAGAGGCTTCCAACACAACTGAACACAGCCTGAGTCACCTGGGGAGGAAACAGGGAGCTAATGCTTTTCTGAACTGGAGCTTTGCCACATCCCTCCCTGTTGAACTGGAGGCTGTGTTAAGTGAGGTTTTCCACAAATGCTGCAAGTAGGTAAAATGAGAGCAGTTTTGGCGCAGCTCTTTGCTAAAGGTAGGAAATAGAGTGTTAAAGGCAGTGAACGGGTTGTGCAACCTCTGATGACGCTATGATTCATAAGAAAACTCAAGCAGAACCGAATTTCCTCTTTCAGAGAAGTTGAAGGGAAGCCTTCTGTCCTGAGGAGGAACGGGCTCTAGCTCCAAGTGAGAAGTCCATAGACAAAAGCCCACACTCCTCCCTTTGATTAAGACTCTGTAAAGCTTTTACAGAGAACTCATGAGTGGTCAAGCCAGAAAAAACCCACCCACAACAACAAGAAAAAAACCCCCTAACAACAGAAAGCAAGCAAGCAAACAAACAAAAACAAATCCGGAAAAGAAATCAATATCTATAAGGAAATAAAACAAGTAGCAGCAGAAACAACAGCGAGAAAAATTCGATTAAAATAAAAGAAAGAATGAGACAATGACCTTTTCTATGAACTCCAGTATTCAGGTTTTCTATAAACACCATCTAACTCATGCAAATATGTTGTGCCAAAAGCATTTTAGACAGAAAATAAGTGAATAAATACCATATGGAGACCCAATTGGTCACTGTGCCAGAACTAACCTTTGAANAAGAGGGAGGGGGGGAAGAAGAAGAGAAAGAAGAAAAGACCTTTTGTTTTCTTTATGGGGAGGAGAAAGCTCATTGCTCCAGGCAGTCTCAGAGTTCGATGTTCCAGGACACTTTGTCATTGCAGTGGTGTTGCTGGGTTCCTGCTCTTTGTCATATTCCACTGCAGTCCGGGACTTAACTAGCAGCAGCAAAGGGCTTCTCTGAAATGGATTCAACTGGTTAGCATTGCGTCCACCCACCCGCATGCAAAAAGTCCCAAAGTGTCATCAGCCACTCAGTCACAGATAATTTTCTGAAAAACACGAACTCCTTGACTCTCTGAGGAACCATGACAAAAAAATGCAGCTTTAGCAGTGACTTAGTCAATGAAACTCTGTTTTTTCCATGGCTATTTTATTCTTTTTTCCTCCCCAGCCTGAAAACACAAAAATATTCAAATGCTTTCTGGTCTGAAATGGAGTGGAAGTCAAATCTCTCACAGTTTTGTATATATGTGCCACGTTTAGGCATCCCTCTCCTTTTGACGAGAGAACTGGATAACTAAATGTAACCCACCACTCCCTGTTAGGACATGCTATCAGAAACTTTGTGTATAACAGAAAGATGGATGTGTCTTTTCTCTTGTCTCCATAGGATTTTGACTGATCTGCCTAACAACGTGGTTGCACCCACTGGTGCAGACCATTGCAACCACAAGAATTTCCAGTGACACCGATATTTATACTTATAATATTAGTGGTAGTCTGTGCAAGCTTACCCAGTTGCTGGTCACATCACAGACGTAATGGGAAATGTAACTCCACACATAATGTGATAAATGTAATGGGAAACTCTTGCCCAGCTTTGTGGTCAGGGACGGAGGAGAAGCTGTGTGCCCTGTTTCTTGGTCACAGTGAGAACTTGCAGGCAATTAAAAAAAAAAACAAACAACCTCAAGCAAATCTCACCTCACGGTCACATGGAAGTCCTAAGTCAGGTAGTTACAATTGCTGAAGACTGTAGGTCATGCAGGCATATACATGTTAGTAGAGGAATTTTATTCTATGTTCTCCTGCTTAGTATGAATATGTGAGAGAGAGGACTCCTCTGTTGTGAATGATACGTTTGTGTGGGCTAGAACCAGCTGAGTGGAGAAGAGAGAGTGCGACTGAGAGGACTGAGGAGGGAGCACCTGGGGACCTTCAGACAAGCCAATGATTTCGAGGGATATAATTTCATAGCATGTGTTAAAATTAAACCAAGACAACAAGTTTACTGATGGAAGGGGAAGCTTTAATGCTCATAAAATGCAACAAACTCATTTAAAGTCTTAGGGGATATGTGAGTGGGCTGACTCCAAACCAAACAATACTTTGTCTCCTTGTTTGGCTATTATTAACTTCTGGTATTATTAACTTTTGCTAACTCTTAGGATAACCAAGGCATACATCCTACCCCTGAACTGTGTTTATTTAAATTGATTCTAGAGGAGAAAGTTGCCGGGATCTGTTGTCCTATTGTAATGACATCCTTTCCTTCTGCTTAGTCCTAGTGAAGCCACACCTGGTGTCCCATGTCCAGTTCTGGGCTCCCCAGTACAAGAGAGGCATGGAAATACTGGAGAGTCTAGCAAAGGGTCACAAAGGGGATTAAGGTACTGGAGTATCTCTTCTATGAGGGAAGGCTGAGAGAACTGGGACTGTTCAGCTTGGAAAAGAGAAGGCTCAGCAGGGATCATATCCTTGTGTATAAGTACTTGAAGAGAGGGTACAAAGAAGATGCAGCCAGGCTGTTTTCAGTGGTGCCCAGTGACAGGACCAGAGGCAGTGGGCACAAACTGAAAGACAGGAGGTTCCCTCTGAACATCGGGAAACACTTTTTCTGCGTGGGTGACTGACCCCTGGCACAAGTTACCCAGAGATGTTATGGAGTCTCCATCCTTGGAGATATTCAAAAGCCATTTGCATATGGTCCTGGGCAACCTGGTCTAGGTATTCCTGCTTGGGCAGTGAGGTTGGACAGGATGACCTCTAGAGGCCCCTTCCAACTTCAACCGTTCTGTGACTCTGCTACATGTGTGAGATTCCTGGATGGTTATTTATTTCTCATGCACAGAAAATCTAGTTCAACTGCCTTCAAGTCATTTGCTGCCTTCATAAGAAAAATCAATTGCCTTGTGACTGACATTCTGTCTTTGTGATGGACTTCTGCTCATAAGGTATTCATTTTGCATTCTACAACATGGTTTCATTCCTAGATAGTTTATAAGGGGTTAATAAATGCTTACTAGAGGTGAAAAAGAGGTATAAGCCTTGTAGTAACAAGTGATATGGAAGGTTATAAGCATATCAAGAGGAGGTGTAATGCATGCTTTTTAATAAGGTTAGCAGCAAATTGACTCACTGGATTTAGGAACAATTGGTTACTTATTACAACATCTATTGAGAATTTATTTTTATTAATAATTTCTTAACTTTCCATTTGTTGTTTTTACAGAGAAACTTGATATAAAATTGTGCCTCCAATGAGAATAAAGAAACCAAAGTAAATGCAAATCATTACATCTGCCCTACGTATAAGATTGAGTTTTAATTATTACCTTTTATGCCTCAGGTTTTCTATATTAAGATCTGTAGGCCTGATTAATTTTGACTTATGCAAGTATTTATTAAGTGTACAAACACCTTTCAGTCTGTCAATTTATAAAACTTAGATTCTCCCCAGAAATTGTTCAAGAACGCAGTTTTACAAGGGATTTCAGGAATTCTTTCCAGGAACAAAAACTCAAGTAAGTCTGGGTTTGATCCTTTTTCTTTTGATGCTAAGAGGAATACTTCTAGAGCCTGAGCAAAAATTTAGCGTATATGTTGGATCAGTATTGCAAGAGGTGTTAATAAGCATATCATGAATACAAGCAGAAGCTGGGCCTGAGTTAATGGGAAGCTGCTGCACACTCCTTTTGTTAATTTCATAAAAACATTTGTTAAGAAGGACATCTAGTGGGTCATCCGGTTCAGCAGCCACAGCATCATTATTTGTGTTGAATTCCCACCAGGTTGAAGGGTAGAAGGATGGAAGGACAAAAGGCATAGCGTGGAGGCTGAACTGCTGCCCAACACATCTCTTTCCCCTCCCCCGTCTCTGCCATTGTGGGCACAAAGGTTTGCCTGCAAACATATTTTCCAACCTGAAGCTCTTCTCTGTTGAGAGTGTTTTGGGTGACATTGGTTCAGTCTGCTCACAAGGAGTTTACTTTCCATTTGGTGCTACTTGGATAGCAACCGTACAAAGAGAAAATCCTTTAACCCACTCTCCTTCCACATTAAAATGAGGAGAATCACAGAAAAATCTTCACTTGGCCAGGCTAAGGCCTGGATGAATATTTGCAGGAGAAAGTCTCTTTCTTGCCATTGTCAAGAGTTGCCCTCCCATGGTGGGAGTTCAGCTCCATGAGATCATCAGCCTGTGTCCTGGCTACTCAGCTCTACCTGGGATGCAGGAGAAGAGAAAAGGTCTATTCTGCCCTGAATGTCTCCAGCTGGCTCCTCTCTGGGACTTGGTTTTTGGTCCATGTAGGAAGGAGACAAAGAACAGGCTATGTCTGCTCCCTGACTGAGTCCCTGCTGTACTGGCCCTTTCCCATGGGCATGAAGTGCACCATGGGCTGGCAGCACTGGTGTGTATGCGGACACTTCTCTCCGTTGCTGAGCCACCCACAACTGGACCATTCGTAGCAGTGGTTTTATGTCTTCCTCTGCCAGCAGGTTGCTAGGACCCTCACTAGAGTTTGCAAGTATATGGGATTTTTCTTTCATATTTCTTGGCACTCAGCTGAAGATTGCCGTGCACTCCACAGCCTGTGAGCCATCCTGCCACTGCAGGCTCAACCATATGGCCATACATGTTTTCTTTGACATTAAATGCTGCAGTATATATGCACATTGCTCAACAACCATGGTGCAGCTCATAGCAATCCCTCATTTTTTCACAGGTTCCTGACATGTTCTCCATACACACCAAACCAAGGTTCAACCTGCTTTTCAACAACACAATCATGACTTTACAAGTGTCTTGTTTCTTGGTATAAAGCCTCCTTCTAAGCCAAGGCAATTCCTGTATACCAAATGAGAAGATCTAGTTGAGCGGGCTATTTTTGGTAGCAGCAACTATAGCATTGACAGGCAAAACTCCCACCACAACCACCACCATTTTAGTTTGTCATAGAGATCCTGGACTTAGAAATACATCTGGAGTCTTTTACTTTCCTTTCTGCCCTGAGTTCCAGTCACTTAAGATCCCAACTCCACCATTTTGTGGTGTCAAGAAAGAAGACTAGTGCTGCTTTAATTGTGTCTTCAGCATCATGGTTGCTGAAGAGACTATTCATGTAACATTGCTTGAATGTATGGTATTTCTAATCCAATACTAGTCTTTGATGAGAAGGGAATTATTACCTTCTACATAGACCAGTTTCACTATGGTGCACCTGTCCCTCTGTAAAGCTTGATCCACTGAGCAGTCCTGAGGTGCAGAATGCTCTTAGACCACTTTTTACATGATTTATGCCTGGTTGTCACCTAAACTTTGCAGGGCTGGTCCTCTAACTTATGACAGAATATGGCCCTGCAGGCTCAGAGAGAGAAACAATTAAGTAACTTGATGAAAAATGGTGGTAAACAGAGATGCCTTCCTGAAAAGGATGAGTCTGACAGTTTAAGGGGAAAACAAAACCCCAACGCTTCCACTCTCTCACTAGGATTATAGTTTAGCTGCTCTGGCCTTAGCAGCAGTCCACATGGAGCTCCCTGTCAGCTGCCACATGGCATCTCATTCACTTCTGCATTGTGGCATTGCTGTCACGGAGAGAACAGGTGAATCAGAATTTCCTTTGCTGCTACCTGATATACCATTATTCACCTCTTATCATTTTAGCAAAGCAGTTACGCTGCTGTCAGAGGTAATGGAGACCATGCTACTAAGAAAATTGGCTGTAATTTATTTATCAATTGTTTCTACATACCACAAAAGAGACCATCTACTTTACGGCTGGGTCTAAGGTATCTGAGAGCCCTTGAAGTTCATGGTTTTCCGGTATTCTAAGTTCTGCTTATGGCTTTTCCTGTATATGACACACAACACCACCCCTGTGGTCTTCAAGGCCAATTTCTTCTTTGCTTTCTTTAGTCACAAATCATTCTGAGGCATCCCTTAAGTGCATTTGTATTGTTAAGTGCACCGGCCTGATTTGGTGTTAATTCAATTTGAGTGCCCTTAATATCTTGCGGGAGTGAGGCAATGCATGCGAGCTGTACCTTGTAAAAACAGGTTCCAGGTCTGCCTGAGAGCAAAGCACCTTTCCCACAGCAATTTACCAAAGTTGCTGATAAAATTTTCATAAGGAAACCTTTTTAGTCTGACCCTATTGTGTTATTCTACCATTAAGAGTCAGGGAACTGAGACTGTATTCTGGTGACAGTGTATCACATTCTCCATTATTTTAGTGTATAGACAGCCTACTGATGGGTCACAGCCTACATCTCCTCCTCTTACAATGTGGAAACGGCTTTCAGATTCAGAGCCTGGAGGCCGGAGTATGCCAGTTGCAGCATGTGTGTGTCAATATAACTGAAGTGAACTCTAGATAAACCAGTCACCTCTAACCTTCATATGACGGGAGATGGGACACTTTAGTGCATTTGTGGCCGAGTGAAGAGAGAGAATAGCAAAAATAAACCGTAGGAACAGTTAGCCCTAAGGAACGTGTGGAAGAAACAATATCACATTTTGATTAAAGAAAAGGTGTTTGGCTAACACTCAAAGATGAAAAGCCAGTTTTAAACTAATTGGGATAAATGGCCACTATCTTCATACATGAGGACTAATTTTGCTCTCAAATCAGTGACTGCAAATCTTAAGCAGCTACAATGCTGACTGAAAACGTTTCTATTTTAAGGTGAACCACTGTATAACACCAAGAAAAGTCCCCACCTGCGCGGCAGGTTGCCTCTGTACACTACTGTCACCCCAGACCTTGGAGAGTGGGGAGCTGCAGGCAAGGTAGTTGGAGCGAAGGGTCTGGCTGCTGTGCACAGGTTTCAGAATCCATGTATTCTGTCACACTGTATGAACACTTTTTTTTCAGCTGCTACAGAAAGCATAACCAAACTAGCCTGGGTGCCATCTGAGGACATGGGCATGTGTCTTCTGAATTGCTGTATGGCATTTTGAAGCAAAACTGAGAAGAACAAGTCAGTTATAAAAGAAATGAGGAAAGGAAGTAAGGAGAAGAGAAAGGGAGAGACAGAGAAAGTGGGGCAAGAGGGAGAGACGGTAGAGAGAGAGGGAGAAAGAAGGTAAAAGTGAAGGAATGAGGAGGTAGAAGAGGAATAAAGAAAGAGAAACAGGGAGTTGGAGAAAGGAAAAGAAAGAAGGGAAGGAAGAAAGGAAGGAAGGAAGAAAGAGAGAAAGAGAGAAAATGAGAAAGAGAGAAAGAAAGAATGAACAAAAACAAAAAAGGAAGGAAGGAAGAAAGAAAGAGAAAGAGAGAAAGAAAGGATGAACAAAAACAAAAAAGGAAAGGAAGGAAGGAAGGAAAGAAGGAAGGAAGGAAGGAAAAGAAAGGAAAAAAAAGAAAGAAAAGATGGAAGTATCTCAGGGTTTTACACTGAATTTAACTGAGGCTGAAATGGAAGTTTGGGAGCTTAGCTGGTGTGGCACGGCTGCTCAGTACAGGTACCTAAGTAGTGAGGGTGTATAGTTTGATTATAAGAAGCATCTTCTGTAACCTAGCACACAATGGTAAGTTTGTTGCACTCTAAATTGCCTTTGGGAGTCTTGCCCTCCCTACCAGCACGACTTACTGTCAGTTGCTGGTGGGCGAAAGCCTTGATCCTGCGTCCCATGGAAGTCAATGGGAGCACTGCCTTTGACATCAATGAGTGCTGGATCACACCCCAGGTGAAAAACAATAGCTTTGCTTCTAGTCGGGCCAAATTGATGAATAAATCAGAGCCTTGTGTGTGTGGAGTCAGGGCTGGTTGTGAGTGTCTCTTGCAGAGGCATTTTACAGTCCATGTATGTGTGACCAAGGCAATCTGATTAATTATTGGATAAAGCTTGAGGCAAGCATGGAGTTACAGATACCAGCTAGAGAACTGTTACAGAGGAATTTATAATACCTTTGACTATCAGCCTCTTCATCTTCGGGGGTATTCAAGGAAGATGGAGATAAGGCAATTCTTTCTCTGTATTTTCAATAGAAGAGGAAAAAGAGACAGCAAATACTTATAGCTGTTTCTCTGGCAGTCAGTATTATGCTCTAACATTGTGCCTTACTTGCAATTATTTTTGAAGAAGTATGTAAGTTCTCAGGAAAGATAACAAAGGATATTTAATATTGTCTACATCTCCTCCACCGAACCACAGAGGTTGAGCTGTGGCACTGTGTTAGGTGTTTGCAGAACTGCCCTGCCGCATACAAACAAGGCAGAAGCTGCAAAGGGCAGGGTGAACATCACCACAGGCCCTGGGTGTCTGCGGCTGGTCCTGCTTCGTCTGCGTGCACCACGGCGGTCAGTGGCAAGGCTTGTGTGGCAGGGTGCTGTGGAAATGCTGGGCCGTCTGAGGAAAGTGCTTGCAACCTTGATTCAGCCTCAGCTGCTTTGTTCTCTTCTGGGTCTGTGTTGGCCCTTCAACTGACCCAGCCTCCTCAAATTTTGTCCTGAGTTCTGTGTAATGTCTTGTGACAAATTTGTGAGAACGGAGGGATTGTCGACGGACATAGCTTTCCTATTCAAAACACTGGGAAAAAGTATCCTTTTGTTTTGCTTGTTTGTTTGTGTGCTTGTTTGTTAAGCAACACTGAGGTGTGCACAGAGTGTTAGCGATTTGAGAAAGAGGAGCTCCCTGGGATGCTGTGGACGACCTCCTCCCAGCTTTGTCTCTTTGAACTCCAGTGAGCTGAAGCAGCTAGGAAGAGAGGGGTCATGACAGGAAAGGGGCAGGTGGTGTGCCGCAGCACAGCGGGGCAAAAAACACAAGGACCTTCAAGACGCGTAGGTAAATCCCACAACAGCATCTGCAGCAGCTGCCCCAGACACTGTGAGCGAGTGGGTTAGGAGGCCCTTTCTGATGGATCAGAAGAAAGGCATGCAGGAAGAGTCATAGTTTCACTCTCTCGCTCTCACACTCTACGGTGATTTTAGGAACTCAGAGGGACTATTGCAATAGGTTCTGGGGTTTTTAAGAATTAATGGGTGAAGGTTATTTGCGGTGAATTTCAGGGGAGGAAAGTCTGTGTTTGCAGGGTTTGTGCTACCCTTCAAACAACGGAGAGGGAAGGCTATGTGAGAGATGGGACACAGCACTGTGCTCTGGAGCCTTCCAGCATTGTTTTGCTTCCTTCTAAGGATAAATAAATGCCTCTGTGTATAGTGCATTGAGAGAGAAAACTCCAGCTCAATCAGGGAAATAGTCTTTGACTTCCTAATCCAGTGAGAAATAGAAATGCTCATCTCTCTCCCTTCCTCTTCATTAGTTTACGTACATCAGCTCTCATCATGTTTACCTGCGAAGAAGTCATTTCGGTATGACCGCTGTCTTTGTAGCTTTTTCTATAAACACTTCAAGCCCTGTTGCATAGCTTAGATGGAAGCTAAATAAGCATTCAAATGAAACAAAAAACCTCAGGAGATCTGGCTGCTAGGACATAAGTTGTGCAGTCAGGAGAAAAATAGCCAAAGTAAGAAGCTATAGGCCATGCCTCATGCTAACAGAGACACTGGTGTTTCCCTTGACTATTTTGAAATAAGGCCTGAGCCAAGCCCTCTCCACGTGGCTTCAAGTGGGAATGCGTCTCATTGCTCACAATGCTAAAAAATTTGAGTGATTTACACACTTCTAAACCTACTCTGCACTTCCACTGTTAATTATACACAATCCACAACAATGTCACTCTCTTTGTGCACCGTGATGGAAGTATCTGTGTATCATATATTCAAATTACATTGTGTGCTTGAGGGAGCTCACGATCCCCTGAAAACTTCTGTGGCAGCACGGTTTGCAGGCTCCACACGCTACCTGTGAACCATCTATTGTGTATGTGACTGCAAGCTTGAATCCCTGCCTGGGATTATCTGAAAACTCTGGAACTTGCCAGCAGGAAAATTTGCAGCTAAACAATTATATTGTTGAAACTCTGACAAATCCACCCCAGTTTATGACTTTGAAAATAGGGCTAGGTGTGAGCAACTGAATATATTATACACCGTAGCATGGCCTCCTGGGGGCTGCAATATAGAATCTGTTTACTTTGACTGACACTTTTCATTTTTCTTTTCTTCCAGACATTATTGCTGCAAATGATATCACTGCTCAATATGGATTTGTTCCTCAAAAAACTGTTTAGATATTTGGATAAACATCTTCTGAACAAGTTATTTTATTATTGTGATGCTGATTTTTGGAAGCAATCCAGCAATAATGCAACAGACAGGCAATGCAATGAGTAAAAGGCAAGTAGACCTGCATTATTACATCAGATTACATGGAGCTGGGATTTCCAGAACTTCTCTCCAATGTAAAGTAGTTCTAAAAACTCCAAACCTGTACACAAAAGATAGTAGATTTTTTCTCCCCATCATTTTTCTGTAAACAGAAGTTTGAATCCCCCCAAATAAACCGGTGACTTCTTGCCAAGTGTGAAATAAATCTCACTTAAGCACGGAATGGCATTCATTCTACTTAGACCCCCATAAGCAGGCAGAGCCTGCCTGCATTCTTGCAAAGTACAACTACTCAAAAGAAGGAAGATTTGTTGTTAAAGACAATGACAGTACTCCCAGATAAAATCAACACTGGGTCATGCAGAGTGGCAGCATTTTTTTTTCCTGCTATATTGGTAGCAGAAATTGGAAATTCACTACAATTTTCCCGCTCCTTCAGAAATTCCAACATCCCTGATGTCGAATGCCAAAACAGATGGCAATGACTGATGACCATGTTGCACACCGGTACATTAGCCTGAAGAGTGATTTTTTTTTCTTCTAGTTGTATAGAAAAAGTAGAAGAGCAAAATTTCTTTTCCAGAGCATTCCCTGATTGACAAATAAATCATCCTTCATCTCACTCAGGCAGGACCAAAGAGCACCTTTTAGATAAAGAGATGGCTGAAAGATGGCAGTTTTATCAATGTGGGTTTGAGTTGTACAACACAAAGTATATCTTTTAAGTATAATTTTGTGAAAAGAAAAAGTATATTTTGGTCTGATGCATGAATCTTTTATCTACCTTACTGCTGCCATTTGTATTTCCTACCACTTGGGAATATCCCAAATGGTCTCTGCTTCTCTCCTTGTTGTTTTATAGATCCTTTTGTACAGCAGCCAATGCTAACATTGCTTCTGATGGTGAAAGTTGCTTATGGTTTTGATGTACCTGTACCGTACAGTACTTGCCAAGTACTCGGGGTGGACACTGTGCTTTCCAAGATTCTTAAGAAGAAAATTCCACCTGATTCATGCTGAGGGGGGATGATTTCTGTGTTGAGTTCTTGCAGGACATGAGAAATGCAGAAGAGCTGCTGAAGTAACTTCAAAGCCTGTATTTGGAGGGCAAATGAACTCTCACAATAAACTTCAATTTCTCTAGAACCTTCATGACTACCAGTAATGGCCCTTGCTGTAAAGCACGTGGGGAAATAGGAATGCTGCACAGGGGACTGGGCAGACATGGCATGTCTAGACACTGCAAAACCCACTGCGGTTGTTTCAGAAGATACTTAGAGTGGATCTCAGAGAAGCCTCAGTTCCACCTGCTTACTATGCTGTGGTGTAGCTCTTGCTCTGGTGTGGAAAGCAGGGGTGACATAGGCTGATTTACTTTTCACTGGTCTTTCTTCCCAGTCTAGCTCCCCGTGTCCAGGCTCCCTCTGGCTGAGTACCGGCAGTGTGCTTTGATCTGAGAGGATACAGCCATGGGGCTGAGGGCACCGCTCTGCACAAATACCTGGCACTCTATTTCTGCACTAAGTGGTGTTTGCAGTCCTGCGTTGTTATGCCTCCGTGGAACTTCTCCCACCAGGAGGGAATCCCAAGGAATTAAATTAGGACAGCACCAGTACTACTGCAGAACATCCAAAAGCTTCACATTTCTGTATTTCCATGGATTTAAGTTGTTTATTTGTGTTTTGTGATGTAAATGGGAATAGAGGTGTAGGCAACTGATTGCATCTTGTAAATAAAAATATATAAACATGTCATGCACACATCACATTTTCAACTTTATTAGAGATCATAAAATACTGAAAGGAGAGAACAAGGGGCAAGTCACTCAATGATCTTTTCATGCAGTGTTTTCAACATCTTTATTGCCGCATGAGTATTTTCAAGGCTGGTCATGCATTCAGAGCTGTCCCTACCAGTGGTCAGTTTGTGCTAAATCTGGACGACACTTTGCTGAAGACTGAAAAGAAAAAGACACTAAACAGTTCCTGTGGCAGAAGTGGCTTCCTATTTTTGGCTTACAGCTTGAGTAAATTAAAGCACAGGCTTTCCAGTAAAGGACTGTTTCACCTGAAAATATTCTACTGTCTCAGCAAGTACTCTGCACTCCAAGCAACATTGTAAGCAGCACAGATAATTTACTTCATGCTGGAAAGAAAGGTAAAGTTGTAGGGGAACTGAGTAAACTTGCCTGCTCAAGAGAACCATGTCATTGGCTGGCTGGCCTTGGTAGTCATTTACTTAGGATTTTCCCTGAAATTTTCAGGTTGGGAAAAAGTGACGGTACTCAGCTGAAAAAAGTGGCAAGTACCCTCAGTCCCAACTTGCAACCACCTCAGATGCCCTACCATTCTTCCAACTCAAAGTAGTAGAAGGAGGGAAGATGGAATTAGGGATTGTATATAATTACATTTTATGCTGCCTGCATCTCCCGCAACCCACAGAAGCTCAGGCTTCATGAGTGGGAGGGATCAAAGAGGGACTCAAGTCATCTCTGTCCAGTGTTTTTGAATTTTGCCTATGTAATTTATGGCAACAGCTAGCAGCAGATACAGTGTGGTGATTTGCTGAGGGTGTCTATGAACAGCATCTTGTTTTCAATGTAATCCTGAGCAAGAGGCTACGGAGAATCTACCTAAGACCTAGACAGTATTTAAAACCTGCCATTCACCCCAGAATGCCCCTCCCCTCACTTTGACATCCCATGTCAGCTCCTTAAATCAAACCCCTCAGACTCAGGAATGAAGTAAATAAATTATAAGCTTTATTGATTGTGTGCTGTGTGAACTTTCTTTAGCATTGACTAAGCCATTCAAACCATTGTCCCAACATGGATCAAGCTCCCCGTAAAACCCGAAATGGCTACTCAAGAGGGAGCAGAAATGTTTTCTTCCGTTGATCCAAGCTTCTGTCAGGGAGGGTTTTGATCTCTACAACTTTACAACATCCATATGGTTGGGAATGAATTAGCTGGCTCCTTTCAGTTGGATATGGGACCAGAGTTTTAGATTGGACAGAAGCCCACTGTGATACAGTCTTTTTTAATTTAAATTTTTTTAAATTAATATCATTGATTTTCTCATGATTTTTGGAACCATGGACACAGTTTGTCTCTCGCTTGGTCTGTTCTCCTGTCTGTGTGACTCTGTTGACTTCAACTAAATCACTGGTATAAATACATCTCAGACTTCTCTTCCAACTAATGGAGACAGTGCTGGTGGTTGCTGGTTAGAGGTTATTTTGGGGGAAGGGATTGTTTTTGCTTCTGCTTTAAAGCAAGGAGGTGTGGTAAATCACAGGCATCTTTCTTGGGATGGAGATAATAAATCACTCTTCCCAGGTGAAATCTTTTATTTATGCCTTGGGATTCCATTTCATTGAGGAAAGGTATGTTCTTTTGGCTTCAGCTGGGCTGCACTTTAGCAAATGATTCAAATCAAGCTGACACTTATTAGTGAGCACGTTGAACACTTTGCTCTCAGGCACTTCACTGCGCTGCCACCATTCTCCATTCTTCACAGATGTTTGCTCTCCTCAGGTTTCATCTGGAAGCAAAATCACTGCCTGCTCCTCATGTCAGTGGGAAGTCAACTGCAAAGGGCAGCTTGATTTTAGAGACAATGGATCACTCCCACAAGTTAAAAAAAAAAAAAAAAAGGACAGATGAAAAACAGTACACTCACAGATCAGCTATAATACACTCCTAGATGAGCTTGAGCTCATTCTTCTGGTCGGAAAGTGACCAAGCAAACCTCTTATTATCATTTATTAGGTGTTGAGCCCTGTCACCACATCCAGTGTTGCACAGTATACATTCAACAGTAGTGGCTCCAAAGAGAGTATCAGCAATATCATACAGATGGTAAATTATTTGATTGCAAAGCACCCATTCTTATTGCAAGCTGGTACTTATTTGAAAAAAAAACAAACCAAAAAACCCAAATCTTGAACAAAAAAAATCATTACACAGATAAGTAGTTCTAGATGCTGTCTTTTCTCCAGGAATACTCTAAGTTAATCCCTACACACACCATTCTTAAATTTTCTTTGCACTTCATCCATTTGTATGAGTGGATACACTTCAGGGGCAAGAGCCTGAGACTAAATCCCGCTGCCAAGGAAGAAGGGAGAAATGGCAGAAGCTCACTGGCATAGCCTCTTCGTCAAATTTAGGTTTATTTGTGTCTAAAAAGAAGTGTAACATCTCAGCTCACCAAATCACAGGTAAGTGTGAGGTTCTTGCCACAGAAGAACAGACCTGGAGAGGTGATAAACTTTAGAAGACATCTGGAGCCTCTTCCCAGATTGGAGATTCTGGTGGTTTAGGGCATCTCTGCATACAGGCTACATGTCACAACAGAGGGGTGGTTGCTGCCAGGTATAACAACCTGCATGTGTTCAGGTGACCCTGTAAGATGTCTGGAAACTCTGAGCCCTTCTGCCAACAGCCAGAGTGGTGTGGTCATCCAAGATGATATGGCAGCGACACATGGCACTGGCTGTTTTTTACTGCAAAAAAAATTAGCATCCTGCTTGCTTTGTAACCTAGCATAAACAGTGGAAAAGAATTAAAGAAAAATGGAGGCTAACTTTACAAAGACCTGACTATTTTCTTAATTCACTTTACTTTGTGGTGGCCATGGGGCCCTTCCTACACTAAGTAGAGAAGGCAGCTTGCTGTTTCTGAAATGTAAACTTTGGCTTTGCTGTCAAAAATGGAACACCTACAGTAAGGAAATAAATGCTACTTGTAGCATGAGTTAGTGTGTGCTTGAGTTTGAGTCATATTTATACACATGTGAAACACATGACCTGGAAAGGTGACCCTGCTATTTAAGCAGTTATGCATGACTAATAAACAATGGAGGAAAAACATCCCCTTTAAAAAAACCAAGTTCTTTTCATTTAACATTATAAGAATCATAAAAAGGAAACCAAATCTGCAACGGCAGGTATTGCAATATATCCAGTGTCTATGTAACATGTCAAGTATTTTAAGACATTAATATATCTACAAAATTAGTATAAAACAGTAGCTGCTAAGCCTTTCAAAATAAAATGTCCCTATCCTCTAGTGAGGGAGAAAAAATGGCAAGCCTACGTTGCTGCAGATAAAGAGCATGTTCCCCAGCCCAGAGTTCACTGGGGAAGGTGCCAGCTACAAACTCTTTCCCCAGCCAAGTCACAGGTGAGGTAACTGACTGCACGTGCAGCGATGTGAGCCGGGGCGCTTGGGTTCATGGGAACCTCGTTAATTAATAGGAAGCTGAGCAATAGGGAATGCACTGTGGAGGTTGCTGCAAAGTGATCTGAGGACCTGCTAGGAACAGAGTAAAGTGACTGACCAGTTTTCATGGACTTCTGTAATGTGCTTCTGCATACAGTTTTAGGGAAAATGGGGCAATCAATAACCTTTAGAAATGACTGATGATTAAATGCATGGGCTAATATGAGCCAGAATATCTTTACAAAGCTAAAATAGGCTGTGTCAAAAAGTAAAAGGATACAGGGACAGTTTCAGTCTTGTCAATAAGTTGCCCTACTGCTTACATAGAGGAAGCTTCTTTGTTTAATATAGTGCCATTATGATCACAAGAGGTCCTTTAACGTTTTCCCAATTCTGTAACAATACATAAACTTATTTCCTAGTTGCTGTTTAGTCTTATCTTCTTTCTGTCTTCCGACTGACAACATTCAGTTGAAATCAGTGGAGATATGGCAGCAGAATACGTGGTATTCAAAGTAGTGGAAAATATTGCAAGTAGGAGTCCATCAACTAGAAGGGAAAGTGCATGTTGTTATGATTACACTACTGAGAGGTCAGTTCCTCTAAATCTTTACCTTTGTGGTTTTGTTCGTGCTTTATCATTAATGGCTGTCTATAAGATGGTGTTGATAGCAGTATTATTTGAGCAGGAATTTTTACTAGCAAAAATAAATATAGCTTCTGTCCATTTTTTTAATTATGTGTAATATTAAGTAAAGTGATACATTATTAAGAAAGGTCATTGATTGTTCCCAGGATGCGGCAATAAAATATGTAGTATGTACTGAAATTAAGACTAGTTTTGGAACAGTGTATTGTGGAATAATGCAAAACAAAAAAAGGTGCCAAAGTTAACAATAAATATATGAATAGAAAAAGGAGCTAAAATGATGCCCTTTTATCTGATGAGAGCTTGACTGGATTCAGAATTGGAGATGCAAACATCTTGTATGATGTTGTACTTGTTTTTTGGTAATATAAGAACACATTGGTAACATGCATGACATTTTTAATGTTTTCGTGACTTAATGAGAAAAAGGATCACTGAGATCATGGACCTACAAAATTTGTTAAGTGCCAGCTCCAATGAAAAATAATTGCTTCTAAGCTGATTGCATTGTTTTGGAAATACTGTATTAACTTTTTGAGATTCTGCCAAAAGGTACAAATAGATTCCACCTGCCCCCGCCCCCGATCAATAACATGTGTCTACTTCAAAAAGTTGTCTCTCAATGTCTCCCCATCCTCCATGTCACATTAAGGTCCTGACCCTGTGACCCAAGTTTCAAGAGGAGGTTGTACCCACTCAGCAGCATGTGTGACTGCTACCAGGAATTTGATGTGCTTAAGAATTTTTTATGGTGAGACAGCAATCAAGGCGTACATGATCTCAAAATATTTCATGTCTTCCCAAATAGATATGATGGCTCTAAAAATTTTTTTAAGTGTTCCAAATAACTTCCTAGCAAATAAATGCTGAAAACCCTTAAAAAGCCCTACCCAGATCAGTAAATGTTTAATAAAAAAAAAAAAAAAATTACCCAACAAAAAACCCCAAAACCATTCTCTTAGGTTTCCTTTTTGACTTGCACTTTTATTTCACATAATAGCTTGAATGATTTTAAAACAAAAAATATGGCAGATCACAGTTTAAATAGTATGTTTCATTGATCAGTTTCTGTTCTGTACTTGAGCTGATGAGATCCTTGCCACAGCTACAGCATTTGCTTACATGGGCAACGAGTATTCAGGAATGTACCTTTTGCTGTTTAACACGACCAAACAGCTGGAAGCAAGGAATTAAAGCAGTTCTGTGTGATCAGTGCATTATCTACAGAGCGTGTGGACAGCACCTGCCAACTTGCACAAAAAAAAAAAAATACCGCATTATGAAGAGAAGCAGAAGGCCATGGTCGAGGTTACAAAGCAGCCCACAATGCAGGAACTCAAGCAAAATCTCTAAAATAAGGAATGAAGAAAGTAAATTGTCTATTTCTATTAACCCTTTTCCTTAAAAAAAAAAAAAAAAGAAAAAAGGGTTTTTTTAATGAATCTGGAAAACAAGACAGTGATGAAATAAACTTATTTGTTAGAAGTTCTGATGGCAGTACTCTGTTAGTAACATTTTAATGGTTGCTGTTATTTGTTCTGGTCTGTTTTCTTTCTTTTTCCCAGCTACGAAGACTTGAAAAAATCCTTCCCAAATTCACGGGCTGTGCCCTGATCCTGGGAGTCCCAGAGAGACCTGAAGTTGAGGGGAGCCATTTGGTGCCGCCGCAGCCATCCGCAGCCCTGGGGCTGTCTGGGGGCACTCGCACGGTGCCCAGAGCGCCGGGTGGCACAGCCAGCCTGCCAGCCACCTTGGTGATGCCCCACAGGAAGGACGGGAGATCTCCTCACCAGGTGATGGGGAGCACCCAGGCCCTGGGAGGCACCTGGGGGGAGGTTTGAGGGCTTAGGGGGGGGGTTAGGGCTGTGCGCAGGGCTGGAGAAAACAGCCTATTGCAGGCTTTGTTCCTTTAATAATACAACATTTTTGGGTGGCTGGGGGTAGTTGGAATTCTTATTTCCACTCTGTAAAACATGACAGCATGCATCCTTACATGGAAGGCTATCCAGTATCTGGGCCAACGCAGTGTATCATGGAGATTAAGAGCATAACGAGCTCTATTTAAAGCATCAGACAGCACAGGGATAATTACCAGACCCATCGTTATTAGGGAAGAAAAACAAATGTGTCTTATAAACCCTAAAGCTCTAGAGCAAAAATCACTCACTAATTGAGCAGGGGGCTAGAAGCAAGCTTCACTGGAGGTCAGGTTATTCTAGGTTAGTTTGTTACGTGGTTATTGCACCTTGCTCTGGAGCACAAGTACTCAGTGAGATGGGTGAGATGGCAGATGTCTCTCTGCCATAATCAGTTCCCACTTCACGCACCTGCACTGAGCCGTTCTACGGACTCCTCGGGTCGCTTTACTGAATTCTCATCTCACACTGAAAAAAAAGCACTTTCCTCTCTCTAATGCTAATTGGTTTATTCCTCCCTACTCTCTCATCTTCTTCATCAGAGAAGCCTTATCCCTGGAAATCATTCAAGTATTTGTGTGGAGCAAATATTTTGCCATAGTAATTGATGGGGTTGAATGAAATAGTAGTTGCTTTGTGCAAATTAGCAGAGGGACAGTCTTTCTGTGTTTCCCTTGAAGCCTACTGTGCTGTGGACTCACAATGGTATTCCTTGAGAACATCAGAAATTTCTTTTCTCATGTGAAGAAACTAAAAAATACATTCTGTAAATTCATCAACCATTTTCAGTTTGGGAGGCTTGAACTGAAGGGGTTCATCGTAATTTAGAGGTGAATACGAGCAGTGTTAGTGGAGTTTCAGGGGTGATGGAGGAACCTTTTAAAAATGCTAGTGTATACCTGACTCGGTCTTGCACTTCAGCCTGCCTCTCATCTTGGGGAGGCGAGCCAAAGAGGTGAGCGGATGCACTTTGGCTTTGAAGAATTTTCTATTAGTTTTAGGTCAGTGATGGATAGATGAATTCAATAGGTTGCAGGAGTGGGATGTCTGACTTGTCTGTCAGATATGACATCAGATGCTATAATCAAGTGGCTACCTGACTCTTCCTGTCAATAGCAATTCTGCCCATGAGTCAGGTCTGCAGTCATGCAAGGGTCCAACTGCAGTTCCCAAGCACCTTGCCTTTGCCTGCACTGCACACTAAGAGGAAACTCTTCCAATATGCCTGAAAGGTCCTCCTCTTTGTCCTCCCTAGACTGCCTTCCCACCCCAGGGCTCTGATGTTGCTTTTACTCTATGACTACACACAAAACCTAAGATTTGTGTGGCTAGGGAGCAGTAAAAGAAGAAGAAAGAGATCCCAGACAAGGAGGGATGTGATCCTCTCACCCCAGGGAGAGGTCTTGCTGCATTCCATGTTCTGGGTCCCAGGAATGGAGACCCTCAGGAGCCTGCATGGGGTACTGTGTGGCACTGCTAAGCAAACAGTAGAGATGGTGGGCTCCTGGAAGTCCTAGCTGTCTCCACAGCCAGGTTCCCTGGCTCTCCACTCCTGTCTAGCATCACTGATAGACCCTTTCTTTCCCTAGTTGTGGGGTGACTGGTAATCTGTAGAACAGTATGCTTTGTGTCAGCAGCTGACTTTAGTCCTGGAAAGGATTTCACATCCACTTTTGAAAGGGACATTGTCTTCATCTAGAAGCTCTTCATCAGCATAAAGGGTTCAGAGACCATTCTAAGCTAAACCTGCCTCCCTCCCCACTTGAAAACCCTCCTTGGGACCAGTCTGGAAGTTGTAACCCATTCACTTCTTAAACTTGTATCTTCACCCAAGACCACATCCCACCCTTTTCCTCTCTCCAGAATCTGTCTCAGAGGCACCTTCCTTCTGGGATTGTCTTTCCTGTACAGCCCCATGCAACAGCTCCCACTCCACTGAGTAACAGCACAGCAAAGTGCTGTTTGCACCTGTGGGTCAAGGACAATAAGAATGCAAGAGGGACCACTGGACCTTATGGATTCTCCAGGGAGCATGGCGTAGAGTAAATAGACACATGAAAAGCTAAGGTGCAAACCCACTTAGTGTTAGTTATTATTAGTCCTCAACTAATAGTGTTGAGCACGCATATCCTTTCTGTGTTAAAGTGCATGCAGACAGCACCAGTGTCACAGAAAGATTCTCCTGGTGAGGTTACGCCCTAAAAGGCAACTCACACTTAGTGGCAACCCAGGCTCATTTGGGAGGCTTCGCAAAATAAACAACAGCAGTCCAAAACAAGAGAGAATGCCTGCCTACAGGTCAGCCCTTCTTAGTGGGGTCAGCTGAGATTAGGTGTGATTCTCTCAGCCCCCCACCTCTGATAGATCCAGATGGAGTGCCTCAGAGTTCACATGGGTTAAATGCAGATAGGCTATGGCCTGGGGCATACTATAAGGAATGTAAACTTATGCCAAGTCTTGACCCCTGAAAAACAAAGCATACTCCTGTAACACCAGACTGTGCCCACAGAAATTTAACAAACAGAATGGGCAATCCCAGGCCACAATTCCAGGCTCTGGGCTGTTCCTTCATGAATTATTTTTTTCCCCCTTTTTTTTAAATAAAAGAGCCAGTTGTGACTGCCTCTGTAAGGCCATAAACAAGGCTCCTCACCCTGTGGTGGAAAAACGAGGAGGGAAAGAGCCCACCTTCCAACCAGTGCAGAGATTTCCAAGGGACCATGGTGCCTCCCAGCCCTGCCTGTTCATCTCCAAGGCTGTCAGCTGGGCAAGCTCAGCTCTCCAGGCACTTGGCGCATTGAGCATCACGGGCTGGACGGTCAAAGTCATCTGATGAGCAGATTGTTGCATTGCGCCTGACTGTTGTCTCCTTTCAGGAGCTCAGTGCAGCCCAGCCTCTTATCCCAAATACTTCTGGAGACGTCTTCAAAGTTGGACGCTTCAGTGTTATTTTTCTCCTTTCTGTAGTCTGTCAGCCTTGCCAAGACACTCATGGGTGATGATGCCAGGAACATTCACTCCTAAAACAGGACTGCATTCCCACCCAGAACAGTTGTTCCCATCTTTGGCAGGGATAAATGCATGGATAAGCTTTCTTATCTTAGCACCTCACTGGTCTCCAGCTCACCGGTCCCCACAAATTTACAGTCCACATGACTAGCTTGGACAACCTTTCAAAAATTTGTGAACTTGCTATCTATATTGAAAAGAGAGCACAGGAGTTTTCCCTGGTCTTGTTGCCCCATCACGAACATCCCTTAGACAATAGATAACTTGAGCAAGTTGAGATGATAATGTGGTTCTAGGCAAAATATTGCTTCCAAAGTTAGACGTTGTGAGTGTTCAGGGAATTTGTTTCTAGAGCCCCTGTAGCCAGGTCTGTATGCAGAGAACACATATGCTGTGAAATTAAAGCTGAGGAAAAATGAAAATTCACAAGCTGTTCCCTTGCAGCAATTGTAAACTCTACAGAAAGCCAGATAAAAGAGAGCAAGACTAGTCCTTAACACACAGGACAGACAGGAGACTTGGCTTTCATCAGCGGCTTTTACTTGCAGCCTCCACAGATGCTTTTGAAGACTGTATGTCCTGCTGTTGAAATGGGCAAGGGACACGGGCTATAACCTGAAGGATTAGACATTAGCCCAGTATTTCCAATGCAGCAGGGCAAGGAGGACACAAGAATTTTAAGTACAGTGGTCTTCTCACAAATTCTTACGGTTTTGTATGGAGAAAAAAGTTATCCTGTTGTATTTTTGTGGGCAGGACCATAGGATATTGCAACGCTACATATATTTCCAGTGTTTACATACACTGTGAGCTGAGAACAGACTCCAGTTCTCTGGAGGATTTTAGTGCTTGATGGCATCTTCATTGTTATTATTACTCATTACAAACAGATTTCTGGGAGTGAGGTCATTCAATGGCAAACCCACCATAAGTGTTTTCCAAAAAGTGTGCCTGGAGAAACCTTTTGGATGCAACCAATTTTTGTGAACAAGAAATAAACAGAAGAAGCTGGTGTTGTTTGTGGTTTGCAAAACCTAAATCATTATCCTTCCCCTGTTTTCTGCTGCTTGTTTCATCCCTAAAATAATCAAACACAAACTTCCCAAACCTCAATGAATTTCCTTTAAAAACAGCGAAGTATTTATCCAAAAGTAGACCTCATCCAGAAAAAAAACAAACTTTGGTTTGAAAATAGCTCCTGTTTTACCTTTCTCTAGGACTTAAAAAATAAAAGAAAATTTAGAGGATGCATCAGCCTGAACTGAACCGAGGACACAAACGGCAGCACTTGAAGCTCTGTTCTGGACCCAGAACCCGCGGTTTCCAAACTAGCCCTTAACTAACACAGGTGAGCTGTACAGACGAAGGGAGCCTTGTGCCAAACTCGCCCCCTGTTTGATGTGGAGTTATTTTTCTCAAGTTATGTTGGCTAAACATGTTTCCAAACTGAGGCTTCTCGTGATATTCGCAGTTTGTTTCTAACAGTTTGAAGGTTTGGCCCAGGATTCCCCAAACATAAAGAACATTTAATCATTCATTTCTGTTAAATGAGGTCCGAAGTTGACATGGCTTTCAATTTTTGTTCTGTTTTCAGCAGTTTAGTGACTTCTCTTTTCTATTACTAGGACAGCTCAGATATTTTTTTCTAGATCATCCATGAAAGTGTAAATAAGAGAGGCTTTATTATAAAACTTTGCAATATCCATTTCAGTGTTTACTCTTGATACTGACTCTTGTCCAGCATCAGCTATGTTACACAAAGTTCAGCTTTTCTGATTGAAATAATACTTTAATGCCACAAGTATTTGATTACAAAAAAAATGCAGCAATGTCATCAACTAACATTATTTGAATAGAGGGCAGAAATCCATATATGCTTTGCCACTTTGATTTTGAGTGCTTTTTCTGTGCTTTATGTTGTCTCATACTTTCCTTGGCTTTGCTAAGGTGTTTTCCTTTCCCCCCTCTCCCCACCCACCCCCCCACGGAAGAGGGAGAGTAGCACAGGAAAACCCCTGACAGCAGTAGCCTTTTCCCACAAACCAGCCAAAAATTAAACCAAAGTGGAATACCAAAACAGGATGTAATTTGCAACAGATCGTATATATGCTTTGTCCAGTATGCACTGATATTTGATACAGGTTGTCCCTATTCTTTCTCACCTACTTTTTTCCTTGGTGAAATAGTTAATAATAAAGACTTACACAGAATCATCTGAAAACTTCGGACTTAAGACTCAGTGAAGAAAATCTCTTGCTTAAAGAATCATGTCTTCCCAGGGGTGTTGTTTTGGGCTGTCTGCTGGCTTGAGAAGAGAAAATGGCATTGTTTTACAATTGAGTCACAAGCTGAAAGTTAACTCTGATCTTCTAGGAACTCAAGAGCTAGGCCAGTTTTTACTAATATAAATATTTAACTCCAGGCTACTGTAGTTAGTTTATATCAATTTCTCAACAGCTGCATTTTAATTTTTAGATATAGTGAGTAGCACAATCTCTGATTACCTTGCACAGGAGTGTATGCATATGCCAGGGTCTGCTCTGTGATTAATAGGTCACAGAATTTAGCCCTTATTTGAGAGCAAGGGCACAGAAAGTCAAGAACTATTTGGGGAGACTGTGAAATCCACTGCAGTTTTAATAAGGAAACTAGTCTTTCTAGAGAGAAATTATTTCATAGAAGTGTTTTCTAACTGAAAGACCAGTTTACACCTTGTAAAATAAAGAGAAAATAAAATTTCTGCCTTAGAATCCTCATGGTGGAGGATTTTATTGGGTTACTTTGCTTGGGTATATTTTGCCTTTAGCTTCTCTCTACAGATACATTTTCTATCACTGTCAGTTTTAGCTTGTCTCTTTGCTCTTGTTTTCAGCACCTCCCTACAAACCCTGTGTTGCTGCCAGGCTCCACTCACCCTTCATTCTCTCTTTTTGCATGTTCCAGAAAAACTCCATTTCCATTACCCTCCCCTTCAAATCTGCATCCAACATTTTTACAGACTCTCTTGGTTTTATTGTATGTTTCTTCCAGACAACTGGTGGAACGGCATGTTGGGGGCAGGCGCTTTTTTCCTTTGACATCTCCCTCATTGCTTCCATTCATCACTGCAGACAACACTACCATCATTTACATGTTGTGGATGAAACTATGTCTGAATATGTTTCCCTGTCTGCTTTGACTGCTTTTTGCATATAGCATAATACAATAGCACTAAGATATTAAAGATATACTTAAATGAGCTGTTTGTCATGTTGGGAAACTGATTGCTTTACAGTGATGGGTAATATTACCTCTGTTTTCCTATGAATGCTGAATAGTTTCTTCAATGAATGCTTCTGAGCTCCTGGAAGCCAAACCATGTTCTAAAATGGAAACCTAAATCTTGGTCCTTGTTCACCCTACTCAATTTCAGACACTTTTCTAGAAGCATCTAATCTAGGGGCTTCCTTACCACAGGTTGGCTCTGTTGTAGACTGTGGAAGGATAGCTGAGCCTCTGTGAGGTCTGAATTCACCTTTTGAAAATACCCATTTCTCTTTGCCAATTTAAGATATATTTCCTGATTAGTCTGAATTCTCTGGAAGTTAAATGGTTGATACCATGGTCCAGATCCCTAACTCTGGCCACCAGTACTGTTCAATGACTAAGACACATGAAGAAGGAACTATGAAAAGAAGGGAAGTGGAGAGGAAGGTCTGGCACTGATATGCCATTCTCCTCCAGCCAATATTAAATCAGTTTGCTGAAAGAAAACTGGCTTGTGACTAAGTCTGGCTGTCATGTGAACCCTAACAAAGTATTGTCACACAATCCAAAATGACTGTATCTTTTACATTTAAATAAGTTTGTCATCCCACAGAACCTGCGGTTAACACCAAGCACTGTGTCAGCAAGGTAAAACTCACTTGCATTATTTTATATCTTTGAAAATATCCTGGAACTCTGCTTTGACAAATACATGGCAATAAACTTATCCAACGGCAAATCTAACAGGCATTTGTGCCAACAGGAATTTTGCTGGTGAGGGGATTAGAAAATTAGCAATGTGATGAAAAGAAAACAAGACAGACCACTTTTTTTTTTTATTTTTTTATTTAGAAAAAAAAAAGATGGTCCATCTACCTGTTGGTATCCTCTCAGAAAACAATCCCAAGCCTTCTGCTAACATTTTTCATCCAGTGCCATCTTTACTTTGCTCTTTAGCGTGGTGCATTTTCCATGTGCAAACCTCCAGAAATGTTTTATGTCCTGAAAATAAGAAGTACAAATTCTAGAGACTGAATGTTTATAGGCAATACTCGGCTATTCCCCATGTTTTAATATTCATTAAATCAGCAAAGCAATGGTGTCTGACCCACCAGGATGTTGAGTTATACCCCATTTAAAATGAATGCTTTCTAGCACAAGCACCCAAGCCACTTGCTGTTAAGGGAGGGTTGTTTTCTCATGGTCTTCACTTTCCATTTTAAACCTCTCATGCAGCATTGCTCTGTGCCATTAAACAGTTGCCAGGTTATACCAGAGGGGAGGCTATATTTCAGTGTTGGATAAAACGATCCCTTTACACAAATACCTTAAGGGACCACTCAAGGGACCAGGAAATACATCGGTTGCTTGGACGAGGTAGTTGTCTTCAGTATGGGTTGAATCATTTGGAATGTTATCAGTGATACCTATGAAGGAGTAGAAAGTTACCCACTGAAAGGCTTCAATCTTGCAAGTGCTGAATGCTCTGTCTTTGGTGAATAAGAAATGAGGATTTTTTGCAAGTGTCTCTTAAATACTTGACATGTTCCAGGACTCTTCTGAATGCAAGTTTCACTGTAGGATCTGAAGGTCTGTTCTTGAACCTCGTATTAGATGTAAAAACTGGTTTAAATTTGCTTAGAAATAAATAAAAATTCAGACTTCGCAGATGAACCTCACTTCAGTGTTGAGCCTGAAACAAACCAGATCCTTTTTCAAATGCTATTGTCTGTAGATTTTTGTTCAGCTTTCCTGACAACTATGATATCATTTCTTTACATCAAGCACAAGACCTTTTGTGTCCTAGTGTACACTCCTGTTTCAATCCTGTCACCAACCTTAATGGCTGCAAGTTGCCTTTCACCTGATGTAGCATTTTGCAAGCAGCTTGTGACCTAGAGAAGTCTTTATGGTAAAGCTGACATGCTGTCCCCTGGCTGATGCACTTTTGCCTGAGGAGTTTCCAAAAGTCCAGTTGTTTAGTGTTTACTAAAAGTCCCCAAAAGAAGCAAGCCAGGTACAAAAGCGATGAAACTTCTTCTACACTGAAAGTTTCACTGTTGCCTCTGTGAATAAACTTATTAGTGCCTATTAGAGGCCACCTGTTTACAGTCCAGAATTGAATGAGGGTTAATGAAAACCAAGGCTTTTACAGTACTATTTTATGTGAAAACTTTTTTGTTGTGTACTGTAAATCACAAATTAAATGATCCCTTTTGCAGATCAGTTATGTTTGTTTCTTCCATAGTAAAAGCTCTGCATGTGCCTCTTGGTTACATACATTTTCCCACAACTTATGATCCACATGCTCAAGTAGGACTGAAATTTCTACTAATTTCTACTTTCTAAGCTAGAAACCAGCTCACTTAAAGGACAGAAAGAGAAAAGGAGGCTTACTTTCTGTTTCCAGACTATTCTAGGAATACCTGGAGTGGTAAATTTGATGCTTATTGTAAGCAAAGGTGTGCTTGTAAAATTAGGTCCTGTGGTTTTTGGGTTGGGGCTTTTGGTTTTCCCTCCCCCTTCTTTTCAAGCAGGAATAGCTTCCAGCTTCCGTACCATAATGCAGTCTGCGTTTACTGTTGCTCCCGTAGCTCTGAATTCTGCACTGGATTGCTCCACTGTGAGTTTGGGTTGCCATACTGTATAGAGCACAGGGGGTGCCTCTGCTACCTCCTGTAGCAGTAGCATTAGGCAGAGACTACCTTTTTCTCCTGGTACTAGTACACCATGTCTGTAATAAAACTGGGCTAAATTACGCTCCTGGCTTATGCTTTCCATATTCCCTTGCATTTCCTAGCAAAAAAAATGTCTGACACATGAGAAAGAAAATCTGTGTTTTATAAAACTTCATATACTAGACAACATCTTCCCCCCCCCCAGTTGATAATTTCATATGATATCTAAGCAATCCAAACATAGAAGGAACTGAGCAGCAGTCATTAAGCGACTTGCCTGTGTGACAAAAGAAAATCAGAGCTTTACGTGCTACCATCCATATAGCACAGCACATTGTACTACTGTTTTTGCCTTTTCTTAGACCAAGTCACTCACACTAGTTTTGCATTAATGCCTATGTATCAGTGCTGTGCTTAGAAGAACTAATTGGAAACTGTGTCCTGCTGGGTTCCAGAGTATAAACACAGAACAGAAAAGGTCCCTGTCACAATGAGTTTGCAATCAAGCTCCCTGCTAAGCCTGAGGAATAACAATATTTTCTGGTGCTATCTAGAGGTCATTCCTGTGCCACTCAGAGTTTGTTGAAAGCCTCAATTTTTATTCCAGTCAAAGATCCCTGGACAGACAGCTTTATTCACTAAATTCACAGATCAATGCAGCAAGTTTTGCATATAGGCAAGTATATAAATCCTGCTTTGCAGTATATTTTCCTTCTCTTGCACTGTGAATTTTTAAAGAGTCGTGTGTCGGGAAGAGGCAATAGTCTGACAGCACTAGAAAATGAACTCCTTTGTTTATCTAAAGAACAGGTATAGCCCATGCAGGAGACCATCAGCTTTGTCTGACTGTGTCCACCCATCTGGCATCAAGCGTTTCGGGAAAAGAGAAGGCAACTCAGCCTGTACGTTTGTTCAGTCCTTGGTTGTCTTTCCAGGAGCGCAGTGTTGCTAAACATGTGTTCAAACACCAGGATACAGCCCTTCTCATATCATCCTCCCAGCCTTTTTTAAAAATAAAAAATGAAAAATGCTTACACTCATTTTCTGGTTTCCACATCTTTGGAGCATATTGTAGTCACATTTTCAACATTTCTGCAGCAATGAAAACTTTTTTTTTTAATACAGAAATTTAAAATGGTATCCTAATTGCAACCTTAAAAGAAATAAATCTTTATGAATAGCATCAGATGTGCAAGAGAAATCTGTGAAGACTGTAACATTATGGGTGCCTTTTCTGATGCAGGACTTCTTCTACTGAACTTGATGGGAGAAAAAATGTCTATTTTGCATAGTTCATTGAAAAAAATGAAATAATTTTTGGTCTCCACAGCTAAAGCTGAATGTGAACAAGGAGCCACAGGGTCAGTGCTGGACCATCCCACTGCCAGTTCCATAAATGAGATATTTGAATATCTTCTCCATACCTGAAGGCATATTTTCCCATAGGACTTAGAGTCTCTCCATTTTGTTTTCCCTAATTTTGTATTCTGATGCAGCTTACAAAGCCATCACTCTGTCCCTTTCTGAAGACCAGCAAAATCAGTTGTCTTGGTCAAAAATATATGCAGTTACTCTCTTGGTGTAGCCTGGTCTGAAAAGGAGCCTGGTTAATTAACATTGATTACAATCCACTGGCTGCAAGTAAAAATTGATCGCTAAGGTTCCTAATTTGAATGCCTCTCTGTCCTGATTTCACTATTTCTGTGACTGTCCAATGAGAGAGACAGGGACAGAGAGTGAACCTGCTTCTTAAAATTCCCAGATATTCGTAAGCTCCCCTGTGATAGGCATCGGTGATCCTTCTGGTCCTGCTTTATCACCCTGTGGGATGGTCATTTGTTAACGCAGCATCTAATTGCTGCAAATTGTCAGTGTGCACATTTGGACCCTGTTCAACGCTCCATTTTTTATTGAGAGAGGAGCAATGGTATTGATTTTGGATAGCCAGGGAGAATGCCAGGGATATTAGTAGGGAGCTCAGAGAGAACAACACATAAACTTTTATGACATGATGTCAAACTGGATTGTGCAGACATAAATGAAAAGGACAACATCTTCTGTAATTACTGCAAACATATACCATACATCTATTAGAAAAAGGGTACATTTCAATGAAAAAGAGACCTTGCAAAAAGCAGCATCTCAGAAAATCTGTCTGGTAAAATGGAAAAGGGGAAAGATTTTTAACTGTACCTCTGGAAATGACAATGCACAAGCCAGGAGCTGTATTTCTGTTGCTGTTTCACTGTGACCAAAACCTACATTTGGGTAGTCTGGTGAGTCGCCTCCACCCTCATTTGAGTCTGGATTTGTGTAATCCCATGTAAAGCACTGGCGTTCTCCCAGTGAAGCTGATGCCAGGCTGGGGTACAGCACAGCAACTGCCCTACTGTGCTGGGTGAGCTTTGTCCTGGTCCTCCACACCAAAGGCAACTTCACCCCCATAAGGATAACATTGCTCACACCCTGAAAAAGGATCCAGTAATCAACCAGACTTACTGTAGCTTATGGTGTTAGAATTATGTTGAAGTTTAAACTAAATAGCAATTTAACCTGCTAAACCGATTTCAGGGACTTTCAAGAACTTACTTCACAACCACAGGTGAGCTGGTGTATGTTAGGTTGTGTCTTTACCCACTTATGTCTGAGTCTTGGCTTTTCTGTAAAGCAGTTACACAATAGGTTGCTGTAAATAATTTGTGCAAATCAATGTTAGAGCCACTAGTTCAGAAGTTTTGTCCCTTTGTGTCTGCTGCCCTCCCTGAGTTCTCATTCTCTTTGCATGTTGTGTTTTGAAAGTCGGTTTGAGTAGCTGTGTTTTAGCTCACACAGAATTTGACCCATGAAATCTTGATTGTGTAAATTTAAGAAAACCAAGGATGCTGTGAGCATGAACCGAAACACAGGTGGGTCTGTATGAACACCACAAAATACTTTTTCTTTGTGAGGGTGACAGCGCTGGCATGGGTTGCTCAGGAACGTTGTGGAGTTTCAATCCTTGGAGATGTTCAAAAGCTGCGTGGTCGTGATCCTGGGCAACTGGCTCTAGGTTGCCCTGCTAGAGCAGGTTGGTTGGACCAGATGACTTCCAGAAGCCCCTTTCAATCTCAGACACTTTGTGAGTTGCAATTCTGTGAGGCAATACAAAGAGCATAAATATTTTTGCAGCTATTGGGCAATTCTGCTTCTACTTATGAGTTTGTTTATTTATTTGTTTGTTTACAAATTTACTTGAATTCTTAGAATTCTGAATTCACTGAGTGAAAATTTTAAAGGTATGCATGGCTACTGGATGTCATTTCCACATGGGACCACTTGCTTCAGGGTACAGCAAAAGGTGCAAAATTTCCCAGAGGGATCCCCCCACTGACCAGAACTTCTCCCATCTTTGAAATACAGCTTTAAAGTCAGAACAGCAGTAGATGAATGGTGAAGACTGAAATGATGTCAACAATTTGTGTAGAGGCCAAAGAAAATACAAAGGGGCCCTCGATGGCTTCGTCTCTGAATTTGTTGCAATGCAGCTGTGAGTAATAAGTTTGCTTTCTTTTCAGGCACAGTACACTACATCTGAAATAGTTTCTGGACTTAGCACACAGTTTCCTGACCATCTATTATTTTCCTTGGGGATCAGGAGCCTTTCAAGCATTGCAGTGCAGAGTTTGATCTGAGCATATCGTGCAGCAGGGAGAAGGGTGGTGGTCTGCTGGCCTGATCTCACAGGTTGCAGAGCTTGGGGAAAGTCACTATTTAGACATATTAATATAGTTTTATTGCTGGCCCTATCATTTACTTTGACTCATCTGAACAGTGGCCAATTCTGTACTATTTTAAGCATGTTTGCAGAAAAGTTATGCAAGTACATAACTTTTCTGTATGGGTGGGTTTAGAAAAAAACTCAGTGGGAATAAAGAGCTAGATTAAATCTCTCTTCTTTTTCTACAGTCTGTAGAAGGTCTGCATTCATAGCAGTGGCTACGATTTTTAGGAGGTGAACATGGCCAGCAGAAAGCTGTCCCTTCACTGCATATATTGTACAGTTATTAAAAAAAAAAAGTATTTAAAGTATATCTTATTTCATTTCTCATCTCATATCTCATTTCATTAAATCAGAGTGATTTTCTAAGCAACATTATTTATTTATCTTGGTATGTGGAGTTTTCACTAATTTCTTAGCACATCCTGAAAATGACTAAGTAACTGAAATAACATTCCTCAATGTAGTTTGCATGAAGAAAATACTTAAATAAAATCAAAAGTAAACAGCACTATGAAGCTGAGACAAAGAAAAGATACTGTTTCTGCTTTCGATTCTGAGTTGTGTTGCTGTTTCTAGTGGTGCCACACTCTCCCAGGAAAGTGCATTGCTGGACTCATCAGGTTCATCACCTAACAGGTTTAGAATCAAAGGAGATTTTTATTTTCTATATTAAGCTGAGAGGTACTTCTCCCCTTCTTGGCCACTCATGTCTGCAGAAGGTGAGCGTAGCCCACAGCCTAAAAACACCTGGGTATTTTGTTCAGTTAATTGCCCACTACTGTCAAGACTTTGGGGTGCCTCTAATCCCTTCCTTTTTCTCCCTGTGGCACTGTATGTCTTTTGGTCCATTTGGTAGCTTGGAATTTTGCTGTGATGTGTTGTATTTTGCTGCTGATATGTGGAGCAGATGGTTTTAGGGCCATTCAGGGCAAACCCCATCATGTTTGGATGAAGTGGTCCAAGTCTGGTGAGTTATGAGCTTCCTTCAAGACCTCCAAGCCCATGTGTCCTTCACCCTTTCTTCCAAATGCCTTATTTCCCATATTTCCCAGGACTCAGCTTTCTATGAAGGAAATTACAGGCCTTTGCATACATTTAGCCCTAAATGCCTGTGGTGTAGGGACTGCAGGTTGCAAAATCTTTGAGGCAGAGATTTGTCTTTTTCACTTGTGATGTACCTAGCCTACAGCACAGTCAGGCATCAAGTGAATAATACTGGTAACAACGATGCAGGCAGATACGACTGATATTGCTCTGGAGATCAGAGAAAAACCCATTAATTTAAATGAAAACATGCAGGTAAAACACAGGTACATACATGAGATCCGAATGTGATGCAGGATCTGCTTCTTTCTATGTTGTCAATCAATGTGTTGTTCATAACATTCTCTGATGGCCTCTCCCACATGTAAATTTTTCTCTTATTTTCTGTGGTGGTTCTCCTAACAGGAGAGAACAAAGAGGAATAGTGTCAGCAATGGATGGTTTGATGGCTAGACCAACACTGAACAAACATTAAGGAGTTTTGCTTGGGGGGGTGAGAAGGTGAAACAAGTTACCTGGCAACTGGCAGATTTCCACTGAAGGGAGAAAGTGACTGCAGCCACTGCACCATTTGTTCTTGCTGAGGACCAGGACTGGGAACATGACTTGAAATGAATGAGATGTTAACAATCATGGGTTTTAATTAGCACTGTTACATGGCAGAAAATTTGCTATGACAATGCAAAAAATATAATTCTACTCTGAGTCCTACTCAGTTACCTGTAAACTAAAAATACTAGCTTCTTTTTTTTTCTATAGATTTAAAACAGAATTACTGAAATGTCCTTCTTTTTTTGGTTATTGCAGTAACAGCCAGGTGGCAGAAGAAGGGATTTCCCTGCCTTATGCTGGCTGTTAGTACAGCTGCTAAATTAATCCAATGGCTGGGATGATTTAGTACTGATGAAGGATTGAAAGACTGTGAGGAAAAACAGTATTTTGGGGACAAAAATAAAAAGCTCATCGGGAATTTTGGCTAGTGAGAGAAACAAGGACTAAAACCACAAAGGCCATGAGAAAACATCTGCAAAAGTAGAAGACAAGGCATATTGTCCTCTTCTGCCACTGCCAATGAGCTTGCGAAGAAAAGAAGCAATTCTGGCTAGGAGATTCAAGTGGATCATTTCTCAGAGAAAAGGCATAATCCTGGGATCTGACTGGAAAAGAAAAAAAAAAAAAAGAAAACAAACCCAAAAACCCTTGAGAAAAACCCTTGAGTGAGGTGAAGAGCAGAAAGGCATGATGAGTCAGGTGAAAGCCAAGCAAGATCAGAGATAAAAGCTAGAGCTATGTGAAATTCCCAAGATTTGGTTGGCAAGAATGTGGGTTGTTGACAGACTTGAGGTGCTTTGAATTCAAGGTTGTTTGATCCTGAAATCCTAGAAGCACAAACTGAAGTAATCTCTACTAGCAACGAAAGCATTCACATCGACCCTATAAGTCTTCTGTTTCTGCTTCCCAATAGTTTCTAGGATCAAGCCACCCTTTCCCCTCACTTGTTACTGAATGGTGCATTCCAGACTCCAGTCTGTTCTCACCAACTGGCTAATCGGAATGTTTGCAATAAAACTCCAAAGCATTATCTGTGAGAGTAAACGCATATCTGGCACAATCTCCACAGGAGCAGTAGGTTGACACCCTCACCAGCTAGATCCTGGGCTTGCATGAAGCCTCCAGTTCCCAAGAGTATCTCCTACACTTGGTTTATGCTGTATTTGCTACAATCCACACAGCTGAGGGTGATAATTAAGTAAGTGCATACATTTAATACAAGCAAAATGTAATTAAAAATTAGTAATAAATATTGGTGCCTGCCCATACAACATGTTGGATAACACAAGTTGCTCAGCCTATTTAAAAAAAAAAAAAAAAAGTGTTTTAGTGAGGATGCACCCTCACTAAATGAGAAACTACTAACTTGTGAAAGCTATGCTCTGTATACATAATGAGCCTTTCAGTAACTGATTATGAATTTTACAAGATTGTATTTCTCTGTTATTCTTTAAATTTCTGTATTCACTGTGCCCATAGAAAAGATGAAAGTAATGCTTCTGTATATGATAAGAATGTTCTTCAGGAAATTGTTATTTAGTTTCAGGAGTGATTTTGAAGTCTAGATAACTGAAAAGTATAAGAATTTTTCTTATGTAGGAAAACTGCCTCAACAGAAAAAGGTCAGTGTCCTAGAAATGGTCAAGCCTTTTCCTAAAGCAACAGGAAAGAAGAAATTAAAAGTTTGTTAGGATGACAACTGCAAGCCTGGAGTTTGTCAGTTGGAAAGACTACAAAATCCAAAATATCTTGAGAGATCAAGCCATAAGGGTTTTACATATTCACTTTCAGCATTTTGTCAGCACTTAGTTTGACAATGTGGTCTTGTTTATGCACATAAAGAATTTTATATGTTTTTCTATCCCTTGTATGCCAAAGTTCTGGGTCATTGGTACCTAAATATATAACTGTCTCTGTATTCATAGAAGTGGGCAGTTTAAATAAAAAGGAACATACATTTTGACATAACTAGAAGCAACTATTTCTTTTGTCATTTATGACATCTTCACACCAAAGAGAAAGACAAGTCTGAGTGAGGCGATTGCTTGGCACATCCTCTCAGGAGACCCCCACAGCAGGAAGTAACTTCAGCTGGCACGGGAGCAGGTGAAAGCCAAGGCAAACTGATACAGCTCCCAGGTAACTCTCCTGTCAGGAAGATTTGCCAGATCATACTGAAAGTTCAATTTCTGTGCCAGTGCCAGATTACTTTGAGTAAGGGGTAACCTGCGTCCTGGCTGCTGCTTTTCCTCTGGCACTGTCGTGCAGTCACGTGTCTGTCATTGTTCTCCAGAGACAGTAGATGTTGCTCACAGGGATGGATTATAAGTTGACCTAATGAGTCAAATGACTGCTTTGTGTTGCCTGTAAAGGTTGTGAACTGGCTGGCTGGAGCAGCAGAAGGAAAGGCAGAAAGTCTGAGGAACAGACTGAGTAGAGAGCAACATTTCAGAACAACTCTGGATTTAGGGAAGCCAAAGAATAATATGTGACCAAGTTCTCCTATATTTCTGTTAATTACTGTGTGAGGAAAACCAGATTCCCTTGAAGGGCTGAGTTTGAACTCCATGGTTTTGAAAGGACTGTGTTTAAAAGCGGGATGGGGAATGAAACGTGCTCTAAGTCCCATCACAAAAGCTTCTAGAAGTTTTCTATTCTTATAGGCTAAAGATTGAAATTTTTATGTGAGAAAATGTGATTACCAGTGTTCTGATCATTTGTAAAATTACACTTTTCTGCAAGCTGAATACTACCTGTCTTCTCAGATTCTTCTCTTGTATCCACTATCAGATTTCCTCTCATTTTCCCTGAGCTTTCCCTTTATATTGTACATCATTCCCTTTTCCATGTAGGAGTTCCAGCCCCTGCTCGTTCTTTAATGAGTACTTTATGCTGTGTGCATGCAGTCCTTCAGGACTGCTCTAAACGCCTTGTGCGCCTCTAGGAAGAGCTTCCAGAAGGTTGTCTTCAGGAGGGAAACCTTAGCAAGGAGAAACTGAGCAGAAGCTTAGCTAGGTCTGTACAGTAGATCTCTCCATCTAGCTGGGGCTTGTTCCAGAGCAGGCAAGAATCAAAACAGAGCAGATCAGATTGTACCTCCAGGACCAGCTATTCAGTCCTTCCCAGCAAATGACTGACTTACTTGTTGGGATACCAGGCTCAAACCTCAAATTAGTTAATTAACGTGACACTGAAGAAAATAAAACCAAATTCAAATCTGGAGGTCTGAAATATATGTATTTAATATGCCTATATACACAGGGATGGGATTTAAAGATTTTAGACAAATATAAAGATTATCTAGTTTCAACAGACTGTGCTACGTTTCCAATAAAGGTAAAAATTTCAATTTCATCTTCGCTGAAAGAATCAGCGTATTTAATTAGACATGTGCACCTGGTGCAGTTGGTAGGTCAGAGACCCCATGGAACAAAGAGTATAAGACAAAATAAAGACTGGGATAACTAGCAAACATCGCACTGATGCTTGTTGAGTTTGGAGTGTGTACCTGCAACCAGAATGTTTTTTTGATAGTTTTCATACTGCAGGTATACAGGCTGATCTGTTCCTCTATTGTCTTGCCAAAACTGTCTGTTCATCTGACTTTCTATGCAAAGTTGCAGTAGATACCATAAAAAAAATAAGGGGGGGAGGGGGGGAGGGCTTGTTTTTAAGGAAACAAAGAAACAAGAAGAAGAAGAAAAAAAGATCCTCCCCACTATCATTGAACTATTACAGGCTGTTGCATCACTGTGAGTCAATCTGCTAAAATTTCTGGATAGTGTTTTTTCTTTCCACTAGGGTATTCTGGAAGGTAAGAGTAAGTCTTCATTGACTTTAGGTCCACTTTTCCCATTTTAGTAGTACTTTTCCTAGGAAAGACTGAGTAGAAGCTGAATAAAAACGGCAGGATTTTTCACGTGTTAATGATGGCAGCTGTTTTAGCTCAGCTTGTACCACCAGAAACAAGCTGGCAGTAGCTTCCACCTAAACTAGTCAGAAGAAAACAATAATAAGCTTTAGTCAAGGCAATTATTTTAAACAAACACATTAATTCACCACACTGGACTGGGTCCCAAATTTTGGCTGATGATGGCTACAGAGTAGGGTGTCATATCTGCACCTGACTTTCTCTCTGCCATTTCCTGTTCAGCTCCCTCTTTGATCTCTGTCTCTGAATATAATTATGAAGCCTGAATCAGAACCAGGCTCTCATTTCTGCTGCTCCAACTTGCCCTTCTCTCTAGCTCTTAAGGAAGACACTGTGATTCTCAAATGCTTGCCTTTATTTTTAGTCCAATAAAATGGACCACCTGCAAATTCAGGCAGCTTTTTTCTTTTTATTACCTGCTTTTTATTATGTAGCCAACATACCCCAAAAGTACCCAGTAAGTGCATATAAAACATAATTAATCTTCTGAAAGGAATGTATCTTCTTTGCCTGAAATTGTTGTACCAAACCCTTAGGTGACATGCTCTGGCAGAGCTCCACTGAAATTAGCCCAGCTATCTTCATTTACAACACACACATGTTTGGCCCAATCCTTTTGCTCTCAGTGATAAGTGCATACTGAGCTGGATCTTCAAGACTAAGTTTTTAGTTACCAGTGGGGGACAATTAGCATAGCTCTGTTAACTGAAACAAAACTATCCTGATATACAGCAGCTGGGCATTTGCACCACTCTCCTCCCCTTCCCCCACCCCAGCAGACATTGTTACAATATTCAGTATTTAAAAATATACTTACTATGGAAAAATATATTTATGTGGCAAATTTTAAGGCTTTATATTTTAAGGCTTTGCACTGACCTCAGGAGGGTAGGACCTCGAGGTCCTATGTCCTACATCCTGTGCTCTATGTAAGCAGTGTAGTAATCACTATTAGGTTACATTGGTGTATTTAAATATGATAACTAGTTCCTATTTGTTGGAAAGAGAGCAAACCTGAAGAATTATCAACCAAAACCTAAAGGTGGTGTTTCTTTTACAAAGATATAATGTCTATCACTGTAAAATTTTACTCAATAAGCAGCAAGAATAATAAGGAATCTTGTACTAATCAGGACATGTACATCTGCACAGATGTACATGTACATATATACATACATAAATCCAGCTCTCAGACTGATCCTCCCTCTTCAAGGTTTTTCACTAGCCTAAGTGCAGCGTAAAGGCAACATAAGCAAGGGTGGAATCATATATCATACCTCTAATTTTAATGCTTTGGTTTTGTAAAAAGTATTGTCAAGTTTGCCCCAGACATGTTTGTTGACAAAGAGCTTAGGGTTTCATCCTAAGAACATTTTACTGTAGCCCATTTCATGTTACCATCACAAACGGCACATATCAACTGCTTGTGCCTGGCCACTGCTATAAACTGTTCTGGGAGAGTTAAGGTTGTAAAAGAAGAACATTAAGTGCATGCATAAAAAGCACAAGCCAACTGTTTACAGCTCCTACATAAATGTCCTCCTTATGTTTCCTTTATTTTTTTATTAGGAAGTGATAAGGCAAAGGTCACATATTCAGCAGATGCCCGCCATTGCTGACTATTGAACGAGAGCAAACCGAGTTTATCTAATCCTCAATCCTTTCTACTGTAGAGGAGGGCCAGGGCATGGAGGAGCAAATCAAACAGTTATTTTTCTTCTGTAGTTTTAGGAAAATTCTTCAGGTACTGGAAGCCCAGGCTTAAATTTAGTGTCAGACAGTCACACATAATCATAGCCTTCAGCGAAGTTGCTCAAATTTCACAGTGACACAAGTGATGAAAAGCTTGAGTCTGTCTTATTTATGGGCAGATTGGTTTATATTTGCGGTATCACCAGAATAAACTTACTTATAAAATAGTCTTAAACATTTAAAGGACTGACTCTATCCTGTTATACTCACTTTCTGCCGCTGTGGCTTCACTGACCTTTTAAAGACAGAACTCTTCATTAAACAGTTAAGCACAGAGTTAAAGGGAAAGCATTTCCATCTCTGTTCTCTGAAGTGGCTGACTTTGAAGTTTTGTAGCGCAAAAGATACAGTTCAGACTGGAGTCAAATACTCGCCACAGGAACTACTGTTCTTACAATAGCAGAAGGTGTGTTACAATGGAGATTTGCTGAATATACAGACTTTTTGAACACAGTCAATACATGGTGTTCTGTTAACAAGTTGATCTCTTCCTGGAGTCATCCTTTAGATCCTTTATTACAGGAACTAGTGCAAAAGAGTTTCACTGAAACGGGGTAATTCCTTTGACAGATGTGATAACAATAACTATATTTTCCTTTTTGATACATGGATTTTGGTTTCACTTCATATGTCTATATTAAGGGATTTTTTTGATGGGCATTTTATCCTACTACCAGATCTTAAGTTAGGATCATTTTGTACTCAGTAGCATTTCAACCCGACAGAAACAGCAAAGAACAGCTGAGAAATAATAAGCCAGGCTTCTGTAGGCATTTCACAGAAGTTTCTTTAAGTACTCAGTAACTGTTAGAACAGTACATATAGCACACTGAAAGCCTCCTAATTTTCATGCTCCAAACTGTCTCTACAGAGCTGTTAAATTTTCCCAATGATGAGTGACACAGAGATGTTCTGGCTATGTTTTCATAGGTATTTCCTTAAGGAAATGTTTCTATTCACCAAATCCATAGGGACTATTTTAATAAGACAGACCATCCCCTCGCCCCTGCCACCAACATGATCCGTTAGTAAATGACAGCGTGATGTTAGTGTTGTTTCTCACAACAAAGATGTTTTGGATTTTCTATAGAAAAGCAAATTCACATTCCTAACTTTCCTCTAATCATCCTGTCCCTCCTCAAAAAGCCTGTGTCTACCTTTTACCCATCTTTCCTGTCAAGTCCACTCTGTAGCCTATCTGTGGATATTTCTCTCTTTCTTAAAAATCATTGGAAAAGAAGATCCTCTATATTTTCATACAGTTTAGTAGTTCTTAACAGTTATAGCAATACCTTGACTGTAGTATATATAATGTATGTGTCATTTCACTCTCTAGTTGGCTAATTTCTATTGGTAAGGGAATGAGCCTGAAATTTGGCAAACCACCTTAGTTTTACACACATGCAGGCATGCACTCATACACACACTTGCTTATCCACGTAGATGTATATATATCCACAGATATATCCTTTTTCCATTCACAATTACCTATTGAAACTTAGAATAGTTTAAGATTGAAGACAGGACAGAGTTACCCAGTCATGGGTACACCATAGCTCTGAATAACTCCATGGTTGGCCCAAGCTTATTCAGGGCACTCCAAGCTCATTTGGACCAACCATCAACATCACTTCAACTTTTTTTATTGAAAGTCACCACCTTCCTCCGACTTCACTCTGCTAGGAGAGTCAGTTTCTTTCAGACAACTCATGCGTAATGAAAGAGCAAACTATAGCTATTGAAGAGAAATTTTATCAATGACAATCACCCCTTAAGAAAACATACAGTTGCCACGCATTGGTACAATGCAGAAAAATTAGCTATAACAATGTAACACCATTAACTTGCTGCATCAATAACCAAAAATGGAAATAACACACACTTTTCATTCATTACTATAGTAGCATCAGGATTCCAAAAAAATGAAACATGCCTAAGAGCTAACGCTCACAACACAGAGATGTTTTACCATGGAATACTGAATTGTACTACTACTTGCCCTGTCCTACTACTAGAGATATTCTTTAAAACAAACAAAAAAACCCTGAAGAAATGGTCAGCCTATTTATCTTTTAATATTTTTTCTTTTTTTTTTTTTTTCTTCTTCCCTTTTTAAGAAGCCTTCATTCCTGCCTCAGCTGTCACAGGCTATGACTACTTCCAGGCTAAGTGACTCTGCCATCTGCAAGGTTTCCTCCTAACATGAGAAGAGCCAGTCACGTGTGTCTATCCACTAAGAAATTATATTCTAGCTGCAGAAATCCACAGGATGATTCAGAAAAATACACCCATAGGATGTTACTGTGAATTAATTATACATCTATAGCATTTTAGAACACCTGTCTAAATCTTAAACATTTATAGGGCCCTGCAAGTTCTGTGATTATCTTCATTTCTGTGAAGTAGGGTATACAGACCTCACAATGAAAGCATGGGACCCCATTTGTATATCCTTGGCATGCTTCAAATAGCTATTGAGTGGAAACTGGAACAGAAATCCTTAATGATGATGATGATGATGACAATTTAGCTTTTCTTTTCTTTTTTTTTCTGATGTCTCTAAAGAACACAGCAGTTGTCTGTTCCCGCTCTGCCGCACTGCTCAATTCCTTAAAAATAATTCCTTGTAGAGAATCCAATTCTTCTTGCTTCAATTCTTCTACCCTGTGAAATATACTTTCTTAGACAGGAGTTCCTGCCTTAAACTGTGTCATTAAATTTCCTCTCACTCTTCACAAGTGCTTTCATATGCATCCATTTTGGTTTGTGCTAGTAGAAAAAGTGAAGCTGAAGAGCCAAAGTCCATCAAGCAGTTTTGACAGCATCCAAGCACTATATTATTTTAAAGTTTACATTTGTCTTCAGGACATTAGTTCCCTGTATATTAACTGTTTATGTACATATACACATGGTTAAGGATATTTACTGTTTTGCTAGAATAAAATAGTGCATGATAACAAAGAACACCTAGCTTGATAGACAAGCACCTGCTGGTAACATTTTTATATAGATAGATACAGCCATTATCTTTCTCCTTTGGTAATACAAATGAAAGAAATACAAACTAGGAATGATCTTCAACTGACAGTGACTGCCAAAAATACTATTATTATCCTATCCTAGGTCATCATTTTGAAATGGATAGATTAGAAAAAATCACAGGACAATATTAGTCTAAATACTGATGTCCTGACGCACAATTGCTCTGCAAAATGAGATTAAGAGATTCTGTGCTCTGGCTTGTAGACACTTAATTTCTGATTAGATGACTGGAAGAAACTGTTATGTTCAGAACAGTTGACTGGAAGAAACTGTCAGAGTGTTGATGTTTTCCAGGGACTGTGGCTCCACAATGCACGTTAATTCTATTTGGGTTTGTGAGAAAACAAATGGGTCATGTGTACTCCTCTGGGGAATGATGAGGTTTACTTGCCATTTCACAACTTTCCATACAAAATTCAGTGAATGTTGGCATATAAAAGGCATAAAAGGCCTGATTTCCTATGGTGACAAAGGTGGTCAGTAGCCCTGAAAGAGAAGCTTGCTGACTTCTCTATCTTGGAAATCAGAAGACAGATAGAGGAAAGCAAGTGGCCTCTGTTTACAAGTAATCACCCATATAAATTCTTACTTCTCCATCTTCATGCTAACAGGCCCAAAAGAGCCTTCCAAATCCTGCATCAGTTTCTGAAAAAATGTGTTGAAACCTCTATCATTACTCTGAAAGCACAGTAGTGCCTGAACACAGATTTCTAAAGCACTGAAATAAGATTCTTTAAATNAAAAAAAAAAAAAAAGAAGCAAGTAATTAATCAAAACCAACCAAGACCCCAAGAATAATTCTGAGTTGCAATTTAGGGCCTGAAGTTACAGCCCCGGAGACTGAAATAATAAAGATTCAACTCTGTCTGTGAGATGTAAGTATCTTTGGTACACAGGAACTTGAGTGTTCATTACAAATCAGCCCACCTTTTCTGCCCTGCCTTCCTCAGCAATTTAAAGAGAGGCTGGGTCCATGTTTGTCACTTTCTACTGACAGGGAGGTATACAAAATGTGCAGTGATATGGTCCTAAGTCCCACAGGATAGGCAACACATCAGACATCAGCATGGAATAGATTCTGTGAGAGCACTTGCACCTGAGGGCATTCCAGTCACTGTACTTTCCCAGCCACCCCAGGAGGGAACACGTAAACCAGAAGCTGAGGACAAGAAGCCGTGCTCTCCATTTACCATTCACTAGACAGTTGAAGGAGACAAACATAGGGAAAAGAGTCCACTGCTTCTCTCCAGGATCCACACTGGCACAAAAAATCCCCCTGACACACAGTGCCCTGGGACGGGTTGTCAGCTGCAGACACAATCACTCTTGGAGCATCCCTCTGGCTACTGGCCACACTCTCACCAGAGTAAGCCACCAAGGGCTATCTGGCCCTTATGCATTAGTGTTGGGCAACATGTAAGGATTTGACTCATTGAACCACACATTTTGTTCTCTTATACCAGTACACTAAAAAAAACCCCTCATACATACTTATTTGCTTCCTATAGTGCTTCCAATAATCACAGCTGCTGCAAAGAGCATATTCTCTCTTGCAATTTTCTTGCCATCAAGAAAGCTAAGAAAATAGCAGAAGATTTTGCTCACCACTGGAGACTGTATGATACTTGGGTGTTTCCCAATAAAGAAAAGGTACATGTTTTAAAACGTGTCGGCAGCTGGAAAGATCTGCACTTTTAAAAAGTTATTTTCAGAAGTTGATGGATTTGCTTGTAAAGGAATCACTTAGAGAAAGGCTCAGTGTATCTTTGAGCTAAACCAGAGGATGAATTAGCTTTATAACAACAAGACTTACAAGAGGGTTTAGTATTAAATATTAAACATTTCTCCATTAAATTTCTGAGTGGAAAGCTGGGTATGATGGATTGATTTGAGGAAATAACCATTCCTGTGATCATGCACAAGATCTCCATTTGCATTTCAGTCTGGACAGACACCTTGTTGCTGATGTTAGCTCCTGGAGTCTAACAGAGGACTACTGAGCACAGAGCTGGGCATCACCTCTATGCTCAAAGTAACACACACAGCCCTTGGACGGCTGGAGGAGGGGAACCGCTTCCTCACCACTGACTGCACTTTTTTGGTGGCTGCTTAGAAAAGCCTTTTTGAGAGCTGGACAGACCAGAGCACCTCAACACTGTTTTTACTTTCCAGAAACAAACCATAACAAGTTAGTCAAGCAAGCCCCTATGAGACGTTTCCTATATAACAGTTTATGAAATAGTTCCCTCATTTATCATAGCGTTCTAGGGCTGTAACAATAGCTTTCAAAAAATAAACTCAGTTTTCTCTAAAAAGAGGCTGAGGTGGCCGAGAGAGAGGTTTCTAAAAGCAGTGAGCAATGACTAGCTCCTGCAGAGAACTTCAGAGGCCAGAGGGAATGGAGTTTTCTTAAGGCAACTGGCCTCGAGACACCAGATCTTACATCAGTTTAATGAAAATTGAATGCCTAGGCCACACAATTTTCTTCAGAAAAGCCCAGCTTCTGGTCATTTGGCTCCTGCAAACTATTCTGAGTCCCTTCCTCCCTAAATCCTATTAGCTCCACAGTTTTCAGGATCTATTCCACATAAATCAGTTTTGAGCTGATCAGCATTTCTCTATTAATAGTTTCCAGACCCATGCTGTAAGAGTATGAGAAATCAGAGCAACTCAAGACAGAAAATTTGTAATGGATTTTGTCTTGTGAGAGATGGTAAAATGGCACAAGGATTAAACTGAGAAGCAGGAAAGTTTGTCTTAACAGTAAGAAGAATCTTTTAGCTTTAAATGTTTTTTAGGTAGTGTAAATTGGAATGTCCCCACTGACTCACTTAAATCTATGCATATCAAAACTAGCTAAGGATCTAGCCATCTTTCTTACCAAGAAGTATGGTTGCGACTGCTTTTTGTCTGTTTATTCTGGCACAACTAGCTGACTTCAGCTGATGCAGCTCAAATTGACAGTATTGTGAAATCCATTGTTATATATCTCTCTTTCTCAGTTATATCCACCGGGGGTGGGGAATCACAAAAAAAAGCTTATAATAGTTCCAATATGGAACTCCGATGGTCTTTCCCTTTCTTTGCTCCAAAGTGCCACATAGAATACAGTTGAGTTTCAGTTTCTGTTGTGGGCAAGCAGCAATGGAAATAGTGTTGAATCACTGTGTGGCTAATACAGGGATAACTGATAGGCAGAAATAGTCACTGCTGTGTTGTCTGGCTGATATGTGATGGATGAAATAATGTCTTGTGTCAGCACTTTTTTCCAAAAGCTATATTTATTAATGTTATGACTGAGGGAATCCTTAAAGTCTTTCAGGATTCAGTTTACCAAAATGCTTATGCAACATAACAGCTTACCACCATTATCAAATGAGGCTTTCTTCACTTCCTCTCCCACTAGTCTTCCAAGCTCACATCTGGTACCAGCTCCCACTGGGGAGCGGAGAGTGACTGAGCTGACACAAGGTGCACAGCTGGACTGTGACTCTGGCGGGGAAAAATCAAGAAGGGAAAGATAGCATTACACTACCCCTTCCTCAATAATGGTAGATTGGCTCCTCCCGTCTGAAGCCGTGCTCTCTGACTTCAGTTATTTCTCTCATGTTGCTTTACTTGAAGCAATGTTGTGAGCCAGGTGGGAGAAGTTTCCCCAGACTTTGTGGGTCTGTGTCAGGTTTGAATCATAGATTCATAGAATACCAGGTTGGAAGGGACCTCAAGGATCATCTGGTCCAACCTTTAATGGCAAAAGCATGGTCCAGACAAGATGGCCCAGCACCCTGTCCAGCTGAATCATAAAGATGTCCAATATTGGGGAACCCACCACTTTCCTGGGGAGATTATTCCAGCAGCTGTTCTCATTGTGAAAGGTTTTCCTCTTGTGTCCAACCAGAATCTCCCCAGGTGTCACTTGTACTGATTACCCCTCATCTTTTCCATGTGATTCCTTGTAAAAAGGGAGTCTCCATCTTCTTTGTAGCCACCCTTTAAATACTGGAACATGGTGATAAGGTCTCCCTTAAGTCTTCTTTTCTCAAGGCTGTACAAACCTAGTTATCTCAGCCTTTGTTCATACAGTGTGCTTCCGAATCATTTGATGATCTTTGAAGTCCTTCTCTGGACCCTCTCCAGCCTGTCCATGTCTTTATTCCATAGCGGGACCAAAACTGAACACAGTATTCCAGGTGTGGCCTGAGAAGTGCCAAGTAGAGTGGGATAATGACTTCTTTATCTCTGCTGGTGATGCCCTTGTTGATGCAACCCAGCATCCTGTTGACTTTCTTTGCCACTGCAGCACATTGTTCACTCATATTGAGCTTGTTGCCCACCAGGGCCCCCAGAACCCTTTCCACAGAGCTGCTCCCCAGCAGGGTAGTGCTGGACTCCTGGATTATGTTTCCCAGGTGCAAGACCTTACATTTGTCCTTGATGAACTCATAAGGTTGTTGTTAACCCACTCTTCCAGCCTATCCCGCCCTTCCTGCAGGGTGGCTCTCCCTTCCCAAGCATCCACTTCTCCACTCAGTTGGGTATCATCGGCAAAGTTTGTCAGGGTACACTCGATCCCGCCATCCAGATCACTTATGAAGATATTAAACAGCCCTGGGCCAAGTATCGATCCCTGTGGGATCCCACTTGTGACAGGTTGCCAGTTTGAAAAGGAGCTATTTACCACCATCTTCTGGGTGTGTCCTGTCAGCCAGTTACCTACCTTGTCTAGACCATAACACATCAGTTTCTCTAGGAGGAGGCTGTGGGGAACTGCATTAAAAGCCTTGGAGAAATACAGGTAGACAATGTCCACCACTCACCCCACATCAACTGAGCAGGTTACTTTATTATAGAAGGTGATCAGGTTTGTCAAACGCAATTTGGCCTTGGTAAATCTGTACTGGGTTTTCCCAATCACGTGCTTCATTTGACTTGTGGTACCCCCCAGCAGGATTAATTCCATAACTTTCCCAGGGACTGAAGTAAGACTGATGGGCCTATAATTTCCTGGATCCTTATTTGAATCTTTCTTGAAGATGGAGGTGACGTGCCTTCTTCTAGTCTTCTGGGACATCCTCTGATCTCCACAACTTCTCGAAGATTATGGAGAGCAGCCTTGCAATGACGTCAGCCAGCTCTCTTAACACCCTTGGGTGGATAGTGTCCGGGCCCATTGATTTGTAGAGGTCAAGCTCCTGTAATAGTTTGCATACTGACTTGTTCTTCACTGGCAGTGGGTCTGTGTTTGCCACAGCCTGTATTTTTGTTCCCAAGGTCTGGGGGCCCAACAGTGATGATAAAGAAAGACGTGAAGAAAGGGTTCAGAGCATCTGCCTTTTCAGCGTTGTTGGTGACCAATTCACATCTCCTGTTTATCAGCAGGGCATTCTGCTGCTTCTGATTCTGATTGTTGTTTACATGCCTGAATCATAGAATCACTTGGGTTGGAAGAGACCTTCAAGATCATCGAGTCCAACCATAAATCTACACTGCCAAAATCACCCCTGAAAACGCCTTCCTTGTAGTTTTTGTCATCTCTGGCCGGTTTCAATTTGAGCTGAACTTTTGCTTTTCTAACTGTGTCTCTGCACACCCTGGCAATGCCCTTGTAGTTCTCTACAGGGATTTGTTACTTTTTCATCTTTGCTACACTTCTCTTTTGCTTCTGAGCAGACTCAGAAGCTCACAGTTAAGCCAAGGGGGTCTCTTGCTCCACCTGCTTCCGTTACCTTTAAAGGAGAAACAACCTATTGCCAANGGATCATCTGGTCCAACCTTTAATGGCAAAAGCATGGTCCAGACAAGATGGCCCAGCACCCTGTCCAGCTGAATCATAAAGATGTCCAATATTGGGGAACCCACCACTTTCCTGGGGAGATTATTCCAGCAGCTGTTCTCATTGTGAAAGGTTTTCCTCTTGTGTCCAACCAGAATCTCCCCAGGTGTCACTTGTACTGATTACCCCTCATCTTTTCCATGTGATTCCTTGTAAAAAGGGAGTCTCCATCTTCTTTGTAGCCACCCTTTAAATACTGGAACATGGTGATAAGGTCTCCCTTAAGTCTTCTTTTCTCAAGGCTGTACAAACCTAGTTATCTCAGCCTTTGTTCATACAGTGTGCTTCCGAATCATTTGATGATCTTTGAAGTCCTTCTCTGGACCCTCTCCAGCCTGTCCATGTCTTTATTCCATAGCGGGACCAAAACTGAACACAGTATTCCAGGTGTGGCCTGAGAAGTGCCAAGTAGAGTGGGATAATGACTTCTTTATCTCTGCTGGTGATGCCCTTGTTGATGCAACCCAGCATCCTGTTGACTTTCTTTGCCACTGCAGCACATTGTTCACTCATATTGAGCTTGTTGCCCACCAGGGCCCCCAGAACCCTTTCCACAGAGCTGCTCCCCAGCAGGGTAGTGCTGGACTCCTGGATTATGTTTCCCAGGTGCAAGACCTTACATTTGTCCTTGATGAACTCATAAGGTTGTTGTTAACCCACTCTTCCAGCCTATCCCGCCCTTCCTGCAGGGTGGCTCTCCCTTCCCAAGCATCCACTTCTCCACTCAGTTGGGTATCATCGGCAAAGTTTGTCAGGGTACACTCGATCCCGCCATCCAGATCACTTATGAAGATATTAAACAGCCCTGGGCCAAGTATCGATCCCTGTGGGATCCCACTTGTGACAGGTTGCCAGTTTGAAAAGGAGCTATTTACCACCATCTTCTGGGTGTGTCCTGTCAGCCAGTTACCTACCTTGTCTAGACCATAACACATCAGTTTCTCTAGGAGGAGGCTGTGGGGAACTGCATTAAAAGCCTTGGAGAAATACAGGTAGACAATGTCCACCACTCACCCCACATCAACTGAGCAGGTTACTTTATTATAGAAGGTGATCAGGTTTGTCAAACGCAATTTGGCCTTGGTAAATCTGTACTGGGTTTTCCCAATCACGTGCTTCATTTGACTTGTGGTACCCCCCAGCAGGATTAATTCCATAACTTTCCCAGGGACTGAAGTAAGACTGATGGGCCTATAATTTCCTGGATCCTTATTTGAATCTTTCTTGAAGATGGAGGTGACGTGCCTTCTTCTAGTCTTCTGGGACATCCTCTGATCTCCACAACTTCTCGAAGATTATGGAGAGCAGCCTTGCAATGACGTCAGCCAGCTCTCTTAACACCCTTGGGTGGATAGTGTCCGGGCCCATTGATTTGTAGAGGTCAAGCTCCTGTAATAGTTTGCATACTGACTTGTTCTTCACTGGCAGTGGGTCTGTGTTTGCCACAGCCTGTATTTTTGTTCCCAAGGTCTGGGGGCCCAACAGTGATGATAAAGAAAGACGTGAAGAAAGGGTTCAGAGCATCTGCCTTTTCAGCGTTGTTGGTGACCAATTCACATCTCCTGTTTATCAGCAGGGCATTCTGCTGCTTCTGATTCTGATTGTTGTTTACATGCCTGAATCATAGAATCACTTGGGTTGGAAGAGACCTTCAAGATCATCGAGTCCAACCATAAATCTACACTGCCAAAATCACCCCTGAAAACGCCTTCCTTGTAGTTTTTGTCATCTCTGGCCGGTTTCAATTTGAGCTGAACTTTTGCTTTTCTAACTGTGTCTCTGCACACCCTGGCAATGCCCTTGTAGTTCTCTACAGGGATTTGTTACTTTTTCATCTTTGCTACACTTCTCTTTTGCTTCTGAGCAGACTCAGAAGCTCACAGTTAAGCCAAGGGGGTCTCTTGCTCCACCTGCTTCCGTTACCTTTAAAGGAGAAACAACCTATTGCCAAGTAGATTACATGGGAGGCAATATCAGAATTACTGTCATTTGAACAGACAGCTCTGAGGGATGTGGGCTTATCTAACTCTGAGGTATGTTCTTTATTATCAAATCTTCATTATTTAATTAACAGTGCCAGGAAACACTTCAAGGCAGTGAAAGAGCATTTCAGTATTTCAGTGTGGTCCCTGGTCCATGGCAACAATTCCTCTCTTAGGGCATTACCAGAGAGGCCTTGGGAGCTAGCACAAGCTGACCCACTCTGTCTTGGAGGTTACAAGAATTCAGTACTATGGATGTCAGTTGGCTTCAGAGACAATTTAACGCTGCTAAAATTGTTCATATATTATAATCTACATGCCTAATCTGAATAAATTTCACAGTGTTCCATATGTCTCAGGACTTTGTGCTGTTGCCTTTGATGCTACTAGTATTGGACATCCTTACAGTGATGCTCAAGACACATGTCTCCACTAGCTTTCTCCTTGAAGTCACAGGTTTGTCTGTTTGCTTTGGTTCAGCCTTCCCTGACTTGAACACTGAGCAGAGTCTAAGGGGGAACTACTCAAAGTCTTTGCAGTTTGCCCAAAACACCCTGGCCTGCAAGCGTGGTCCGACCTCTGCTTGGGTGTGTGCTTTTATCTCCTGCAGGAGCTGATGGTCCACTCAGTCTTCCTATCCCTGCTGTTTTTCATTCAGTGGAGCTGCCAAAACAGAAAGGCTGGAAATTTTCAGCACTTCCCCACCAACCTACTCAGCTTCTACTTCTTTTCCTCTGCTCTTGAAACAAAAAGGAAAGGTGTCAAGGAAGAGAAACCAATTGCCTAAGGAAGATATCTGTGTTGACAACAAAGAAAAAAAGCTCGTTAGTCTTTACTGACCAGTTTTGGCTAAAGTATGTGTAAGTATACTTTAACATAAAATCACTTTTTCTTTTGACAAAGAAAAAGAAATGCCTGCTGGGTGAAGGTTCAGGGGTCTAAATTTCTAAATACACAGGAACAATCCATATCTTCAAAATTGTATTGTATAACTTAGAACCGTTGTTTAAGTAGACAAAAAGATATCTGTAAGGCAGTTAGTTGTTCATTTCTGCTGTTACATATATTGCAAGCAATGTCAAAGAACTTCACGGGGGTTTTTCTTTATTCGTCCATTCAGTTCGAGATCCCTCTGAATTAACATATCTTTTTCTTAAACATCTAAAGAATGAGGATTAGTTACACTGGAAATATTGATGCAATGCTAACTAGCATAACAAGGTCTATGCTATCAAAATAACATAAAGAGGAATACAATTTCAACAGCATCAGTCTGCTTTTAAGTTGGGATGTTGAAGAAATCTTTCACAAGTATAATTAATTTGTAAATGCTTGATTTGTACAAGCTAGATCTGTCCAGTCATCAGATGCAGACTATTGCTCTTGCACGCTTTGCTTTCATGACAATATTTATACAGAAAACAATTATATTATCAACCTACACATCTACCCTCCAATCAGATTGTGGCTGCCATGCCAAACAAAGACAAATGGAAACCCATATTCTACATTCCTAGCAGAGGGAAAGGACTTAAGTGAATTATTCTTTGACATTAATAGGATAACATGTGTGCTTTGCAACAAACATCAACTTTGAGAGTGATACTGTGGATGGAAGGTTGGGGGAGATGTATGTTAATATCATCAGAGGTCCCTGCTTGCAGATAAATGTCCCTGAAGACAGAATTAGATCAGGAAAGAACTTGGCTCTGTCCATCATTTTCTAAATAAAAAGCAATAAGAAATCAAACCCAAAAGCCCTTAGACTTTAAAGCTAGAAAGCTCTGAACTTCATAAGGCCCAGTCTTGACTCATGAATTTCCATGGCAAAATCTTCATCCACATCTGTGGGGCAGTATCAAGCTTTAAAGGCTAACTGTCATTTACCTCTTTATAATTCAATAAATTATCCTGCACCTAGGAGAAAGAAAAACTGAGCTAAGCTTTCCAGACCAGAACTCTTTTTCTCAAAAACATGATCATGTGTATAACAAGAAACTATAGTATTCAAAATGTATAGGGAAAATATGTAAATGTGTAAATATATAAACAATTTTTAGAATAGGATTTAAATTCTAAACAAAAGAAAGGACCATCAACAGAAAACAGCAAAATTTGCTGAAATTTCCCTAAGAGAGTGCTTCAGAATATTGGAGAATATAAAATTACTCTTGTGTTAGTGGAGTGCTGTTAAAACTTCACTTTCTTCCTTAACCTAAATGGGAGCTAAATATCTCTAGAGTGAACCTCCAAACAGGCTGAAGTGAGAAATCATAGGCATGCAAAAAACATAGAAGTGGTTACAGTAATGTTGACCTCAAGAAAAATGACAAATGCACATCTGGAGCTTGCTGGTGTGACAGCCATAGCAACTGGCTGGAGGATCACGCACATCTTAAGAGCATACCCAAACTTCACACAGAATCAGGCCCTGCTCCACTCCCCGTCGTGCTCTCCCAGCTGGACTCCCTTGCATGCCATGGCCAGACTCCTTCTTAGATCCAGCGCTCTTCAGGAAGCCTCTCTTCCATCTTCAATCACTGACATACCTCTGGCCATTGCAGTGCAGCTCAAAGAAGGGTGCGGTCTTTAGGCATGGTTTTTTAGCTTTGGTTTTTTTCCATCAAGTATAAATTACACCCAAATCTATCCCCCAAACCTTTTACCAACAGAAGCAGACTGAAAAACAAGCTCTGGTCATGGACCTCTCCAAACAGCAGTACTGATACAAGGAACAAGAAGTGCTCAGACCATCTCATCCCTCCATATTTACTAAATATTACACCTCAGTATCTCTCACTCAGGCAGTGGTTGCCATGTACTGAGCACCTGAGTGACTGAGAACCTCTGTTTTCTTATCCAGCCAGTATTTTATCCCCTGAACACATCCCATCTTCTCCTATCAACAAAAGACAGTCTCATAGTACAGGCATATCAGGAGCTGCTGGTGACCTGAAGTCTTGATTACCCAGCAAAACACCAAAACACCATGAACCATACAGCATGTCAAATGTAAAGGGAATTCAAGAATGTCAGGGAATTTTAAAGCAGTTGGAAGAAACGTGTTTTATGTAAAAAAGAGGGTACAGAGAGGTGTGAAGATGCTTGTCCATCCTGGTCCGAATTTCTTGGGTGAACAGGAATGCCATGAGGGGACACGTTGGAGAAGTGAGAACTGCTACATCCTTGATGGAGTGTGTCCTCCTGCCCTCACTGCCTTCTCTCTAGCAAGACTGAGAGCCTGTGACATGCATGAAGTGCAGCTGCTCTTTGTTATCGGGCTTGTGCTGGTCCCTGTGCACATCGTACACGCCTCCCATGTAGATCTTCTCATGAACAAGTGGCAAGGTATCCCCAGGTATCACATCACACAAGGACAAAAGCCATCATTTTACATTAAGGAAACATTGGTGAATGGATCCAGGCTAAGCGTAAGCCTTTGCTTTGCAGGGTTCTTTTTAATCCTGGGTCAGTCCTGTGACACGCTATAGAATATGGTCCGACTCCACCAGGGGCGGTAAAAGGGCAGGAAAAATGACCAATGACAGGGAATAGCAGGCATGTGTCAAGTTGGCATTACTGCCAAAACCCCTGTGATGTGAAACTGTGGTCTCAGACAATTTCTTTCTACGTGACCAGGGCTGTCCAAGAGAAGTCTGTGTGGGAAAAGATTCCTTGATTCAGAGGAGGCAGGGGACCGAAGAAGGTCTGCTACCTCCTGCACAATTCAGTGTCTCCTTTTTTTCCATCCTGCACATACCTCTGCACCAGCAGTTGCTCTAGTCCCTAATCCTGCAGCACTCCTCCTCTCATTCTTTACCACCCTTCCCCATGTCATTCCTCACAGTGATCCTGCGACTCCTGTTAATCAACGTTTCCCCCAACCTCTGCTCCTTCTTCTTCCCTCCTCCCTTTTCATGCACGCATAGCCGTTACCTCTCTTGCCAAATCTTCAAAGTCTTCTCTTCTTCACACCCTTTCCTCTCCACGAACAGAGAGTGAGTACAAGCCATTTATTTAATTTGAGGAAATAATCAGAGCCCCTTCATAAGTCTATGTTGTACACAGGTTAGATTTGCCCTCAAAATAATTAAGAAATTCTCCTTTTGACAGCAGGAATTGTAACAACAGACCTTCATTTTTTATTTTTTTTTATATTTTCAAGAACCTGCTTAATGCCAAATGCAAAAGGACGCACAGCAGGTCCATGTTGGGTTCACCAGCTGAGCCACCAGACTAGCAGACTTTCAGCTGCTTGGACAGTGAATGGATTGGTGTCACTTGGTCTGTGACTCTGTCTTGCTTTTGTTTTCTGAAACCTCAAGTCTTTAAGGAGTATTAATTTTCACATAGTTTCTCCAAAGTGGGTGGTCGGAAAGGGCATAAAGACAAGTATTAGGCAGGGAGAATGTCAAATGTACCAGGCCAGTTTTAGGCACTTCTGGGGCTTGAACCCTCAGATCTGCAGTCAAAACACACTAGAGGAATTTGTCAGCCTCAAGACAGCCTCTGTACTTGAGAAGGTGGGGGCAGGCTGTCTGAGGAAACCCTTCTTCAAGTATCAGCAAATTCAAGACAATAAACCATTCTGGCACCAATCTGAAGCAGGTCAAATACTAAGACCTTCTGGATAAGAACATTGTATTTAGAAAAACCAAACACCAAACTTAGTAAAAGAAAGTTTAAACTAAAGCATGTTAATACGAGAGATGGATCTCTGCTGTAATGTTGACTGGTCTGTGCATTTTGCAGATCAATGTTATGTACTTGATGACAAAATTTACCTTTTGCTGCAAAATTGTGCACTTGTTATATAGCATTTTATTTCAAAGTCATTAGCTTTTAAACCGTAATTTCTAAAACCAGAGCTCAGTCATGTATGAAAGACGGTCTTCTTTTTAAAAACTAATGATAAATCTTTAATATCAATATTGATCTCATGCTGATTGCTGATAATTTTACCGAAAGCATAAATCTAACATGTTTATTCCTCAGTTTCAAACTTACTTCTGCTCTTTTCTGGAGCTGTAAGTCTCATTTGCCCCCTCCTTGTATGCTAAAGTCCCTGAAAATGGTACAAAGTACTTTTACATTCCCAGTCCAAAACTCTGTGGTGCACTGAAAGCCATGAACATAAGACAAACTGTTTAAAACTTAATGAAAAATCAAGTAACGCTAGGATTATAGTTTGAGTCATATTCTTCATTTCCACATTAAAAACAACAAAAGCTATCCTTACAAATTTCTTTGAAGTAACCATAAGGTAATGTGCTGTATCCGGATGTAACAGAAACCCACAGGCAGCCACTTTTTATCTAGCATGTAAGTATGGTTCTTGGGCATGTATGCTATATATCTACACAAACCCACACAGGTGCACGCTTGCAAGCACCTCACATGTAGCCTTAAGAAACCCAAAGAATGTCTGGTTTTATTTGGCTACTACTCAGTGTGAAAATGTATGTTAAATATGAAGAAAAGCACAGAAATATTTAAGTTACACCCAAGCAACTCAAACCTGTAATGCCTGAACTCATCATTATTCATTGAGGTGGATCTGATAGCTGGATGAAGCAATATTTTCTTTTCTTTTCTCAGTCACTTAGATTCAGAGTATGGGGACAGAATGAAAGACACCATTATTCTTCCAAAAAGTCAAACCCAGAAGCCGTGAAAGCCTATATATTCAGATCAAATGGCTTATAATTTGTGCTTTTATATCCTAGCTTGGGACAATGACACACATAATGTCTGAGCTGTTGTGAATCAAGTTGGGCCATGCAGTCTATTTGGGTTGAAAACTGCTGGTTTAGGTTGTTTTCATCTTTACCCTTTTTTTTTTTTTTTCTGTGTGGATGAAGAATTCTCTCTTTTAAAAAATATTATTATTCAAGTGCATGCTGAAATTGAATCATGCTATTCTTACATAATTTTTCATTGGATTGTTGCAACCTATAAAGAAATCCAATTAAATTTCCCTTGCAGGCACAGAGCCTCATTCAGCACGCCTTTATAAAGCTGGCTTGTTGTATTGTATGGCATGTCTATGAATTGAGAAGCACAGAGGCCCTGTCCCATTCCTTGTCCTGTGTGACATGATGTAGAGAGAGCGAGTCCGCCAGCAGTGTTTCAAAGAGCTGTATTATCAGAAAATATAAAGACTTTGCCATCATTTCTGCTGCCGTGGTTTAGAATATGCATGTGCCAGTGCATTTGCAGAACAGTTTTGAAAACTGTATGGCTCACATATTACTCTCCACGTCTGTAATTTTCACCTTCCTTATATGAAGAACACACGATTTGATGTTTCATTCTATGCTAAAGATGATGTACAGATTGTCTGTTGAAGACAAGGTTAGCAAAAGAACTTTTTAGAATGGTATTCTAGTTTCCCAGAATGCACAAATGGAGTGCACGCTTCTCCTGTCTCAAGGAAGCAGACTGCAAAAGTTGTGGAGTTTGGTTACACAGCAGTGGGATTGCGACGCTATTTGTCTGTGTGCCTAGCTGTCGATTTAAACATCATGGGATGGTCCAAATGATCAGCAGGCTCACTCTGGCTGTCTCCAGCAGGAAGGGCAATGTTTGCCTTCCTCCACGGACACAGCACGGAAAGACAGAGAGCCACCTTCATTCCGTATCAGACTTTGCCAACAGTGGGTGTAAGCACTGTGTATCCTTGCGTGTGAGGGTTACTCCAGGTTGTACAATAAGACTGCCTTGGCTTGATCAATTTACTTGTTCTTGTTGTTGAGAAAGATGTGGCAAACCATGTTCTGTAGGCTCCGGGCATTTTCCGTAGAGGAGATTACTGGTTGTGGTAAGGAGCAGGAGTATTTACCTGATGGCATATGTCTGGCCTACATGGGTCATGAAGTTAACTACAAATGCATCCTTTCACCTCCACAGACCTCCATATCCTGCAGTTGGAAATAAGCCACAAGATCCAAATTATAAACACTATGTGGAATACAGGGATGATAAAGATCAACCACTATATCTTCCTGTTAATGTGAAATTGATTTCTGTGCTATATTTCCTGATGTTTCTCCAATCTAATTTAAATGTTCCCAAGTGTTCTTTTCCCTTGAGAAATTATTTCACTGTATAATGTTATGATGATGGGCAAACTGTAGTCCAGATCCAGTTCAAGTACTGAAATATACATGTATTCAACCTTAAGAAAAAAAGCAGTATCAATCACATGTTTAAAATCACACGTGCTCCAGTGCTAAAAATAGTCTCACTGCCTGGGATTTTCTTCTGATAGTCAATCTAAATTTTTCTTCTTTTAATTTCTTCTCATTACTGCTCTAGTTATACCCCTGTAACTAAGCTAAATAATTAATTGACATTTTCATTTACTTCAATGGGAGCCATTCACACATATCAGAGGACAAATTTTAGCCCTTAATAAAGAAATGAACTATTGTCTCACCAAGCAGATACTGAAAATGCCAGCCTACACCTGCTTACACAAGAGAATTGAGAACTAACTGTTTGCAATGATCATTCGTCCCGAGAGTCATCTGTAAGGGTGGTATTCTATTGATTCTTTATAAACTCAGTCTAGAAGTACGGTTTAAAAGAAGTTAGGGCATGCACCCTAAAGCCATATTCACACAATGTTTTTACATTGCTAACATAACCTGAGTTTAATCTCATTTGTAGCATGGTTAGTGTGGATGTGGTTTTTCATTTTCCAGAAGCATGCTAACCAGACGTGCTCTTGACCATCTGTTACCTCATTTTCTATCACAGAAGTCTATCCCTCCTAACTAAGTCAGGACTGGGCTAGGAAAAGCTGTTTGGAGCAAGTTTTTCACAGCAGATTGATCTTAAAAGGGTACTCATTTGAATCCTTTTCGGTATTGTCTCTGTCAATTAATTCAATGTAATTTCAACAAATCATGAGGACCAGTGCTAGCAGTTAGGGAGCTCCAGGGATCAGTGACAAAGCTAGAAAAATAGATAAGACAGTACAGTGTTGAATAGAGTAATGCATGTTGACTGGTAACAAGCAAAAGGAGAGAATGTTTGTCACTTATTAAATGGAAAATTTCAGGCAGTCATGTAACCAGAAATGATTTCAGACTCAGATAGACTATAGACTGTTTTAGCCACTATTCTGTCAGAAAAAGGCAAATAGGAACAACCTGGATTCAGTACATAACAACAGAAAGTGTCCTTGAAGATGGTATAGTCATTAAACTGGTCAAATGTCACTGAGAAAGCTGTGTTTATATTTAGCGTACATTTCCATGGGCAGAGGAAAACACTTCCTTGGAAGGAATATAACCAAGGACAAACATGACTCATAGCAGACTTTAATAATGTCTGAGATGGAGGGCTTGCCTTTTTTTTTTTTTTTTTTTTTTTTTTTTTATTCTCAGAGGATGAATTTAATGCAATCCTGGGCTGCTCTCTGATGTGCTGGGCAGTGTGTGGTGGGGAGGACGGTCAGGGACAGCGGGGGTTGCAGTGCATCTCCACCGGCTGAACTCCACCTCGCGCACGCTGCTTCTGACTCGGTTTCACCTTAGACCAGCTTTCAAAGATAAGTTCAAACCAGGGGTTTAGGCCCAAAACAGGAGAGATAACAGTAAGCCTTACCCAGAGTTTTCCTGGGGCAGACTCTGTAAGCCTGTGAAGGACATGGCTTGTCTCTGCTCTTCATGCTTCAACTCTTTGAGCTCCTGCCCCTGCAGACATCCCCCCTGAGCCCACCACCAGAGGACATCAGAGCCTTTCTCTATGGACACAGGGCCATGTAAGGGGTAGGAGTGATGAGCCATGCAGGCAGCAAGAGTAAAGAAAACATCCTAGGTGACAGCACGTGTGACACACAAGCTGCTGCTCTACTTCATTTACTTCGCATCATTTTGACGGGTTAAAGTGACGTAGGAGTAAGCGTTGCACTGTAATCTGCCTGCAGCATAGGACAGTGGCTCCTGAACTTTGGGATTCGACTCTTCAGCTTTTCCCACTGTCTACCACCATGGCTGCACATGCTTTAGGAATTCGTAAATTTTCCTGTTTAACTTTCCCGGCCTGACTGACAAGCCATCTCTCGTAGCTTTGATAACCACCAGAGGTCAGCAAACCACATTCCAGGAACTACTGAAGTGGTACAATAAATTAGTGGGTTTGGGGCCATGTGTTTTGTTTTGTTTAGTCAAAGTGCTGTGATCGGCCCCCAGCTCTCGAGAGTCTGAGCAGGTGATGGCATCGCCGGTGGCAAAAAGCTAGCTCTTGTGTCACTCAACCCTACTGTTCTGCTTCAGCCCGCCTAGCACCCGGCCCCAGGGGCCACATCCTTTGAAACAGGCTGAATTGTGTAAGAGTAGACCAAACCAGGAGTGTTGGAAAGTAGCAATACTACCCCATTTTGCTGCGCTTCCAGCTGCAAGGTTTCCAAGCTCTCCAAACTGCCCCACGTCCTGGGCTGCTGCGAAAAGGTGTCCCAGCGGAGCTTGGGTGCCCGTTATGTTGAGTAAGCTGGAAAGCAGTGGGAAAGATGGAGAATTTCTCCTGCATCCCCCTTTCCCAGAGTGAAAATCTTAGAAGAAAGAATTGCATGCGGTTAGATGTCAAAACTGTCTCATTGCTTGTTCCTGGCTCAGATCTTGCTTGATTTTTTCCTATGCCAATTGGCCCTATGGGGAGTTCTGATTAAGAGCGCATCTATGTCCAGGGCATATAAATATTTCTTTCCATTGCTAGAAACTGGGCTGAGAGTCAGCTGTAAGCGTAGCTTAAAAAACATACATGAGTGAATTGAACAGAATAAACATCTAGCTAAATAGATGCCTTTTTGACTCTGTAGGAAGATTTAGAGATAATATGTAGCAGTTGGAATCCAGACGGTTAAAAGATACAGGAGGCTGCAAAAGAAGAAAGGGGGAGGGGGGCAGCAGGGCTGGGAGGATTTGCCTGAAATGTGTTCTACATACTCTAAAAGAAAAATGTGTGTAATTTGGACCCCAAATGCAGGCCAAAGCGACAGCATCTAATAGGGGAAACATGATTTAGAGGTCGGTTTATAAACTAAACAAATTTACTGAGTTCCATAAATGAATCTCATGGCAAGATCCAAATTTTTTTTAAAAGGTGGATAAAAAATATTGTATGTTAAGGAGGGAAATCGAGATGGTTTTTAAGCTGATGTCCTTAGAAATATATGTATATGGTCTTTTTTATAGCTCTTGGCATATAAAATAAGTCATTATTCTAAATAGAAAAATATTGATGATGTCATAGGAGCCATTGCCGGACACATCAAGCTGATCTGATGAACTGGGAAATCAATAGATATTTTCCAAACGAGATGGCATTTCTTTTAATTGGTTGTGTGAACACGATATACTGCAGAGTGCAAGCATTTAAAGTTAATTTTCATTTGGCTTGGATTTCTCCATGTGTTTTTTCTATTATTTCTTTATGTAGAATTATTTTTTTTTGTTGCTTTGTTTTAAGGTTTGCTTCTTCTATTGGCTTGCATATAAATTCCTTACCAGAACAGATGAAATAGCATCTATGCATTGTAGACACTCAAATAGTATAGCTTTGGGAGCTATTTGAATATCTACCAAGATTAGAAAGTATTGAAGATTTTACCCAATAATCGCCATACTCCTTTAGACTGCTTGAAACCTGTTGAGTCGAGTGAGTCTTTTAATTTCACCCCTATCACAGATAAGTAAGGAGTTGTCCTTATGTCTGACAGCAAGTGAACATCAGAATTTGGAACAGATATCCTGGCTGGTTTTGCTTTAAACTAATCACCACGCTGTACAAATGGCACACATGGTAGATCAATACACTAATATACAATTCAGGTGTTATTAAGTAATATTGTATGTCCTTTGCAGCTCCTCAGACTGAGAATTTTCAAGGGCGTCTAATAATGAAACTCTTATAAAAAACCCCAGTTGATCAGAAAAGGATGCTGGGCAGTGACCTCATTTGTACAAATCTTGGCTTTCCGGTTTTACATGTCAGTATGTAAGGAAAAGATTCTGACAAATATTTGTTCATTCTTCAGGCACCTAACATTTTTTTGTGATCTTAGTCCTTCATCAACTTCACATTTCTCCTCCTGAAGAGGGGGAAGGTACAGAGCTGGTATCAATGGTAATGGTAAGGAACATGCAAGTGTATGGTATATTGTTCTTTTTAATTTTTTTCCTATAATTTTAAAATAAAATTTTATATTGACTTTGTTAAATTTTTGTTAAATTTTGTTAAAGGTTTTGACTTATGGAAGGTCTTTGATTCATTCTTACAACTGTCATGGCAGAGCAATTTTGCTGCCCCAGCTGAAGTGCTGCTATTCATGCAGGTATTTCAGTCTCCATAACTTCTCTCAGACTTAGTGAACCTATTTGGCGATTATATTGCTAGGGAAAATGGCAATTACAGTTATTTAGGGTGTTTTTTCTCATGAAGGTCTCTACTTCTGCCAAGTACGAGCGTGATGAGTACATTGGGCTCATTTTGCTCTGTTGCTAAACACCAATTTTGTATTTACTTGCCATAAATCTCATACATTTGACCCCAAAATTTCCTGCCTTCTGACACAAATGCATTCACAATTTGATTACGGTTTATCTTCTCCTTATTGAGAAATATCAGTACAGTAAAGAGACTCAGGGATTCCCCAATATTCTCCATTTGATATTAATGAATTCAGTAACATGAGGTCCTATTATTTATTTCCACTGGAATAGCAGCAGATGCCCTGAGGTCATTGCTTTGTTCATTGCAATGAATGATGCACTTCATCATTTTGGTGCATGAAAGCCATAAAAAATATACATATCTTAAACCAGGTGAAATCTCTTCTGGTAGAAGTTCCACTGAGAAATTTAGCAGTTTGCTCATTTTAATATCCAAATTTTGTGTTCAGTGGATGGTAGAGATAATGACTGGAAGGCAGCTCCCTCTTTTTCCACCCTTCAGAAAATTTTCAGGTAAGTTTTTTTTCTTTCTTGTTTCTTCCAGGTGCCAGTGCCTCACCTTTTATCCACACTTCAGCATTTGTAGTAGTTTTTTTTTAGCAGTGCCCTGTGTCCAGCCAATTGTACTTTCAATTCATTATTTTTTCTGCTGGGTTTCTTGTAACCCTAATCATCCATTCTTCACTCATAACACATCTGGAGCTGCTTCTAATACTTCATTAACTTTTTAATATGTAAAGAAGATACCTAAGCATTTGTAGAAAGCCCTTGACTGTAGCATCTAAGTGCTGAGTATCTGCCACTTCCTAGGAGTAGTGATGGGAAGTCAATTTTTCAGCTTCTGCAGAGGTGAGACCAAAGGCAAGATACGCGTTTTCTAATTAGGGAAATTTAGGAGAGCCGTAGTGCAACTTTCACGGAGACCAGAGTCTTTTCAAGTTCTGTCCAGAAAAATAATGTGTTTTTGCTTCTGTAAGGATATTAAAGTCAATGGTTACAGCCACAGGCCAAACGACCAAAACTACACTTTAGCTTTGCACGTCTAAAATTATGCAAATGCATATTCCTGTTCACAAAACCTGGCCATCTTAATTTATAGTGCAAATAATTTCTGAGCTAACTGCTAACATTTCATGTGCAAACACCTTGGAGAGCAGATGTGATCCTTGCACTTACAGAATTCATAGAAATAATTTTCCTGGCTATAACTTGAAAAGCTGAATTCATATTTCATAATGAAGAAGGGGTGTTGGCCTAAGCCTGGCAAATACTTGGCCACCTTGAGTTCAGCCGCCTCCATGTCCCTGTGTGCAGTGGCTGACAGATAAATGCTAAGTTTCTTGCCCTCGGTAACTTGAAAAGCTTTTATTTCTTCCCAAACCATGAAAGTAGGAGTTCCTTTTCTGAACTTCTTAACTAAAATTCCCTGAAAGAGCAATAGCTGAATTCCTCTCTTAACTCTTGTTTATTTTTAACGCACCTTGGCTGCATTTTGCTCGGCATGTTGTTCTGTATGTGGAACAGAGATTTAATATCATTTCTTGAATCTTTAACGCCACTCCTTTGGAAAGAAACACATTCTCTTAACTATTCTGAAAAATGCAGCAGAAGCTGTAATTCTTGAGTGGCTCTAAGTAAAACTACAGATTCTTTTTCCACCAGGGAACAGATGAGGAAGGTTATGTGGTATGCGGAAAAGGCAGAAATTTCTTGTATTCAATAATCGCATGGGTGAACAAGTACAGTAACTTCATAAATAGCGGTACTGGTGAATGTCAACAAAAGTTGTTCAGCTTAGTTGAAAATCACAAGCTCAGAAAGATGACTCAGACTTATACAAACCTGTTTCTCCATTGATTTTATGGATTTTGCATTTCTGGTGCGATTTCCTAGATACAGGAACGATGGGCGTGAGGCTAGGGACTAAGATCTTGCTGCAGTTCAAGGCATGAGGCAGGAGCCGGACTGCCAGTTTATGCATCACAGCTCTCTCATTTGCTCCAAAAAAAAGTAATTTTAGCCACATGTTCCACAGGTATATCTCTGTCTCCACCGTGCCAGCCAAGACAGGTAGCAGTATAGCTCTGCTCTCTTTATAGACCTGCCCAATACATTCTCCAGCTTAACTGCTCAAAGCTGCACACGGGACACTACGGTTGCTTGTTGCTTCCCTGTAACTCTTCTTAGATCTCCTTGGGTGCCTAATCAGTCAAATGATTGACTTCATAAAACACTCATTACACATGATGATTAGCCATCATCGTTCCTGCTCTCTATCTAGATGATAAAAACTTTTCAGTGGGACAACAATCTAAACAAAATAATGAATACATCTCTCAAATTCCAGAGGGAATGATCATTCATCAAAGAGTTAGGGATTTCTGAGCTCTGTTAACAAACTATCCATCAAAATACTTGCAAATTACAGGAACTAAAACTCTACAATTAACTGTGGAGTGACTGTGTCACTTGCTTTTGTGAAATCATTTGTGAATGACTTTTTATACCTTTTGACAACCGTAACTCAGGCTGACCTTTATAGCTAGAGCAACCCATGTCGGATTCCCATTCGAAGCTGAATCTCAGCAGTGTCCAATGGGCCATCATCAGCATGCTCCTCCAACCTCCTCTTCCTCAGGATTTTCATTTCCTCAAGTAGAAAGTGTTCTTAAATTCATGCAGTCCTGCTGCCTGAAGCCCTGGACCCCAGCTGTGCCGGGAATCAAACAGCAATCTTTCATGTGCAACAGGCTGTACATGTGAGGACTTTCATATAATATTGATGAGATTAAAGGGTCTTCTTGACTGATTTTCAAACTTTAAAATGGAGAAGTAGGATTTAAAAATCTTGCTACTGTTTCAAAAGAGAAGCCCTTCCTTCCTTTCCTTCCTTCCTTCCTTCCTTCCTTCCTTCCTTCCTTCCTTCCTTCCTTCCTTCCTTCCTCCCTCCCTCCCTCCCTCCGTGCCTTCCTTCCTTCCCTTTTCCCTTTTCCCTTTCTTTTCCTCTTCTCTCCTTCATTCCCTCCTTCCCTCCTTGTTTCCTTCTTTCTCTCTTTTTCTCTTTCTTCTCACGTGTTTAATATGTATTCAAGACTGCCCTATCAAAAGAATTATTAATTAGACAATTGTTTAGATATTGGATCTCATTTCATTTTTTCTCAAATATTTATGAGACATGCATATTTATGAAAATGCTCATTTTGTAATCTGTAAACCTACTTTATGAGTTTGCACTCAGAATTTAGTCTTGCCAGGTTTTTGCAAAATCCTATTGCTAAATCTGACCTAAATCTGTTAAATATTGACTCCAGACTTGTCAGGCAGAAATGTTATTCTGGTAATAAAACAACTCTATTAAAGATCATTGATATTATAAGTGAGATAACTTCAGAACGTGTGTATCAGTGTTTATTTTAGTGAAAGGGATTTCCTGGCACATTGTCAGCTAAACGTTTTACACTGAGAGCTGCCTGGAAAAAAATTAGACACGTTAAAATCAGCCTGTAACAGGGCTTGTGATTTTGTTTTTGAGTCTCTGTAACTAAAAGTGTGTAAATGGAACTGCGTGCAGTAAAGCACAATAATTTATTCTAGAAATTAGCAAGCCCACGTTCCACCTATAAAATCATTCTCTGTGATGTGCGACTGGCCTTCATTTCAGTGGCCTTGATTTATAGTTAGAGTTTGTTTTATTTTCAAGGGGTAGAGACTGGGAAGCAGCCGGACAGAGCTATTAAAGCTGTTGTGCACAGCAATTTTTCAGAGTTTTATTAATTCTTGCAGAGAATAAGGCAATGAACTGAGCATTTTTCAATGCAAGAACACCTTTTTTTAAAAGGAGGGTTTCTTGATGAATAGATGTAGACAGTACAAAACATGGGTGTTTGTTGTATGAAATTAACCATTTGTGTTCAGCCACATTCTCAGTTGCAAAGACATCAAAATGAGTGTTTACATTTAGCAGTCATGTAATTCCACCTATGTTGGTGGTTTTGGCCACAGGTTTTCCTTGGTGCTCTTATTGACACCTGGTTTATACACAGAAAAAAGCCCCAGATTGTTACAGAGAGGAAATACAATAAGAATAACTGAATTCCAGTGAACAGATAGTGCAAATGTTCTCTAAAACAGAGATGCTGATATTTTCAGATAAATTAAGGCAGAATCTGGCTTTGTGCCTTGTAATGTATGGAAGTGAATTCCAATTAAAACCACTCTAATTAAAGAGTATTTCAGTAAATGTATTAAAAACAAAATTGTGTGTCAGCTACTCCAAAAGTGCAGCATTTGCTTAAAAAGCGTTTGTTTCTTTTACTCTCTCTCACACAAGGATTTCTTATGTGCATTGTTTCTGAACATGTCAGCTGCTCTTGGGTCAAAGTTTTTTTAGGACTTCAGAGAGGATGGACCCAGGGAGTCTCTAGGGGTTTTGAGCACAAATGTGTTCAGAACATATGCCATCCATCAAATGCGAGCAGCTCTTCTTGGCCACAAGTGAAGTGTCAGGATCATCTACTTTGAATTCTGAAAGAAATGAAGGGACAGATACCTACTGATGGTTTGGAGAGACTTGTAATGCTGTAGGCCATGCCAGCAGCTCACTAAAATTGCAAACGTCATGCAAAAGGCTGATTCATCTGTTAAGTTACCATGAAAACCACTGCAGACCACAGGTGTGTCAGGAGAAGACTGCTAATTTGTGTGGTTCAACTACATATGTGTGTTCAGAATTCAGACTAAAAACACTGTATGATAGTGCACTTCACATTTTCTTAAAAGCTTCCCATGCTAATGAGCAAAAGATGGGTGAATCACTTGCTTCTCCAATAACTAAATCCCTCTTTTCATGAGGTATGTTCTCACCTCTGTGCTAAAAGTTATTCAGAGACTATGCACCAGGTCCAGCCCTAGGAGACATGCAGGGGGCTCAACTCCCACTGCTGAGGACAGCATTTTGTGGCTTCTACGTGACTGAAGGCACTCAGCACTCTTTGGGATTCAGCACTATACTACAATGGGAAATGGAGGTGGCTGTGAGCTGCAACAGTCTGTCCTACTTGAGCACGTTAATCAGGTAGGCAGGTTGCTATCCGGGACTCGCTGTGCTATACATTCCCACACCTAGCTTTGTGGGTGCTGCCGAAGCAGGTGAAGAGACCTGAAACCACTGGAGTTATTCCTGTGTTGATAATGAAAAAATCACTGCAAGTGGTAGGGTGAATAAATAATTTATGTGAACAGCCTTTCTTCTTAAGCACTGGTTATGCAAAGTGCTCGGCAGGCTTGATTTTACAAGCCTCCTAAATGTTGTGCTTTAGCCTGTATGCAGCTATGTGGCACTTTCTGAAGAGTTCAAGGGGTATGCCAGCCAGGATTGCAGCCAATGGAACAGCTCTGAGAAAGAAAAAACGTGATTTGGACTCAAAGAGAGACAGAAAAAATTAAGGATAATTTGCTAGTTAATAGTAATCCCAGTTGCTGGGCAGTTCAAGAGGGTGATATGGAAACCATTCTGAAGTTAGTGATGCTGCAATAAGATTAAAGCCTTTTGCAACTAGGTAAAACGACTCCCCAAAATCATCACATTTAGACATGTAGAGTTTTCCGGTATTGTTTCAAATTGTGTGTGTACGAATCCTTCAGAGTTGTCAGCAAAACTCCCAGATGTTTTAAAGTTTCCTTGAGGAGTCTTCACATTGATTTGAAGAGAAGACAGGTGCAAGCATTGAAATGACTCTTTCTTTCCTTTCCCTTCTCTCACCTACACCAGGTTTCCTCTCTGAAGCACTTAGTATTTTAGCAAGCAGCATAGCTGTGCCATGTCTGTCTAGTATCACCTTAAGTACCATGGTAACACTTTACCTTGTCTTACAGCCAAGTCCCACGTTGCAGATTCAAACCAGGGATGTTAAAGTTCATTGGCATTTTCCTTTGATTGGGCCAAAAGAAGACTGAAATTGATAAGGAAGAAAGAACTAGAGGTGAGTGAAATAGACTGACTCACAATGCATTTTTTCTCTTACGAAGGCATGTAAAAGCAGGATAGGTTTCTGAAAGGCAGGATGATATTTTCCCTTCATGATATAGAGAAAAACCTGAAGCTAATGAATTTGCCTATCCTGGTTTCCGTCTGCCCAGATATTAGCTGCATGGCTAACAGAAGCATGAGTGGAACTCTGTAGTCTCACTCTCCATAGCATTTTAGTTTAAACCCTTTGCCCCTACCCTTTTTCCACCCCACCTTCAAGCCAGCCACGGCGGTGGAGTGCTCTCCCTGTGCAAGGCGCCGCTCCACAGACAACCACACACACAAGCGTTTTGTTGTGACAAGCTGGGAACAGGTCTGTCTGCGCAGGTCCATGTGCCTGTGTTTGTGCGAATCCGTGCCTTTGTTGTGGTATAAAGCCTGGAAAGGAATGAGAGACAGAGCCGCTGGCAGAGCGCCGGTGGGAGCGCCGGGCATTTGCAGCCCCACTGGAGGGGCAGCCGAGGGCCCAGGGGAGGGTGCCACAACACGGGTCCAGCGCGTCCCGTGCCCCGGGGGACCAGACCCCTGCTCCACGGAGCGGCGAGCGAGTGATTCGGAGGCGCTCAGGCTCGTGCACCCATGCTCTCGTCGGCCTCGAAACCTGCACTCCAGAGGGAAGCTGAAGTCTCGTAACTGAGTGTTAATTATGTCTGAGTGGATTCTAGAGAAAAGGAAAACCATATACTGTATCAGCAGAGAAATGGTTTCACTGTGAGGAAACTAATGATGCTTTTATCAGGAACAATATAAAGATTGCTTTTTTACTAGTGTGTGTCCCACAGGGTTTGGACTATGAGATATTTCTGTATCTGGCTTTAGGTTCCTCTGAGCTTTTACATAATCAAATCAATATAGCTATGATTCACCCTCTGGCAACAACTGCTCCTTGCAAGTTGCGGCTGCTTCTTTAGTGACTAAAGAGAAAATAAATAAATAAATAGAAAGAAACTTATTACAAATCCGTAAACATTGATTTGTTTGGTCTTAGATTTTACCTTTTTTAATTGCCAGGGAAAAAAGAAGAAAAAGGAGGAGGAGGCAGGAGAATATATGTTTGTGGTCAATGGGGCAGACACGATTGCTAGTGTGATATTTTTGGGAAAAAACCAAAAACATGGATTGATATGATTTCATGAACCAACATGAAGTATTGTCCAGACAAAGACTGAAGGGCAGATTGGGCAAGGAAAGGGTAGAGGCTCCAAAAGCTAAGGCAGGCACCGAGTCCAGAGATGGGAAATTTTGGTTTTGCACTAGCAGCACTGTATTGTTTGGATCTGCATCTTGATTTATACATTGTTTAATGGGAATTTCCAAACCTGAGTTGCCCATCTCCAGTTTCCAGGCAAGCAAAAGAATACACACACACACACACACACACACACACCCAAATTAATATTTCAAAACAAAAAAAAAACCCTACCAAAACTATCACAGAAAAGATGCCTTGCACAGCTGGGTTTCCTTCTGTGTCTCCACCTCAGTGTTCATGCTCCCACCCCCTGACCCCTAGCTAATTCCCTTCATTCCAGAAATTCTCTCTCTCTTCCCCTCCTCCCTCTTCTGGTGTCATATTGTTATTATCACAAGTATTTTCCCCTTACAGTTGCTGGTGCAGCACAGCACTCTGGCACAGTCATCACACACTGGTGGAAGTGACATCTCTCGGGATCATTTTGTCTTGTTTTTCCCTTGGCTGACATCTCTGTCATACTGAAAGAAAAGGAAAGACTGAACAAAAAGATTGCTGTTTTTCACACAAAAGAAAACCCATCTTTTAAGCAGATGTCATTTCATCCTTTCTTAAGGGTCCGTGCTGTCAGGCAGGACTTTGGAGGAGGCTGTCCAAGGGGGCTGACACTGTTAGCGCAGGAAACTCCTTGGAGCTCTACCAGCCCACTTGCTCCATGTGGCAACCTTGGTTGTTGATGTGCCAACTAACCGCCCAGCACACTGTTAATCCTGAGCTAACTCCTGGCTAGTGATGCTCCCATCTGTGACAGGCAGGTCTGCTGATGTTTGTAAAGTGCCTTGGGATCTTCAGGCAGATGGTGCCACTGGCATTAGATTTTGGGGTTTCCAACTGGCTTTCAACAAAAAAAGGAAAAGCACACTTTTCCCTACATCCTCCTTCCCTCCACCCCCATTCCATTTGAATGTTCCTGGGGTTTTCCACCATTTATTATCTTTAAAAGGATAGGATATCCTCCTCACTAAGACCTAGGAGAATAATTTGGTATTTTCCAAGTATAGATCATGGCAGAGGGAATACAGAGGGCTGTTCACATTACAGGCCCATTCATTCCTAATGTAAACTTTGTTTCCTTCTGCAGTAAGCAGTAAGCTTAACACGGCTCCACGTGCTCCCAGAAGTGTGTATTCCTCTGCACTAGAAAGGCACTGTTGGAAGAGCACAGATACCGTGGGAGAGCCTGCAGTCCACCTGCAATGGAACTACATAGACTTTGACCAGATTATGAAATTGGTATATTACTCATTGGATAATTTCAGTAACTAACAGCTCTTCAGCCATTACTGTTCACCAACAGTCATACAGATCATGTGCTAGAGGAATGGATAATCTGTAGCCATAGATACTACATTAGATGTTGTATAAATTTTAAACCTTGCTAGTTTTCCCCAGGTGTCTGGTGATCACAGTTACTGCTCATGGTTAATCATCACCTTCCCTTTGTTATGAAACACAAGGAAGACTTTTTTGCTCCCTGTTGCTGTATAGCTCCAGAGACTGTAGGATTTTGACTTCCTGCAAAAAATAAAACTAACTTTAATCTGAAAAGTTGGGGAGCCTTTAACTTTCCAGTTTGTGTAGAGATAGTGGTAACTCTCATGGGTAAAGCCATATCTCCCTTGTGTCTTGACAAAAGCTTCTCAGCAAAAAATGCCTCATTTTGGTGAAGTTATTAAGGGTCTTATCACCAGTAATGGAGAACAAAGAGGTAACAAAACCGATGAGTTTTATGAGTTAGTTCTGTTTCTTCTTCTTATAGCTTCTACCTTTATTTTAGCAATGTGGGCTTTCTTTTCCCAGTCCAGAGAAATCTAGTCCATGTACACATCAAAACATTTGACCGAATACTAAAGTTATGTGCAACATTAGCTTGGTGTCTGCACTTCCAGGAATGAATGAGACACTATGGAGGCATGTTCCCAGCTGGTGCAAATTGCCATCCCTGTACAGAAGCCGGTGGACCAATGACAATATTAGCCAGTCTGCTCCTTAGTGCATGAGGGTTCAACTTCCTCCAACAAAGGCACACACACACAAAATCAGAAAATACACTTTAAAAAATGTAATAATACTTACTTGAGGCTCTTAAACTCCTGAGGGGTACATAGATACAAGGCAGTAAACCAGCAGAGGGAAATAAAAACAGTTTAAGAAAACCTAATAAAAAATCCTATAGGAAGGAAATGACACCCCCCAACTCACATGCTGTCCCCCTCCTACCCCCCTTTAAAGGGGAAAAAATTAAAAAGGGAGCTAATTGTTGTGCTTGCTGTGGTGGCATGCCTGGAAATGAACCTATGAGTTGAAGGCATATGGTGCTTATGTTGGAATTGTTTTCTAAACAGACTTTTTTGCCTGTGTGTCTTTTTCACCTCTTTCAAAAATCTTGTGCCAAAAGCAGTAAAAACACTGCTGCATTAAACATAAATCAGGGCCCTGTGCCTGCAAAGGACCTCTGTTGTTGGAGGGGGGTTATTGGACTAGGGATGAAAGGAGACCTACCACCGCATTGATCTGAGGTGATTGTGTGGAGTATATTCAGCTAGGATGCTTCTAGCTAGTTATGACAATGTGGAACATTCAAGCAATTAATGAACACATGCTTCAAGTAGAAAGACTGAACAACGGATTTAACTGGATGTGCATGTTTATTCAACTACATATATTCTAAAAGAATACACTCTTATGTTTTGGTTTGGGGTTTTTTTGATAGAGTATTTTACCTATCCAGAGCGAAAAAGGGCCCAGAGTGAACAGGAAAATGTATATACTGGCTATTTGTGTAACAGTGTGAACCCATTTGTTAAATAATTTTACATACAAGGAGCTACTCCACAAATTACCACAAATACACTGTAAATTTAGTGTGGGGACAAGCCGCACTATGTCACGCCTGCAAACAATTTTCAGTAGCCCAAATGTGAGAATTTGTTCCCTGTGTTGCTAATTTGCAACTCGTTTTGTAAGATTTTAACCCTCACATACTAAAGGTGTGGTTCGTGCATCTATGATCTCTTCAGACCTCCAAAACATGAGGTGGGCCTATCTGTTTGCTGCTTGCAACAGAAGCTGTCAGTGTGCATGAGGACCCTGCAGGGAATCATGCTTGCAGTTCATACACTTGCATAGGTAGTGTATGACGAAACAGGTATGTATGACCTTTACACAGAGAAGGCGGTTAACAAACGTCTGGGGCTTTTATACAGGCTGTGGTTAGAAGTTAGCTTAAAGTGAAAGTGTTTGCCCTTATAGTCTCCAGATATTCTATGCAATTTTTTAGTGAGGAGGGATATTAATCTGGGTACGCTAACTAAACTTCCCTATGTATTCAACTTGCTAAACTCCACCCATGGAAGGACAATGCTTCCTCAGCAAATCACCCTGTCAATGGGTGTCTGAATTTCTACAGGGTGTCGTACAGACTGAACGCTGTTTATAAAGCACTTGGGAATTTCTTCTGCTTCTGGAGAGCAGGAGAAACCCATCCATATGTTACACCTCAGGGAAGGAGACTGGGGAATGTACTGACTCTGCAGTTGCATCCTCCCCGTCACTCAGTTCTGCGGAAGACTGCTCAGGGACCTTTGCTGAGATTAGGCCCAGTCATCTGTTGAGGCATACTTCCTGCTTTGGGGACAGACTCTCAGCTGCAGTACTGTCATACCTAGCACTGCCAGCGTTCCCTTGTGCAAGGGGAATAATCCCATCTCCCTCACTGCCATGGATGGCGAATGCATGCCACATGCATGCGTGGGTGTGCGTACTCAGGTCAATGGAAGGAAGGTGCAGGAGAGGTAGCTTTCATGTGCAGCACTACACAGAAAAGGCAACATGGCTACTCAGAAAGCAGCACTGTGGCTCGGTCAGAACGAAATGGGGGTCTGGCGCTAGGCTCTTCGGCAGATCCTAGAACACCCATCGCTTTTGGAAGCTCATAACCCCTCTCCTTCCACAAGGAACAAAGCCCAGGTGGAAACTCTGAGCTGAAATGTATAAAGTTTCCTTTCTTCAAAGTGCTTTTATTCTCTTGGCATAGGGACAAATTGTGCCTTGAGGGCCAGATCTGCAAGTGGATCCATATGGAGAAATCTTTATGTGTTGGGAACATCATTCAAGTCAACGGGACGCTGTGAGGGCACAGAATCTTGCCAGGTCCAAACTGCAATTTGAAAAGTGTTTTGTGTTCCTTCAAGGTAAAATGCATACTATAAACCTAAGCAATAATTCTTTTAATAAGAAAACTATTGTACTTGTTCTTTTTACAGCAAAATGCAAGAGAAGACCAAAACCTACATAGCTTCTATACAACAGAAAATATTTATTTTTTTCCAACAGGTGGAAGGAATTTTATCTTGTACTTTGAGCTATAGGGAAAATAGTATCAATGAATATCTTATCCATACCACAGGTATCAGAAAGAGTACAAGTCCTAAGAGATCTAACCTAATTGTACAGTAAAACTGAAGGCATTCCAGGCAGTGCAACCCATGCTGTGTCTGTTCAGGGGACAGGATGACAAATTCTTTTCACAAAAAAACCCACGAAACCCTATAAATTGTTACTGAGTGAACTTGAAAGTACATTTAGGGAGATCTGGTTATGGCATTTGAGAGCAATGTGGGACCATAAAGATAGTATTGTATATATTACTTTCGTGTTTCATATGTGCTGTTGTTGGCTGCAACCTGACCTGATGAAACAAGCATAAATCTGGGAATCAGAAACTTCTGTGATTTTACTCTCCATTCTATTTATTTGCTAGATCACCTTGAGTAAGTGACTAAACCTATTTGACACAGGTCTTATTTGTAGTTGATTGTTTGATACGTGTAAAGGGTTTGCAGGTCAGCTGCATAAAGCTTGAAGGTGGAGGCTGAAGGCTGAAGGCACTCATCATCTTCACAGAGCCAGCATTGAAACTATGCTAGCAGTCTCCTTTGCTGGGGCCAAGGCAGTTTCCTGGGCCTGTGACACAGAGAATGCAATCAGCATGCAAATTAGACACCCCTTCGCTTTCCTACCCAGTGTTGTAAGATGAATCTAGACTTCACATCAACTAATTTGTGTCCTGTTGCGACTGCAACATAAGAGGGATTCCTGTCTTCTCTTTTCGTTTAGGCATCATAGGGGACCTTCTATTTAGTGAGAAGACAAAAAGGTTACTGTAACTGTTGTGTTGTTTTGTTAGATGTCCCTCCAACAGAAGTCCAGTCTTTCCTTTGCAAGCCCACATTTCCCTGTGAAATGCCTGCTCCCGTTACATGTGTACTGCAGAACGCATGCTGGTTGTTGACTTCAGTGAAAGCAGGACTGGGCCTGACAGAGTTGCCTAACTTACTTTGCTACGTATTGTAAGATCATCCCTCACTGGAACAGAGAGACACCAGATGGTGTAGTGGTAGTGGTTTGAAGGGAATGCGTACCCCACAGTAAGTTTTTTTTTTCTGTTGCCTGCTCTTGACCTTTCAAGAAGTATGTTAAATCCAAGAAGGCATATTGTATATAAAATGAATGACAGCTCCTAGCGCCACCAAGAAAATCAAACCCTTTGTTTATTTAAGATTTTTAAAAATACATCTGGGAGTAGAAGTCACAGAGTTATAAATGAGCTCCCTGACCACCACCAAAAAAAATAATTATAATAAAAATAATGATACCATATTCCCTGATAAACCTGTGCCAGAAAAGCTCTTGGGGATCAAGTTTTTGTCAGTCCCCAGCTTTTACCAATTTAAATTCTTGGCAGCATATTAAAAAAAATGTAGAAGGTATTTGAGACTGCAATCCCTCAGGTACTAAATCTAGTGTTTCCTGGCACTAGATGAATGTTACTGGAGTTAAAACCTAGCACCATAGCACCAGATCTCCATAGCTGTTCATATTTATACTTAACAGACAAATATGTCATGCTTTCAATATCCCTTTACACTGCCAATTTTTTCTCACATTTTTTTCTCACATTTTTTTCTCTTTGTTTTTATCAAAAACAAAGGTGAGAAAGTTCCATGCAGTGGTTGACATCAGCCTATTTTTATTTGCTTTTCAAATTTCTAGGACACACCTTTTCCACCCTCAAATTGTTTCTTTACACTGTTTTTTAATTACCTACTTGATAGCAAAAAAGGAGGAAGAGCATATTACCTGCCAGGTATACACACGTCCTCAGCACACCACAGCAAGTTCTCCACTCTGCATAGGTGGAACGAGGAGGTTTCTCAGACTCTCACCCCACTCCAGCTGAGTTAGTCACCTATGCTCCTCCTAAAGTCAGATCTTGAGTGGAGTTTGCTCTCCAGTCACACCTTCCCCATTTTCTGCTTCCTCCACACCATGGTCTGTCACCCAAGACTAGGGGTTTTTATTCCAAGTTCAGGGGTAGTACTGGTGACAAGGCCTCCCTACGCAGGAGAGACCAAGGCTTTCTATTCCCTCTGCTCTGCAGGGTCGTCACTGAGTGTACGGCCACACCTGAAGATGACTTTGAAGACTATGGAGATAGTCTGACCTTGCACAATGCCAGTGTCTTCTGACTTCAGGGCAGGTCCATAGTGCCTCCTCTAAAAGACTGTCTTTGTTATTTTTTTCCAAACTTAGGTCTTTACCTTAGTGTAACAAGTACTTGCCAGAGACAGACTTTTGTACTGCCTGGTGTGATTACACTACTCATTCTTTCCACACTTCTTTACAGAAGCCACCTTTCTTAATTGCTATTTTTTCCATACATTTCTGAATCTTCAAGGACTTAAAGACAGAATTGCTTCCAGTATAAATCCAGCCTCTTCAGCAAGTGAAGGATTCAGTTATCAATACTCAGTCACTGCTTTCAGCTTGTGATGTTTCCTCTTAAAATGGAACCACATCTGGCCAAAAAATGGACATAAAATGCCTGCCTACTGGTGAAACCAGCTATTCCACATAGTTGTGCTGTGCTTGCAAAAGCAATGATTCAGCTCCATTGACTTTGCTACCAAAAAATAATCAAATCAACAAGCATAGGGAGCAGAGAAAATATCTGAAGTCACTTATGCAATAAAGGCACTAATTCACCAAATTCTATTCTTTTTTCATTCTTGCACCCTCATCTCTTTTTCAAACCCACGGAACTACCCAGCATATAAGGCTAGACAGTGAGCGACTGAGATGGCATCTTAGCTCCCTTCTGTAAAAACCCAGCTCTCCCTGCTGCTTGCATTCTCAGTACTCAGTAAGTGCCTTGATCTGCTGAATCCTCCAAAGGGGAGGAAAACAGAAATGCAGGTTTCTGAAGGATTACACGTTTTTTCCCAGAAGGATATTTATCTCCAGAAACGTACTTTTTGGAACCACACAGGGGTTGTCTCCTTGGCTCTGAAGACATAGTTTGGTCCTTTGCAATCTGTTCTGTTCCTGTCCCTTTTTGCTGCCTGCCTTGCGATCTGCCCTTGCAATATGAAAAAGACAGAGAAGAGGCATGTGTGAATCTGGCCCAGGAGGGAATAAGGAGGGGAGAAAGGTTGGATAAGAGTGGACAGTTATATATTCTCTATATGATATTCAGCTTCGTATTGATTTCATCCATTTGGTGGACTAAACATGAACCTAATAATCAGATCCTGCTTAAGCCTCGTGCTTCCCCAGTAATTGACTCTCGCATATTGATTAAGATGTTGATGTGTCCCAGTATTTCTCAGTGGTAATGCAGCTGAGAATGGGCCTTCTCTCTCTGCGTTCTCAGCACTCTGTACTGCTGTCACCACACTCCCTTTAATGGATAAAGCTGTCATCCTAAAGCTAGAATGTCTTGCAGGCACAAAGACGAAATTAACTGTTCAATAATTTATGGGACATGGAAAAAACTTTACCCAACAACTTCAATTGATTGCTGTAAGTGTTTTGACTGCACTTGCCTGCTTTGCATAAAGTCAGCTACTTTAGAGAGCCTGATTTCCATTTACAGTAGTTTCTTGGCCCTTGCCACAACACAAGATTTTGAAGAACTTTGGCTTGTTTCAAAGGATTTTCCTGTATTGTGCAGACAGACCTGACATTTTTTCAGTTCCCTATTGTTTCGTAAGAAAACCGAGGTCTTCAGTGAAATATGGTTGGTGAGCTTAATAAGCAGAGATTAAACTCGAGTGCTTTAGACTGTTCTGAGGCTATCCAGTTTTCCAACTCAGGTACGACAAAAACAGGCAATCAGTGGACGATACCATCTGTGGGCTTGATCACAGGCAGGGAAACATTTTACCATTTCAGATCAGTTCAAGCTAATAATTATTGAAATACCTTGTTATTTCAGAATCCCTGAAGTGAGCTGGTGGACGCAGTCCAGCTCCTGGAGATGTGAGTTCATATCACAAAAGCAGACCACAACAGTTTTAGCAAGAAGGTCCATGCAGCACATTATGTCTTTTCTCAGAACGGTAAACGTCATTTTGCTGGGGAAGCTGACAGTGTATCGTGCATTAATCAGTGGCAACAAGAATTTCATTCTCCAGGGACTCCAGTCTGGCACCTTTCATTATTGCCAGAGTCTGTAAAAACAAAGTGCTCTTCCCCATTGGCTGCCTGTTGGTAATTTTTTTGGGGGGAGGTAAAGGACATCTCTTATTACACTTTCTTTTTGTTAGTGAATGTAGTGCTCATGAAGTGACACATGTTATAGTTGGTTACAGCCAGACACAACAGAAAAAAACGATGGTGGACATCCTCCTGAGATAATTTTTCTTATACGCTTGCATTCTGCCTTACAAAATCTCTTTCCCTATTTACAGTGACATATGATGTTTCCAAGATGCATTTTAAGTCCGCCATTAGGAAAATATGTTTTCATTTGGGGGAGAAAAGGTTAAGTAATCCTTTATGAAATGTGATAACCAATCCAAAGGATTCCAGTCTGTTAGGACCTTGAGAACGGAAGCTGAGTCAGCTGTCTTCTGAAAGTGACAGAGACTATGTTGTGTCAGAGAATGATGAGCAAATACTTCCCCACATCAGCTCAATTTTAGTCTGTCATAGCATGGTCAAATTTTCTTCAATCCCTGGTGATTCAAACGTTCTTAATTAACCAAGATGTAATAATGTTGATCTCCCTATTTATCCAAAGTGCAGTTTTCCAGTGAAGCTAGGTTGTGCTGAACTTACCATAATGACTGTACAAGGAGCTGTGTCTGTAGCATTAATTTGTGCTGGTAAGATCAGATATTAGCATATCAAAGCCTGACACTTCTAATGGGTATTGGACCTCAAGCAGCAGGAAAACGTCTTTAAGATGTTGTAAGTTCTCGACTTGCTGCTCTCACAAAAAAGCAGCTGGCCACAACCTGCAGTGAAGTGACATCTTGGAAAATCTATGAAGATTTAGGCTTGCTATAGGAAAAGAAAAATCCATTTTTAGATTGTTTTATTGGTCATCAACCAAAGAGTTAACATATGGTTATCTAGGGCCACATCTAGAAGAAAAGTGTACATAATACATGCAATGTGAAGAGGAAATCAAAACAGAATGAAGCAAATAATGAAACTGTATCCAGTCGTGTTTATTTGCTTTTCTCGTTTCAAGGTGTTAATCCTGTGTTACTGAGAACATTCCCAGAATATTTCCCAGATGGAGCCACAAATGCACCAGCATTTCCTGCCTCTATGTACGATATTTCCATTTGTTCTCCTTCGAGAAGCTCTTTCTAAACAGTCCCTCCAAGTGGGAGGATGTGTTGATTTCCAGTTTATTGTAGTGCTCAGTAGTTCAGCACCAGCCGTCAGAATTTTCAGTAGTCTCTGCTGTTTTCTGCGGAGCCTGTTCAAAGTGCAGGCCTCTGGAAGGATCCCCTGGAGGACTACAGCTGGGCCTGTTTGGATATCAAAGTCCAAATTAAAAATTTATGCCAGTGTTTGAAAAATATCTGACCAAAATCTTGGTATGGATTAAATCTCCCTTGCCATGCAAGCTTATCCAACTGGGGCTGGAGGATTTATTTTTAAAGTGAAGAAAGGACCAAATAGCTGCATAAGCTGATTCAAGTCAGATGTTTGTTAGCTAAATTATCACTGGTAACGAAACCTTCTAGACCTCACAGGGAGGCTAAAAGAGCTCTGGCNCTCCCTTCCTCTTTTTATTTCTCTATTTCTCTCTCTTTTGCTTTTCATTCCCTCCCTTCTTTCACTACCTCCTTCCTTCCCAACTTCCCTCTTTCCCTTCCCTTTATTTCTTTTTTATATTTTAAGTCAGAACTCACAGCAAATCAATTGTCCACTACTTAGCATATAAGGACATCCATTCACAGTGGGGGAAGAAAACTCCTGTACCTGCCAGCACTAAAATTCAACGTGGAACATCAACAACATAGCAGTAACACTATGTTGCTGGAATAATTTCTTAGGTCCTGCACTTCACAGCTGAACTGAAAGCAGACAAGAGCTTGCTCAGCCACCTTTTTGTAATAACTCCTCTGTGGAGGGCTGCAGGATGAGGCTGAGCTAACAGTAATGACTGACGTGTCTAAAGTGGCTGTGCTTTTAGTTGATAAATAACTTGCTTACATCTTCCTGTAATAAACTGCTTAGAGCCGCTCACATATGTGCTGACTTTTTTTTTGCTAAAAGACTATAGGTTAAGCAGAGGGACACTTGTGTGCCTGTCAGACCTTACTCTGACTCTTTCCTGCAGGAAGCAGAGCTCTGAACGAGCCAATTATTTTTCAGGGCTGCACGCAAAGAATAAGATGTCTAAGTTACCCCAGTTAGATCCACATGCCAACAGTGGATCAGCAGGGTGAGTTTGGTTTGCTACTTTCCTTTAGAAGAAATCCCTAAAGTTTGTGGAGAGCAGCCATCCTTCACCTCAAAAGCTCGTAAGATTACAGAATTCCCCAGACTTGGTCCTGCTCCGTCACAAGTCAGAAGTCTCTTGTACTCTTTTTGTGAACAACTTTTGTTAACAGTACCTCCTGCTAACTCCATTTGCNTTGGGGGGAAGCGCAATTGATCACTATCAGCCTCCTCTGCATCACCATGATTTTACAGATAAGAGAAGGGTTTCAAGCCTGCCTGGGAAGCTGGCCATGTGTGAGGCTCAGACCAGTCAAGCTGATATATCTGCCTTGCAGCTATGTCTAGAAAAGCCCTGCGCTCTGTCTCACAGAACCAGCTCAGCCTCCAGCCCAAGAAGCCTGTAGCCCCTTCTGTGTCCTCTTCACCAAGCCCACGGAGACTTTGCTGTTCCCTCTAACTTCTGCTGGGTGCACGTGGGCAAGCAAGGGAGCCACCTTACTGGGGTCTGCAGGGCTTTGTGGCCACCAGCGAGAGGGCCTTGGGGCATTTCACTCAGGGCAGTGACAGGTACGACAGAGAGGAGAAAGCACCACAAGAGGCGTATGCCAAGGAGCAGCAGTCGGTCCCAGTTTGAGACCCTTCAACAGGAGTGCTGTTTGCAAGGGTGTAGAGGTGTCTCCCACCTGAGTCCTCAGCAGGGTGGACCAGACAGCTGGAGCACTACCACCTGCTCCCTCCTGTGGCCATCTGCCACTGCCAGCAGCCCCTGCACAGCCTCCAGGCACCTTTACAAATGGTGCCTGGCGGGCACCAGCAAACACCAGCCTCCAGGCAGTTCCCTGCACAGCATCTGTGCGCACGGCCGTGCATGGGGCCTGATCTCACCCAGAGCACCCCAACACCGGTGGCAGGTGAACCCCAACATGCTCCGGTGGTTGACTTACCAGTGGAGGGTGAGAAGAGCAAAATAAGAGGTGGGCCTCCGGTCTGGTAAGAAGCAAGAGGTTTTCTGTCAGCCTTGTGGCTTCCAGGGAGGTTTTTTGGTTATCGCTTTCATTTTTTCACATAAGGCAGGATGTGCTGTGCACCTCTTCTCCCAGAGCAGGCTCTCTAACCCGCGCCCGGGCAGGGACCCAGCACCCAGACTGGTGGCCCAAACCTGCGCGGCAGGGAGGGTGCACAGCCCCCAGCTTTGTCCACTCTGCCTTCTGCAGACATGGGGTACGGGGGGACACGGACACCACAGCAGCCACCACCGCCGCGGGGAAATTCCCTTTGTTTCTCGCGTGGCTCTGAGGGCCGGCCGCCCGGAACACAGCCAGTGTTTATGTTGCCTGTCTTTCCCCGAGTAATCCGGCCCAGGCCGCAGCCCCCGCAGGGCCCCTGGGCGCGCACCCGGCCGGGGTGGACGCGGAGGGTTTCCAGCTGGCCCGGGCAGGCCGGGGTGGTCTGTGGGCCTGCCCCGCAGACAGAGGAGCGGCTGGAAAGCCGCCTCCCTGCTCCCCGGTGGGCCCGTGCCGAATTGAAGATGGCCCAGTACAGGAGGGGTGGGGGCTTGCCTTCTGCACTGCGACTGCACTTCGGCGTACGTGAGCCAGCTCCCAGTGAGACGGGATGGGCTGCTTTTATATGTTTTCTCCTACTTTTTCGGTCTCCCGGTAGGGCAGGCAGCCTCTGGAGAGCTGTTAAGTGTGGGCTGGCTTTCAGGGCTTTCTCCTAGCTAGCAGCCTCTCTCTGCGAAGCCAATTCAGGTTGCTGGCACTTCACAACATGAAGAGGCTTCTTCACATGACAATAATAGCACTTTATAGCGTGTGTCCCCCCTCTGGACTCCAAACCCTTGGGGAAGGTCTTTATTCGTATCATTTCTCTCCCTTCTCCTCCCCACCTTTCCACACAGCACTCAGGGGGCCCATGCCTGGTGCGTGTCCTACTCTTTGAGTGATTTGTTAGTTTCTGTAGGGAGAAACAGGAGTTCAATCTGGTAGGACTGTTGCATAAAGAATTTATACTGGTGTATATAAGAACACAGAGCAAGGCAGAAAACAAAGATGTTAGAGAAGTGAGGTAGGAAAGAGTGGCTACTTCACACGCCCATGTTCATGTTACATTTGCTTGTATAGGGAGTGGTTGTCCATTCTGCCTGGAGGAACATATGCTGAAGCAATCACTCTTCTGAGGAGAGAAGAGAATCATCCAGTCTCCCACTCCACCATATCTGAATAGTAAAAACTATGTAGAGAAATGATTTTTTTTTTCCAAATGGGGAGTAGAGGTGATTTTGCTGCCACAGAGCAGGGAAATCTGGCCCAGAGAACCCTGCAGGCATTAACAAGAGGTACAGATGTCACAAACTCCCTGTAACCACCTTTCTTAGGTTTTCCATGTGTGGCATTGTTGGGACCCTTGGACCAGGGTGACAGCGTCATTTGCACAGGAGTGTCACTCAGCCGGAGGATGCTGGTGTCACCACCATGGTCAAGACCAGTGTGGCTCTCTGTGTGCTCCTCCAAGTGGGCTGGTGGGTCCCTACATTGCAGAGACTGCTCCTTGTGATCAGAATAACTGCTGCAGCCCTGCAGAGGAGGTAGGGTAGAAATGTGGGTCTTGCCTACATCCCTAGCAGAGCTCAGTGCTCTTGATGGACCTGGAGGTGAACACAGCCACTTGCCTGTGCTCTGACTTTTCTATACACTACCACAGATATTGCAGTCTTCCTCGTTGTCCCTACTTGCCCCAAAGGTAGTCAGAAGCCAGATCTGAAACTCCCATTGCTGCCTCAGGCTGTTTACCATTATTTCTACAGCTTTGCTGTAGAACTGAATTGCTTCTCATCTTCCATGGCCCTGCAGTCTGCCGCAGATGGAAAGAGAGGGTCACAAGCTAAGTCTTTGCATGTTCTAACTGAATGGGAGTGGATGGGAAGGCAGAACAACTTCTTTCCCAGCTACCCAAGTAGCTTAAAAGAGGTGCACAGTTAAAGGGCAGCTGGCTAAAGCTGGGCACTGTCAAGAATGAGCTCATAAGGGTAGAATAAGAATGTACAATATTGGCTACTGAGATAGTTTACAGTAATGAATATGTCAAAAGTACTTTGAGTTTTCACTGGGAGGAAGCTCTGTTGTTCATTTTCCTCAAGACAGCTCTGCTCACCTTTTGGTATGTCCTGGATGCAGGAGGCTTTTGATAAGATTTGAGATATCTCCCAAGATCTTTATTATTCCTCATGATCTCTGGGGTTCGCTCATAATTTTGCTGCCTTTTTGTGTGATTTTGTGTTATTTTTCGAAAAACCTAAGGAAGATAAGACATCCTCCAATTAAAATACCAAAGGCAGCCTGTCTTTTTTCCCAACTTCACTCTCCATTTGCATGAAAGCCAGACTGGGTTGCGCCAGTAGTCAAAGGTCCTAAGTTGAGCAATTGATCAGGAACACACTGGGACATCCACGTGTTGCAACCTTCCCAGACTCACCATTTCATTCTCTTCAGGGCTGTCTCATGCTTCTTGAGGGAGGTGACTACTGCTCAGGAAAGGACTTGGTAAGGAGAGTAAGGCAATCTTTTCCCAAATTCTTCAGCTTCTTGTCTTTACAGCAGTGTGCAAAAGTGCAGTGCATCCATCAGGTTTCCCAGCCTATTTGGGAAGCAGCGGATACTGCTCCTAAGCCAGAGGTCCATAGATGGACGCACAATAGTTCTTGGTATGTAATGTCTCTGTGAATGACTTGTTTTGAGATGCAGAAAATAAATGAGTTAAAAAAAATAAAGAAAGTGTCCATAAGAGAGTAGACCGTGGGAGTGCCCTAGGCAACCCACTACAGATCTCAGCACAAGAGTGGGTTGCAGGGGAAGGATAATTTTGGCATATGCGGAGGTAAGACCCAGAGTTGCAGCCTTTCCTAGTCACAGCTGGCTGCTCTCTGCCCACCCAGCAGCTATAGCCTCTCTTACTCCATGAGAACAGCAGCAACCTTCTCTGGCATGGCAGTAAGGCAGGCAAGAGCTGCTTGAGCAGTCATTCCTCACCACCTCTGCCTAAACTAGGTTTATTTGAGGGAGTTGGATGGAAGCATCTGGCAGCTTATTCTTGATCTGGCTGACTTGCTTCCTGGGAAAGCTAGAGGGACATTGGAGACAAAAGAGGTCCAAACCTTCATAGCTGCACACATCACAGGAGGCAGGAACTGCGTACCAGAGCTCAATGTACGTGATTACCTTTTGTAGTTGTCCTACACCAGATGATTGTGTCTGCTACTGCTCATGTAGAGAACCTGCAAAGATATGTAACTTGAGGTTCAACAAGCTGATAGGCTTGGCAGATTCTTGCCTGTGAATCTTAGCTCAGCTCTCAAGTATGATTGCAGTGGTACAGCACAGGCCAGATTCTGATCTAATTTACACCCTTGCCAATGCAGAGTAAATCCACTGATGCCAGAGTGTGGGCCTAAAAGCTGTCCAGCTGTGGCCTGAGTTGCAGTTTCATTGATGATAAAGAGTTGCATGCAAGCTGTATTTCCTACAGTGGACTGTGCATAATGAACCAGAATAATTCACACTTGTGAATGAAAGCACAGGCGTAAGTCTGGACTGTTTTGAGATCTGAGATAAATGTAGTAAATTTATAACTATTCTCTATCCTGTGGCTGTGGTCTTTTGTTCCTCATCTTTGTCCTTGTCCTTGTCCTTGTCCTCCTCCTCCTCCTCCTCCTCCTCTTCTTCTTCTTCTTCTTCCTCTTCTTCTTCTTATTTCATTTTTTAAGTCCACAATGTCTGTAGTAAAGTATTGCCAGCTCTGACAATGGGATGCTCTATTCAATAATTACTTGAAAGGCTTCTGGTCTATAGATGTAGGACACACAGGAACACCATCAGAGGTGATAAGTCACATGGTATTCCAGCCTACCTCTTCCAACATAAGGGAAAGTTTCTGTTGATGCAACATGCACAAAGGTGCCCAATACCTACATTAGATTTTCTTTTAGGGTGTTAATTATTCCAGCTTAGACTCAATTGTACATTAGCAAGGTGGGTCAAAATGACTTAAGATATTGATATATTACGCAGCTATTGATAATCTTACACAATCTTCTGATTCAGTGTGGACCGAGATTGAAGATCTGCACAAGAGCTGTTTGCGTGTAGAGGCAGGAGCTGCAGCACTGTAATAAATTGAAGAAAGGGCTGGAGAAGCGCAAATGGAGAATGGGAGGAATGGGAGGAGAGTAGAGAAAAGTTTAAAAGCAACATGAAGAGGAGGAATAAGATGACTCCACGGGGTCAGACAGAATCTGATAAACTTTGACAAAAACCTCAACATACTTGGAGGTGTTTTCTAAACCTTCTAACCTTGTAACATTTTCACATCAATAGTCCAGAGGTGAAGTGATTTATGAATATACATGCTTACACAGTTCTCTGTGAGCATCTTGATAAGGTAAATATATCACCCAGCAGGAGGCTACGCTGCACACTAGTCTCCTTCCTCAGAGAGAAATTGAGTGTTGTGGGCCCCAGCTATCCCTTTCTGACATACGCAGGGCATGCAGTTTAGTTCTTCATTAAAAAATGTCCCATCGAGATGTTTAAACACAGATCTCTCTGTAAGGGTGAATACATTGAATTGCCCTCCATCCAATTCTTCTCCATTTAATTGGTATAAAGCAGCTTCCCCTTGGCTACTTCCTCCCTTGAAATTACATAAGTAGCCTCACTAGAAGGGCATAGGTAAATATTTTACACTGTGCGCCATGGATTAGGAGCACAGCTCCCATTAACCAGAGCTGGAAACACGCGCTGATTTTCCCCTCGCACTGTGCTGGAAACGTACCCTACAGGACGCAGAGACGGGGCTCCCAAGTGCCACCTTATGAAGAAGGTGCGGAACACTTTCATTTAATACTGCATGTGTTTCCATTAGCAGAGTCAATTGCTCTCCGTCCTCAGTTTTAAGACTCCCTGTTTCTCTCTATTACAGCTCTGTTTCCAAATGCCTGCCAATCCTCCCTAGTCCTTCCATCTGAGCCTGCAAACTTTTGATGATATAGCACCACAGCATCTTGGCTTTCATTTGGTTTAAACTTTTTGTTCTCAATTACAGATGTGCTGAACACTGAGCGCTTCTATTTCTCGTGGGCTTACTACTGCTCAGGAAAGCTTATGTGCCCTGTGTATTGTCATTTTGGAGTGGCAACTTAAAGGGTGCCAGCAGAGCAGAGGCCTGAGTATCCTGAAACCTGCAAAGCACACGGGGGAAAAACATGTGGCTGCTACTTTGATCCAGAGCACCACAGCATCTGTCCACACTGGCACAGCTCCTACAGAGTGGAAAATTTATGTATCTGTGTAAAAACTGAGCAAAAACCAGAATACGTTCATCACACGTGTAAAAATAGAGCTGTGGTTAAAATACCATACGCTGTGGGCTGCTGCTACTCTGGGAAGTGGTGTCTCTGCTACCTGCGTGGATATGATCTATCACTTGCCCAGTATAGGCTTTCCTCATTTACAACTGTGTTGCTTGATGCCACCACACTTAGTCTTTACCACATAGATAACTCTTCCTGCCCAGGAAATTTACAAAAGAGAATGGCCTGTTCCAAGTAGTTCGTGCAGGTGAGGTTACGTCATGGCAGCTAGTAACAAACTTGAATTTCCACTTATGAAAACATCTGAAAGTTAGCTTTTTTTTAAAAATTCTAATTCAAAATTTTAACTTTCAGAAAAGTAAAATTTCATTTTTATGTAGCAAGTTAAAAATAAAAAATAGGCATAGAAGTGTTGTAGTCCAAACATGTAAAGTTCCACAATGACTTAAACAAGCAAAGTGCTTTGCTTTAAATTTCAGCTCGGTTAGAAATAGTTGATTAGACTTTCTATTTGTAAGAATGTATGAAGCAAAACAAAATTAATCAAAATGACAGAAAACAGCAGAAAAATATTTTTACTTGATCAGTGTGACATATGTCAACTTTATCAAACAGCAACAGTGAGTGAAATAGTTCCTCTTGCCTTTTTTTTACTCAAAATCATTGAATTAAACCTTTTCTTCAAGTGTTTTGATTTCTTTTATTTAACCACATTCTTTAACAGAAATGTCTATTAATTGTTTTCCCCTGCTTGATCCAGAACACAGCTGCTATGAAATTCTATATATGGCCCACCTTTAACATGAAAATCTTTGCTACCTCGTTGCTGATCCTGTCTTTTGTTTTGAGTTCTTTGCTAATAAGTAATGAAAATGTTACAGCCTTACAGCTTGTTTTGTGGTTGCAATTACGTAATCATTATTAATGAAGCAACAATGTCAAAACTGTGTGAAACCAAACTCACATTTAAGCACTTACAATAAACAGATATAAAACAACAGATGTCTCAGTTTTTGTTCTCCAATGATTTCATCCCTTGTTAAAAATAAACGTCTGGTTTAAAAAAGAAAAGGGCTTTTCTCAACTCTCACAAATTAATTGAATCCAGAGCCTGGTGATACAACTAAGGAGTTCTCTTTTTTTCTTCCCAAAATTTGTTTGTGGGGATACTTTTATTCAGTAAGCAATAAATTCACTTCAAAGCAATCCAGAAATTCTAGGAAGTCAATGGTGTAATGGTCATCTATCCCAGCTGAAGTGCTGGCCCCTGATATCAGAGATGCAGCCGTAGTGCCAGGCTTGCCTCCAGACTTGAACACCCTGAATAGATTTTAGGACAGAGATGGTTTCTGTCCACCGTTTTGGTTCATCCAGCTGATACTGGTTAGTTACAAATATTGGTTCAGATTTGGGTCAGAACTTGTCAATAGGTGCAGGGAGGTCTCTAGATCTGGGGAAACTCAGAAAGCCAGCATTCGGTTTTACGCAAACATCAAAAGTCCAGATGCTTATTTGAAACATCCACATCTGTTGAGTCTGCAAAACTGGGCTGGAAATGTAGCTGGAATAGGTTTCCCTGCAAGATTTCATAGACTTCATAGTTGAACTTGTGGCCAGAAATACCAGAGCTTGTTTTGGTATTTGAGCACTTTTTATTCCAGTGCTAACTAGGAATGTGTAGGTTACAGTTAATGAACGGGTGGGATACGCAAAAATTTTAAAACTTTGCAAAGATTCAGACTGAGTGAACAGGCACTCTGAACAATAAAATGCTTAATAAGAAATGAAAACACTACTAGCAATTTGTGAAGCAAAGCAAAAATGTATTAGAAGCTGGATAATTTTTTATTTCTCTGAAGGATAAAAATCTACTTTTCACAACCAGAAAATACTTGGTAACTTTTTTTTTTTTTGAAACAAACACATAGAAAAAACTCCACTATTTTTTAATTTTTATTCAGTTTCTTAGTGAAAGTTGGTGTCCAAGTTTAGGATTTGGACAATACTTTTTTCTTTTCGCCCAGTCCCTCTGGCACTGGAACAAGTGCAGAACAACTGTCTGTGCACTTTACTGCAAATCTTGCACAATTTTAAACACACAAACCAAGGTTCTTGCAAATTGCGTTCTGAGAATATAGCACATTTATGCTTACAGCACTATAAGCAATGACAAGATGTTTTGAACAATCTGTTTTCTCAAATTAGATTAACATCATGGAGCAGCACAATCTGCTCATTGACACCAAAGGGACAAAAAAAATCAGTGTTTTGTGTCTTCCTCCAGGACATTGCTTTGGCAATAGACATTCACTGTCTATGTCATCATGAAGGATGTGGTGTACTTTTAGAGCTGCTGTTCTTTAGAAGAGACGCCAGGCTCAACACAGCTCTGCTGATAATCAAGCAGTAAAATTGCAGGCAGCAACTGAGGGTCTTTGCCAGCATTGTGCTCCCTGATCGTACCACACACTACATGCAATGAACTTTTAAAGGTGATGGGTGAAAAAAATTGCCTATCACGTTTGTCTGCTCTTAAGTGGCAGTACATGACATGCCTTAAGTCACTACTTCAAAAAACTTCACAAAAAGCTTCACCGGTACAAAAGATTAGCAAAAACCTAGTGCGATCTTTTTCTGCATAGTACCCTTGAACCTTTGCTGTGGAAACAGACTTTTCCCACCATAGCTGAAAGTAACAATAACCTTCTCCTTTTGTGCAGCCACTATTACAATCATACCAAGTCTGTGCATTGTGTAAGTACTCTCATATTCACACTTGTACTGTTAATCCCGGGAACTACCAATTAAACTTCCTTCTAAATTTATTTATTACATACTTTCCCCTGCAAAGCACAATTTTTATTATCTGACAGAGCAAAACCAAACCCCAGGAAACTGAAACTGAGAGTGACCTATGGTTTTAACCTTCAATCAACATGAAAATGGGTGACTGCTTTGTTTTGCTGGGTTTTGCACATTATAATTGTAGTTACAAAGAAATTCCTTGAAAGCATGTGTTGTGTTGAGTGGCTGCATGCAAACAACTTTGGAACTAAGTAACTTTGATCTTTGACTTACAGACTACAGGGCAAAGGTTAAAATTACAAGCTTTGTTGTCCCATTGGCAGCAGTTCCTTTTGAAGCTTCCTGCTTCCAGCGAAAGTGATATACAGTAATATGTACAAATCTCGGTGTCTTTCAGGGTGTTTGTAAAGGAAAAAAATTATCAATCCTGTAACTTTTGCTATTTGATCAACTTTCTATAGATAACATTAGGAAGAACCTGACTGTTCTTGCACATATATACATGCAGAAATTAAAATTAAGCTATTCTCAAAAGACATATCTGCATGCATGGATAATGTGCAAACAGGGAAGCTAGCTGGTTATTTGCAGATTTACATAAGGAAATTTGGGCATCGTGCAGGTGACTACTTATTTGTGCAAGATGGAAGCTCAATTTAATAATCTGGGTTAGAAAAATTTGACTTTAGGAGTCTTTGTTAAATACTATTGCCATTCTAATGGGTTGTAGACATTTTATAACAAATCTATTGAAATGAGCCAAAAAAATAAAAAGGCTGTTGTAACTTTAATGGGAATCCAGTGCACGAAGACTTCGCACTGCTATGAACAAACCATGCTTATATTGCCTTTTACATTAAAAAAAAAAAAAAAGAAAAGAAAAAAGTGCGCTGAAAGAATTTACTGAAATCTTATAATACCAGGAATTTTGACTGCCTTGGCAAAGTGGAAACTTCACAGTTACTCAGACCTTAATGCTGGGACATTTGCCTACCCCTAAGCAAAGCCATTAACAGCATCCAGTCCTTAAGTTACTGTCTGAGGCAGACCTTGCAGGCCAATACACGGAGCAACAGTCAGTGTTGTGAGGTTCTGTGTTGTTAACCGGCAGAATTCGCATTTATATGTAGCTAAAGAATTACAGCTGTTTCATACAATGGGTAATAAATGAGCAAGACAAAACAAATGAACAAAGCAGTCCTGTCCTGCTCCACCCCACCCCCTGATCCTAATTATCCTGTCTCTTGCAGCACGTCAATGCCATTAACTTCAGCTTGGGTTTTTTTGTATGCAAGTCTTGGGACAGTTGCATCCCAGAGTAAATACACTGGTGACATAAGCAGCAGCCAAACAAATAGCTGGAGTGTAATTTTCTGAGAAGTTGTGAGTAGTCAAAGCCCCATAACGTTCTCTAATTTACTCCATCTCCTCTTTTAATCTGACTCCCTCTCACTCATGCAAACTGTTTCACACCTTTCTTTCCCTTCAGCGCAGAATATTAAAAACACTAAATGCCAAAATATGGCATGAAATGTACCCCTTTGCAGCTATTTTCTAGCAAGCTTTGGCCACTATTTATTTCACTGCTGAATTTCACCTAGAGGCATCAGTGGCAGATACAACTGTCTTCACTGGTTCTGGCTTTGCTGTGTGTTTTCCAATGTGTATTTTCTCATCATGATGGCTGAGTGCCTCTCACAGGAACCCCAGGTAGTAGAAAGCCCTTGCTTACACAAAGCTCAAATGGAAAAAATCCAAGCTGCCTTCTAAACACTAAAATAACACTTTCTAATGCTTCCTACGGGTGATGTTGACACATTTACAATGTTGATTTAAAGGGTAGGGGGACCATAGTTCTTCCTGACACCACAAATGTAAAGTTACTGGCCCACCCTATCAATGGAGCCACGCTGAAATGGCTGCCAGCAGATCTCAAGTGCCAGGTACTTAAAACTCAGAAAACAGGCAGACGGTGGCCTCCGTGGCTGTGAGGAAAACCTTTGAAGGCTCTCCTGGTTTCTGCCCCTCCAGGCTGGAGTCACAGTCAATACCAAGCACTGATACTGCAGTTCCTGAGATATTTGGCCCAACAGTTTCTGAACTTTCCGTGAACCATTTCAGCCCAGTTTTGGTGTACCAAAGCGCATGCTAAAGATTTCCTTCATTTCTTTACCCCATCCTTCATTCACAGTTCTTTGCTGGAACTAATCTAACTGTAAAGGTTTGTCAGTTTTCAGATGTTCTAATTTCTCAATCACCTGGTCTGACACGATCCTGATTTTCTTCAATATTTCGTCTTCCACCCCTGGGAAATTTATGTCTGTTCCTGGCATTTGTCTCCCATCTTCCTTTGTGAACACAGAGGGGAAAAATTCATTTAATTTCTTTCTCTCTTTTTTTTTTTTTTTTTTTTCTCGGCAAAGTCTTCTTCTGTCAATAAATTACCGCTGCCACATCCTGGAGGCCAGTTGTCTCTTCCTTTGACCCCTATGTTTCTTATGGTTTAAAAAAAATCTTATTAATCTTTATCTAGGGAGCAAGCTATTTTCCATTCTTTAGCTTTCCTCTTCTTATTTTGGTTTCTTGCTTCCATTCAGTCCTTTCCACAGTCCACTTTGGTCTTGATCTTTTAAATTTTTCACGTATCCTTTCTTCACCTTTGATTAGTTTTTCATTTCCTTGTTCTTTATTAGGTGTTGGCAACTCGGTACTGTAGGTGGCATTTTCCTCTTTCCTCTCCCTTCCCTCATCCCTAGCCCGTGCTGAACCACAGCCCAGAATGATGTCAGGAGAGCATTTAGACACCTTTCCAAGATGTGATACTGACCGCTCTGCTCATTAAAGGTCTTAGATATATTTTGCAAGAATGGGTGCATTAACCCCTGCATCCTGGACCAATTCCAAATGGAGTGATTACTTTCTGCCTGCCCAGACTCCCCTTGTAGTTTCGATGGGATAGATTAATCTCTACCTGACTTGTAGCATAGCATTGCTATCAGCATGTACCACTTTCCACACCAGAGGTGACTGTGGATGGAGGCTATTTTTTGGTTACAGGAGGTTCTTTTCTAATTTCGCAGTGAAAACATTTTTGGAAAGAACGTACTGATTGTCTTTATTGTTCCATATTTCCTTCTGGTGATTTATAGTCAGAATCCTTGCACAGCCAGCGTTATACCTGCAGGCAGTTCTTCTTTCCTTCTCTTTCTTCTCCGTCCCCAGGTGGAATGTACTTCTTATCAAAGTGACATGCACCACCCCATTTTCTGCTCTTTACGCTCTGATTACCAGTTCAGATGATGCCCAGGTCAGACTGTTAACATCCACCACCACAAAAGCAGCTTCAGACAGCACTTCTTGCATGGTTGCCAGTTATGTATGTCTTAAAAAGGAGCTGTAGTCTTCACAGAAGGCTTCCAACTCAATAGATTCCTCCCATGACTTCATGTATAGCAAGTGCTTGCAGAGGTCAGGGAAGAGTAAGAGAAGAAAGCATACTGAGGTGTAAAGTTTGTGTTGTCAGTCTATATAGTATAAATGAAAGCAGCAAGCTGTTTCCTCAGAATAGGTGTTGGAGAAAGACTGCGTGAGTGACAAGAACCAGAGAGAAAACATTTCTAGGAGTGCTGAAAGCATCCCTTAAGTTCAAGAGTGAACTAATAAGCAGCAGTTTATTTAGGTTCAACTCCCATGACTGGTTTGTGACCTTTATGTTATTCTTTATTGTTCCTAAATAAATGGACAAAACTGTTCCTTTCTGAATTCCTATTGTTACTAAGAGCCACATCCTGTCCACATGGTTTCCACCATGAAATGACTGGAGGGCAACATTTGGCTCACCCCAGATGAAGAAGTCTTCTATTACAAGTTCCTTGACTGCCTTTTCACTTTCTTCCACAGTGTAGCATTTTGACTTCTGAGCTCTTGAAAAAAAAACTTCCTTTCATACTATTTCCTCCTTTTTTTTTCCCAAACCTTGCTGAACTCATGACCTGCTTTACTTGCCCTCCCCAGCATTATCTAAAGCAACCAAGTGATCATGCAAGGCCCTTGCCAGACCACTCTCCATGAACTTTCATTTTTCATCTCTTCTTCCTCCACTTCCCTATGGTCTGTTTCACTGTTTTGCACCTGCTCATCTATATTACTACTTTATTCCCTTCTGCTGATGGGAAGACCATTTTCACAGACTTACATTTGGATTCTCCGTTCTGCTAGCTTGAACTCAGCATTATAGTTATTTCTGTTCCTCAATGTATGTAGCTGCCAGACAGTCATTTTAGCCTTTTACCTGTACTGATTTTGTATTGTTCCCATATGCCTAAACCGTGGTTGATCCCTTCCTGAATGATTTTGGAAGGATTTCTAGTCAAAAAAAAAAAAAAAAAAAAAAAAGCAACAAACCAAAAAAAGCACTTGCATGCTGGACCACAGGGAGTTTCAAACCCCAGTATTTCTCTTCCTAAAAAGGCTCAGTTGAAGAAATGTGATTCATGAACAGACCCTGTGATCCTTCAGTTGGCTAGCTGGAGTCCATTTGGCAATTTTTATGTTTTGGATATTCTCAAATCTCCCTGACAGAGCAGTCGAATGCTGATCATCACACACAAATCAGCAGCTTTGATGAAGGCTTTTTAACAAATTCCAGACTCAAGCAGGCAGGTTTGTTCATTTCTTCCCTTCCCTTCCCTTCCCTTCCCTTCCCTTCCC